>JAUIMM010000004.1:2957500-3395000 GCA_031769625.1 Taudactylus pleione
TAGTGTTTCTACAGTGCCATGGCTACATTCAGGTTCATCACTGACATTGCTGATGGTCACACGACGGTCTTTCTGAATCATGGCATCAACTGTGTCGGTTCTCTGCTGTCACTGCAGTTGATGGTCTGCCACCACAAGGTTTGTCGCACACGGTCGATTCTCCCGATTGATAACGCTTCATCCACCTTCTGACATTGCTACAGCCAATTATACGCTCACCATAAACGTTTTTCAGTCTTCTGTGGATTTCTGTAGCACTGCAGCCTTCTTTTTCCAGAAATTCAATGACGGCTCTTTGTTTCATCTTGGATTCCATGGTATTTCTTGGACTACCTAAACAAAACTCCATATATAGCTAGCAGACATATTAAACTACAAAATGACAACGTTTCAAATAAGTATTTCAAATTATTTCAGAGTTATGAGCATTTAGGTATTACTTTTTGGACAACCCTCGTGTGTATACATATATATATGTATACACACACACATAACAAGTTCTTAACAAAATACATGTATGACATTATCTTGATTATGACTGAGTTAGCAGTTAAGAAAATATATATAAAATGTGCACTCTCTGAGATAGGAGTGATTTACATGCAATGACAGTCAGACAGTGTGTCCAACCTACTTCAAAGGTCTGTGGAATGTTTATATTTGGAGGAGCCGTATGTCCTAAAATGTATCTGCATCACGCCACATAGCGGTGTTGTTTAAGTTTTAGTGCAGCCAATGACAGTGTCTCAGTTACTTCAGCTAATGGTGCTGTACACAGTCAGATTTTTCTTCAGATCTGAACGATAACGATTTTAAAAATCGTTCAATCGTTCATATCTGAAAGAAAAATCTGACATGTGGTCAACAATGAACGATGCGCGTTCCCGTTTGTCAGATAAAGATATCTGACATCTGATGTGTTTGCAGTCAGATTTGGTCGATTTCATTCATTTTAATACAGGATGAAATAGTTCAAAATGGTTTATCAATCGTTTGTCAATCGTTCATCTGACCGTGTGTATGCACCTTAAGATCAGCGGGTCATACAAGACGTTTAAATCGCACTCACTGACTATAAAGGACGACTGGGGAGATCATCACAGGCCTTTATAAAAGGTTTAGTCTCCCATATCCAAAATGCTTGGGACCAGGAGTATTTGGGATATCGGAATATTCCGTATTTTTAAATAATTGCATATCATAATGAAATATCTTTGGAATGGGACCCAGATCTAAAACACAGAATTGATTTATGTTTTATATACACCTTATACACACAGCCTGCAGGTAATTTTATACAATATTTTTATAATTTTGTGGATCAAACAATGTTTGTATACATACATGAAATTAATTTATGATTCATATACACTTTATACACACAGCCTGAAGGTAATTTTATACTTTATTTTTAATAATTTTGTGCCTAAACAAAGTTAGTGTACATTGAACCATCAAAAAGCAAAAGGTATCACTATCTCAGTCATGCTAAAAGAATTCCGTATTTCGGAATATTTGGATATGGGAGATTCAACCTGTATATCTGGGAAGTAAGGTACAGCAAAGCCAATCATTTCCAAATGCATATAAAAAAAAAACTAGACCCTAGTGTCATTGAGAACTACTAGTTGCATGAAGAAGATAGAAAGGTAACATAAAACTATGTGGGATCCAATAACAAAAATCATACAGCACTTCCATGCACACCGACCTTCTTCCAGTGACCCCACAGAGAAGGGCTGTTGTGGGCAGCAAAATACTACCTAAAAACATTGACCCAGGCTGTAGCAAAGTTCAGGTTAATCTATGAAAGATCAGGCCATGTTTCAGCCTCTCTGGGCGCTGTCACATGTATGTAAGTTTTTTCAGTTTCTGCTTTAATTCCCATTTATTTTTTTTAGAACTGTTTTGCAATATTTAGTATGTGAACCTTTAACAATGTGACTTTCTTCATCATAATAAACTCCATTTAGTAGCACTCTATATATTAAATCACGTGCCAGGGTTGCTAGGATTATAAATGTTATGAGTTACAGTAACTCTGATTAAATTGTGGGAGTATTTTGAGATAGGTCAGGTAGATACTGAAGACTTCCAAAAAGTGTCGGCTCCAAAACCTAATTAATCCAGTTCATAGTAAGTGTTAGATTAATTTTTGGGTGACTTTAGACAGACCACGTGGTTTTATTATTATTATCCCCTCCACACTCAGTTGTCTTGCATTCTTAAATTAAGGTTGACAAGACAGGAATTTTTTTTTTTTCCCGGGGGGTGGGGGTGGGGGTGGGGGATGGATCAAATTGCTTTTCGGCACCAGATCTCTCATCTAAAGTGACAGAGCTATTCAACAATCTATATTCATGGGAGCAAGTGCCTCGGGCGCCCACCCATTATTTCTGCTCGTGCCCTCCTGAGGTGGAGAGCAGAAATCCGTAAAAAGTCATACTTTTGGGGGCCCATTACTTTGCATGGGTTTAGCAGTTTTACGAGTATAAATCCGGTGCGTTTAGGTGCAACATTTGAATAAGTAATGGGCGCCCATTACTTAGAGGCGTGAGTAAACAAGTGAATTCCCCCCTTTGTGGGATTACAATGACCACAATTGCAAAGAACTACTGGATCAGATCTGTCCCATGGTCTGTATAGAAAGGGTTCCGGCAGAACCTGCCTGGATTGTCTGTCCGTAAAAACTGCATCCTACTGGCACACAGGAGCATTAATTACACCTTCACAGCATGTCACTAGTGTAGCCTAGCACCAAAGGGGAACAGCTACAAAAGAATCACGTATCTTTACTAATATAATAAGATTGTTTTTCCAAGTTAGTGCAAAAATGAAGCTGAACCGATTTTCATTAAAACGGGAACATTTTGTAGTGGAAACTATGTTTCATCAAGATCCGTCAAGTTGAAGCTAAGTAATAACAAAAACAAAATTTATTAACATCTTCATCAGTGCAAGATATAGGTGTGGCACCACGTGCATGGCTGGTAAGGGGTGGGGGGGAGGTGCTTTGGGTCCGCGGACACTTGAATAGGATAGGCTACATAGCAGACAGTGCACAGGGCACACAGTGACATTGGTGTGAGTGGTGGGTGAATAGGATAGGCTACACAGCAGTCTGTGCACAGGGCACACAGTGACATTGGTGTGAGTGGTGGGTGAATAGGATAGGCTACACAGCAGTCTGTGCACAGGGCACACAGTGACATTGGTGTGAGAGGTGGGTGAATAGGATAGGCTACATAGCAGTCTGTGCACAGGGCACACAGTGACATTGGTGTGAGGTGGGTGAGGGCTACACAGCAGTCTGTGCACAGGGCACACAGTGACATTGGTGTGAGTGGTAGGTGAATAGGAGAGGCTACACAGCAGTCTGTGCACAGGGCACACAGTGACAATGGTGTGAGTGGTGGGTGAAGGCACTGCTGCCACCAGTCTGTTCAGTGCTGCTGGTCACCGGTGCCACTTCCGCGACAGGGCCACTATGCAAAGCAATACAACTAGAACACCTCAAAAAAAAAAAAAATGTCAGAAGCGATTTCATCGTAGATGATGCCGCTGGCAACAAAACAGAAAAACATTGATAGTTTATGGATAATATGATCTATATAGAGGAAAGCATCTGCACTCTTCTTAAACCCGTTTAAACATAACTATAAATTATACGTAACATTAAATGATGACATCACTTTAAAACAAAGATGCCGAAAAACTAGAATGATTGCTATTAGCTCAACAACAGATTCATAAATTCTATGGGCAGATTTATGCTTGATGCAAATAAGGGAATAACTGGTGTAAATGCCTAATTACAGCAACTTGGCCAAATGTTAATTTTCTCATGTGCTTCCAATAAAACCTCCCGCCCTGAGACACATACACAACTGTATGCTTGCAGCAGATCCGTAGTGGAGAATATGGCTCTCAGTATATGGTGCAGACGGAATGAGTAACTTGCTCAGTGTAAAACCAATTCCCCTTGTTAGATTTCTGCATGAGACCAGCTGCTGATCTATTGTACAAAATGTACGGGTTCAGCTGCATCTTTCTTTTGTGCTGAACTTTGCATGTCTTTTCTTTCTTATATGAATGTTTAGGGCGGCTTGCTGACGACTGAATACAAATTGTCTGGGTTCAACTGTGCTCAGAGAACAATAGCTAAAAAGTTCTCATCTCAATAAAACATCAGGAAACTTCCAGAGGTATATTAATATAAGAAGTAATGGCTGTGTAATTTCAGAATTTAAATAGTGAAAATGTTTAGGCAGTCTACAAAGGTGAGCAGGACAGGTTTCAACCATTTCACTTCACTTAATTTTATTTAAAATATAAAACCCACAGACCTAGTGAGGAAAGGAGTGTATTGCTGGCTTGCATGCATCTCAATATACTGTACATCAGGCTTGCCGACAATCTGGCTGCCTCTTCCGGGAGGCAGCCAGCTCGGCACAGCAAAGGGGGTGGGGGCATGACACGGTTTCGAAGGCGGGACGGGGAGCGTGGCCGTGCGATCACGTTATCGCTGCCCTGGCCCCGCTACACAATGCAAAGATTACCGCCATTGAGTAGCCGGGGGTGGGGCCACGATGACGCAAATCGCGTCATCAGCTGCCCAGAACCAGCCACGTAAGCAAGGTAGGGACGGACGCCTGCAGGGGAGTGCAGGGGGGTGGCGCTAGCTGGGAGATTTGCCCGCTCTTCCGGAGAGTCAGGAGCGACACACGATTTTTGGGAGCCTCCTGGCCATTTCGGGAGGGTAGGCAAGTGTGCTGTACATCCAATTGAAAACACAGCAGTATTACTGCCCCAGGGACACAATGTGCATACTTATGTCCCACAATAGTGTAGAAAGTCATATCATTTAATGCAGTCATATACGTTAAGCTGGGGACACACTATACGAGGTGTGTACCCAGCGTCGGAACGTCGCAATGTAATGATACATTGAGCGCTCCATACACACTACATGGTCCGGTGTACGACAGCACAATTATTATTGTTCCATGCTGCAGGGATGTAGTCTGGAAGCCGCCGGTCTAAACGCCGACCGCCGGCTTCCAGACTCTCTAATCCCGGCGTGGTACTGATGACAGGTGTCGAAAACTCGACGCCTGTCATTAACCATACACCGGAAGACTGCCGCCCGGCGTGCCGAACGAAGGTAAGCCAGGCGCGGACAACTGCGCGGTATTGATCGGTTGGTGGGGAGGGTTAGGTTTAGGGCTCCCGGGGGGACTTAGGGAGGGTTAGGTTTAGGCCAGGGAAAGGGGGGGGTTAGGCACCCCCGGGCGGAGGTTAGGGTTAGGGCCCCCCTGGGGGACTTAGGTTTAGGCAGCAGGGGAGGTTAGGGTTAGGCACCCCTAAGGGAGGGTTAGGGGGTAGAATTAGGTTAGCGATACTTACCTTAAGGATGATCGGGATCTTCACCCTTGCCGGGCTGCCGCTGTCTGGATTTGTAATACCTACTACACCCATGCTGCATGGAATCGTTCATTGCATTGTCCCATCTGAACAAGCCTAGTTTAGCATTAATTCGTATTGCGGCTGTAAAATAAATCGGTCAAAGCGGCTTTGACAAACAGACAGATAGTAAACAGACCCCTAAATGAGCCCCAAACAGTCAGTACATAAGATCCTGGATCCTGCAGAGAGCATGTCTGAGTATATTCCACAAAGCAATTGCAGAATTTTGTTACATACTGTAATAATCACTTTATTCCAATTGTGTTGGAATTATCTCCCCCTGGGATTGCCAGTCCGGAATACGATAGCAGAGAGCTCTTCCAATGGGAAGTCACTCCCCTGCTCTTAGCCCCGGCAGGAGAGTCTCTAGCAGCAACCCCACATATCCTACAGATTGTAAGCTTGCAAGCAGGGCCCTCTTACCTCTATGTCCGTCTGTTATTACCCTGTTTTGTTCTATAAATGTTTCCAATTGTAAAGCGCAACGGAATATGCTGCGCTATATAAGCAACTGTTAATAAATAAATAATCTCCAGGCGTGCTGGGCACACCCACAGATGGACAAAACCGGGGAAAGGAGGGGGGGTTCTTGTGGGGCTTTGTGAGGCCACACCCCCTCAAAGCAAGACCACGCACAGTTTATGCCGCAGGCGCACGGGAACTATTTGGCCGATCCCAGTGACACCACTGGCCCGACGACTTGTTATTTGGTGCGCATCCAGGAAATGAGCACAATTACAAACCCCTACTATAAATTACATATGTATTAGAAGTCCCCACAGATATCTGTGATCTCTATAAAATCAATTGTATACAGGTGCCTTTATATGCTCACAGAACACCTCAGGTGAATGGTAATGTACATTTAATTTGTGCTGATAAGCATTATTCTGTATATCTTGTATTATTAAATAAAAAACCTTCATTAATATAAGCTATAGGATAAGGTTCCCTTTCGGTACAATTGCGAAAATAATTAATTTGCACATAGGAAAAAATAAGCATCTTAAGCTGCATACACACGGGACGACTTGCTCGATCATCGATATCGTTGAAAGATTTTTTTCTTTCTATTTACAATTAAACGATATTGTTGAACGATTTCATCACTGATCATGAACGATTTTATGAACGATTTCTGACTATTTAAATGATGAAGAATTCATAGATATCGCGCAAGTTGGCCAGCCTGCCCAGTACTGTCGACCTCAGATATAGTTATCGTTCATATGGCCACACGCATCGTTGGTCGTTCAGTGCAACAAAAAGTCAACGATATGGACGATCCAACGAGAAACGATATCATTATCATTCATATAGCTGACAAAATAGTCCCGTATGTACGCAGCTTCAGGGAAAGAAGAAACTTCGTAATACAGGGGTGCGACCATTTTTCATTTTAATAATATAAGAGCTTTAGGCATAGTGATGACAGGCACAACAATGAACATAATGGCATCAAGGATTTTACTACATAAAGGCAACCTTCCACATTAGAACAAGTTGTTCGCAGGATGTAATTTCCCATGTATAGGTGTGTTTGGTTTTAACTGAATAACATGCATTACTTTCAAAATGAACAATGTGCAAACTGACAGGCAAACGCCCCTGTCCTGTTTTCCTACTTACTGCAGAAGGGTTTTGTATATACGTTAGACATTCACTATGTCGACATGAGAATGCGGACACAGTTGTAATGTTAACATTGAACATGTCGACAATGATGTTATGTTGACATTGTTAGAATGTTGACATACTGCTTTTCTTGTTATTCTGTCACTATTGCTGGGTACACACTAGACCAGTAGTGTCAAACTCGGGCCATCCAGCTGCAGTGGAACTACAAATCCCAGCATGCCCTGCCAGTTTTAGAATGCCCTAAGAGCAAAACTGTGGCAGTTAATGCTGGGATGTGTAGTTCCACTGCAGCTGGATGGCCCGGATTTGACACCACTGCACTAGACGATATGACGTCTGATCCGGCAGATCGGCGTGACATATCGGAACATTGTCTACTGTGGAACCGCTATGTCACTCATGATATGTGCCCCCATGGTTCATCAACGACATCCTCAGTCGGCCAAACATGCAGGGCCGACGGGGGATGTCGTTAGCGGGGGACATGCTGCCAAATGCAGCATGCTGTCACTGCCCGCATTGGCAAGTTTGTATGCACTTGTCGATGCCGGGTCCCGTCGCTACAGATGTCGGGCTGGGTACACATCGTCTAGTGTGTACCCAGCCTGATTGAAGTTCTAACTCTCATGGAAATGTGGACATTAGGACTAGGTCGACATTTTAACAATGATGACATCAATGTCGACATAGTGAATGGAGACATAGTGACTGCATACCCTTCGAGACGCTAGTAGTGTAACAATATTACTATACAATAACTACATTTGGACCAGTCATCAGAAAATACTGTTATCGGACTGAAGTATATTCAAAGTTACTACTAGATCATGTTACCTTAGTGTAAATACAGTACTGTGCCTTACATTGGTTTTATGGGAAATTGTATTTTACAGTAAAATGTTGCAGGGGACAGTGATTTCTTTAGTTGGTCTGAACAGCTGACTGCTCAGGAAAACTTTATATATAGTACTGGGCACTGTCTAATCATGGCAGATGCCAGTCAGCAAAAGGATGACCTTGTAGAACTTAGTACATTACAATACCCGTTTAAACTCACAATCACTGTAATACTGTAATAGATCTTTCTTACAATGAACGCCAGCAAGTGTTTTTGGGTTTTGTTTAGTTGAATTAAAAAGGACTATTCTAGTGTTGACCACAAATAAACATTTCAGACTTTAGTAGAATGCATGGCCTGTCAGTGATCATGACATTGGGAACGGGGGATGTCAAAGCCAAGTGCTACATGGGTGTTGGGCTTTAATAAAAAAAAAAAAAAAATTATTTGTGATACAAATATATATAATTTTTATTTTTTCTAAAAACAACATCTCAGGTCGCAATGCTAATCCGATTTTTATTTCTTTTAATTAGCCATAAATCACAAGAACATGTAATTTAGAAGTGTTACGGATTTACCTGATAAGCAGGCCACTGATATATACGCATGGTATGTACTATCAACTGTGATGGCGCACATCCACTAGGCGATATTAATTTGCGATTGCACGACTACGACATCGTAATCGTCCACTATAATGTCGGAAACGACCAGTGATGCGCGCTCCGGCTGGTCGTTTCCGACATCAATCATTACCCAAACATGCCGGTCAATCTGCCGATAACAACATATTGGCCATGTTCGGGGTCGATGTAGGGTGCCTACACTAAACGACTAATCGTTCAGTGTAGGCACTGCGGGGGGGAAGAGGAACGACGGTACGATTACGATGTTGTAATCGCACGGTCTTTCCCTAGTCGCCTAGTGGATGTTCGGCTTAACATAAGTGTAATGACATTAAACTAGTAAAATGAAAATAGAAGACAACATAATAGAAGCCCCACTCAGGGGCCGATTCAGCAGTGGCCGGAATTGCAAAGTCACACACAAGCGGCTGTGCAACTCCGCCAAATGCTGCAAAAGGCGTCTGAAGTGAAAATACACCTCCTGTCAGCATTTGCGATGCCAACGCTACTACCGAGGTCGCAGCTTGGGATCACCATGGCGACCTTCGGCTGCGATGTTGTGTGGCACCGGCCAGCTGAGTAAGCCTGGGCACACTATAGAGATCAACAATGTGGTAGGGAATTCAGTTTAAGCAGTCTAATGCTTACACATAATAAAGGAAGGCCCAGCTCTCACATCATAAGGCTTATATTCTGCTTATTCATGCCCATGTCTACTCTAACATGTATAATATGGTGATCGGAGAATAAAAGAAAAAAGGGTTTTTTTCTATATTCCTTTAACCCTTTTACTTTACCCCACTACAGAAGACAATGACAATATATTAGTATTAACATGGTGGGTTCTGTCCCAGTGTCCCACGGGTGGGAAAAATAGCAAACAACACCGGCGTATAGATGCCTGCACATGTGCACGGTATCTATTCACAGTGAGGAGAACTTGGGTGCAGCCCGGCATGTCAGTAAGTGCCGGGCACGCCCTCAAGAGTGATGATCTTTCCCTATGGTCCCGCCCCTTCCCAGGTACGTGCTAGCGTGCCCTTTCTAGGTCCGGCGCTGGACCTAGACTTTACACTACTGTACTATATAATATTTGGCAGACTCACAGAGTTAATAAAGGAGTTATATGGACAGCTGATTAAATAGAGAGCAGATTGGCATTTACCCTTAAGAAGGCAACCAATGACCCTTCAGCTCTGGACCTAGAAGTCCCAGATGCTGACACGTATTGTATCATCACAAAGCCGGCACGTCAGGCTGAGACTTATGGTCCCCTGGCATGTCTTGCTGGAACTTATGATCCCCTCACGCCCACTGGCACATCATGCATCACCACAACTCCCTAATGCTTGCCCTCCCTGAATCTGAATGAACCCTATCCTTAGCAGACAGACAAGAGGCGGCCTCCCCGCATTACACGGAGCATAGGGCTCAGGGTCACTCACTTGTAGGAGAGTCCTGCTTCAAAGAGCTGCTGCGCTGAAAGCCCATCATCCGGGACATAGCAGGTGCCCCCGGTGATCAGGGCACAGGGCCTGATTCATTACGGATCCCAACTGCGATGTTGCATTCTGGGCATGCATCGCAGTGCGCGAACCATCCACTGCGATCAGGACTGCGATCGCAGTGACTACACAGACACAATGCAGTGATTGACAGGAAGTGCAGATTGTGGGAGGTGACGGGGGGGGGGGTCGTCATAGCGATCGCAGTGGATTAGCAAACTATCACAGTGAGACTGCGTTGCATAACCGCTATTGCGATCCATAATGATTCAGGCCCACAGGTAATCCGCCATCGTGCACCGGAAGCCGGATAGGGCTGCGGCATCACGAGGCTCCTTCCTACCCTGCAGCTGCTGCAATGGTGACAGAGAAGGAAAGAGGCACCTGGACCGGAGCATCTGTTACTTATACCTAGCTCCCAAGCAACGCCCGCTGCAGGCTCAATCATCTCGCGCCACCAGCAGCACGTGTGTGCTATGGGATGTGATCATAAACCCGACCGCTCCGGCACTCGGAATCACGAATGTAAGTAGCGGGGTTAGGCGGAGGTTATAGCATTAGACACTAGGGGAAGGGTTAGGCACTAAGGGTGGAGGGATTGTTTTAGGCACTATGGGGAGGTTAGGTTCATGCACCGGGTAGGGAGGGTTAGGGTAGGAAGAAGTTGATGTTTAGGATACTGACAGACAGGTGTCATTATCCTAACCCTGTCGGGATGTCGGCATTGGGATTCTAACCGCCGGGAACCCGAGGGCCGGCATCCCGTACCCAACCCGTGTGCTACAGTATATATGTCTGGGGCTTTGCTGCACCAGTAGCCACTGTATCTTTTAACTTGCATGTCGCGGGCAGCGCGGCCAAGCCAGGGCGCCCTCTTTTATATGGTGCTCTACTCGGCAGCGTAACCAGCGTATATAGAAAACCAGCCCTGGTTGCAGGATCTTCAATTCTTTCTTACCAGAGATTGTTACTTCATAAAGATAGATCTCACGAATGCTTTCCACTTCATTGCCATTTACCCGAATCAAAGACACCTTTCAGAGTTCAGGTGGAGAGACCAGATGTACCAGTGAATGGTGATGGTGACTGTTGAAGAATAAGGGGCATTTGCCAAGCCAGAGTAATGAAGGCAGCAATATCCCATCTTAGACAACAAATCATACTTTGCATAGTATGGCTCCGCCATAGATACTCTGAGCTCACACACCCGAACATAACTCTGTCTCTTCTGGTAAAATGATGTTTTACTATTCTCTACCCAAACTGAATTCTTACCCCATCCACTCATTCACGTTCTTGAATTTCTCCTAGATGTCCATTCCTTCTAACTCAGCAAATGAAAAGGGGTGCAGAACGCCCTGTCTTTTGACAGATAATATAAATCCGGGACCTGGCTGCAGTGCTAGGGAAGATGGTAGCCATTTCCCTAGAGTCATTTTCATGCACCTGCCCTTATCAAGTAGCTCAAGATATACGGAGCTGGACAACTTCAACTATCTGGGCCCCAAAGCCCCTTATTGTACCTCCCCCAGTCCTCTCAATTACGTCATTCACTTCCCTTCAGGGTAGGGTTGTTTCTCAGGACACAGCAATCAGGGGAGCATGGCCTTCAGAAAAATCACTCCTGCACATTAAAGTCCTAGAACTGAAGGGAGCAAAAATGACTCCTCTTCAGTCCTTGGTTCTCCTATTAATTCAGTGCTCTAGTCCTTTTTTTTTCCTACACACAGTGTCCTTTATCAACAGGATGGGTGGTACCGAATCTTTGTCAAGGAGGGGTTAGAAATGTGGCATTGGGCCATAGAGAGGACCATTATACTTTCAGCCAACCACGCTACTGGAGAAACAAACTGGCAGATCCACTGTCCAGAAGTATCCTGTCGTTGGACCGAGCATCTTTCAGAAAACGGTCTTACCTCTTTGTACCCGTGTATTTGCCTCTCCTTTGAATGCACAGACAGCAATTTGTTTCCAGAGTCTGGACAAAGGGTTCATGAAAGATGGACGCACTTGTCTTTTGGAAGTACAATCATTCCTTTTTCTTATGCATTCCTCCTCCAGCTATTCTATTAAGAATATTGCACAAAATTATAATAGATCAGGTTACACAAATCATTTTAGTCCATCCAGTTCGGCCGTCCAAACCTTGGTTTTCCCTCATTGCACGTCTCAAAATAGGTCCCAAAGTTCCGCTGGGGTTTCCTAGGCAGCCCAAACATTCTGCAGAATCGCTCTCTCTCCATGTGGTTGGCAACATTGCTAGGCTGTTGACAGACTTATCCCTAGGTACATCCATAAAAATTCTCATTATTACCACTTCCTTGAGACCAAGGACAAAGGCTAGATACTCTGCAATAATTAAAGGAATTTATTTCTTGGCGTTCTCAAATCTCCGATTCTCACAGGGCCTCTATTCTGCAACTAGGCCTAGATTTCTTGACCCAAATTTGAATTAGGGATGGCTCCAGCCACTAACAGAATTATATGGCTTACTCAATCTTTTGATTTCAGTCTTCACAGATAGAAAAATACCCCTTAAAGCATAGGTAAATTCTTCTATCTAAACCAATTTGTCCTAGATATATTGTGAAACTTGAGATACTAGCGTTCCCGCTAGGCCGTTTCAGGGGGGCGCTGTACCCTGCCCTATTTCTAAAGGGCAGAAAGCACCTTGCCCCCCGGCACGGCGCCTCGCTGAAACAGCGTGCGGGTTCTGTTCCCTCCCACGGGCCGCTGGTGGGGAAAACAGCGGTGCAGCAGTCATGCGCCCAGTATCCATTCACAGTGACAGCAGGGCTTGGGGGCTGCCCACCAGTGCCAGGCATGCCCTCAAGGGTGACAAAAAGGGGATGCATCATAAAGACACGCACCCTTTTCCTTGACCACACCCCCTTTTGGGACACGCACGCAGAAGTGCCCTTTCTCTAGGTCCGGCGCGTCCCTAGAGTGAACACTAGGATATGGCTTCGTTCTGGTCACACCTAGCTGCTTTGGATGCTTCAGCAAACTTGCTTTCCAGCTCTCAGAAGCTCGCCTCCTTATTGGCTCTAGCCTCTGCAGCTCAGGGGATAGAACTCACTTTAATTGATATATCTCATCCATGGCTTACTCAGACACCGCGAGGGTTTCACTAGCACTTAATGGCCACACAAAATTTCCTTAGTGGACTCATAAATAGTGGAATTCGATGTCATCAGAGAAGACTCAGATCATAATCTCTGTATAGTCTCCTGTCTTTCACTCACAGCTACTTACAGACAAGATATTACACAGTTGTTCATCACCTGCAGAAAGCCATTCAGACCTGCTAGGCCCTCTACTATCAGGAGCTGGATTGTCTCAGGTGTGAGAGGGGCGGGAACTGACATTCCTTTCAGGGAGCTACGGCTACTAAGGGCTCGTCTCTCCAGACCATTATGCACGCAGCCCTTTGGTCATCTGACAGAACCTTTGCCAAATTCTATTGGAGGCCTTCTGATTTAGATAAAAGCAAGTTCCTCCGCACAACCACCAGGTAATGGGTAAACTGTCCAACAAACAACAATCTATAGTTTGAAGGAATCTATGATATTTATTATAGGGAACACCTAGCAACAGCGCCCATCCCTACACACCCTGTTGCTATTGGTTATCTTTGCTATGGACCTTTGGTTATAGTCTCAATTGGTTATTGCCTTTCCTTCGGATCCTTCACTTTATTAGAATTTGTGTTTGATGCATTATTGGCAACTGTGTCCTCTACGTCAACCTTTGGACACAGTTTATTTGCATTTATCCAGTCTAGTTACAGTGGTTGTAGGGCAATTGTATCCTTCTCTCTATTTGTTAAGGGATCACGATTGCCACCAGTAACCTTCCAAGAATGTATTTCATTAAGCAGTAGCCCTGCTAGTGTGTATGTGACCTGCGCACAACCTAGCCTGCTGGGCAGGTGCATCTTCACTGTTCGTGTCAGCAGGAAAGTGATTTAAAACTTTCGCTTTCCCTGCCAGCAGCGGATGGTCGGGAGGCTTGCCACCTGTACGCGCCAGCTGTTGCTAGCTGGCAGTCCTATTCCAGAGAACAAATAAAGTTGTAGATCATGTCCCCGTGCTCATTACTCTCCTTTTCAACCAGCATATTTCAAGGTGATTTTTAGAGTTGACTTTAGCTCCAAAGACTGGTTGTAAGTCAGGGGGTAGGATTTGGCAATAGCGAACAACAAATGTCCCATTTTCACAATTGAATCACTGCCCCTGTGACAGGGAAGCAGATCGTTTTATACTGGTGCACTCTATGGTTAAAGAAGTGTAGTGTTCTAATATACACTATAAAGTAACCCCAGCGCTAAGCACACACCAGCATTAGAAGTCTGCATTTAAGATGCGTTTCTAATGCAAGCTAAGCGCACAGAATGGTTATACCAAATTAAAGTACAAAATAAATATATATATTTTTTTTTTTTACTTGTGTTTAACTTAGCTTTTTTTTCCTTTTGTTTAAATGCTTCTTGTTCCATTACATAGGACCTGCATCAATACAGCTGAATAGTTCTATTTATCATAATGAAAATGCATAGTTACATGTTTGTGACCTATAGAGAGTCGGTCGCATATGCAAGTCTCAAGCAGCAGCAGCTCCTTCCCCTTGACGTACCTGGGTCTGATGCAGGGGAGTACGGAGGAGGGATTTCACTGTGAGTTCTGAAATTGCCAACAATCACTGCACACAATGACATGCAGAGAAGTACCTAGGTGGTTTGGAACATGTAATATAAAGAGAAGCAGATGCAAGAAGGGAATTTTTTTTTTTTATTGATTTGTTTTAATTACATCACTTTAAAATATACAGACATTCCTCACTTAACGATCGAGTTCCGTTCCTACAACTAGGTCGTTAAACGAATTGGTCACTAAACGAGATAATCATTTTTATGTATTCTGAATAAAGAAAAGGTATAAAGGAAACTCAAACTTGATACTGTGACTGTTTTACTTTGTATAACTTACATACTGTACAGTACAATTAAAGTTATAAAAAAAAAAAATGTAAAAAAAAAGACATCCAGAAAAACATTTTAGTCACTGTGCTATGGGTTCCAGCTGGTCGTAAGTCCGAACGGTTGTTAAACAAGTAGGTTGTTAAGTGAGGAATGTCTGTATGTACATTCTTCTCCTTTCCCAGTACGAAGAAATCTTTATTTCTATAAAAAACAAACATGTATCCACTGCAGCATAAAAGTACTTTTAAAAGACTGTTACAATAGATTTAATAATTTTGTATAACTAAGTGCGTTAGTGACCTTGTGCGACCAATCATACGCAGTCATCATCATTAAACTTACACCAGGGTCAGAATACCTGTAACTCAGAACCCAGCATGCATTTATGGTTGTGACTTTTCGCTGGCGAGTTTAGACGCAGTTTGTGTCTACCGCATCCTTACAGTACTTTGGCTGCATCTGCATGACCACTGCCCGTGACTACACGGCTATTACAGCCTGAGTCTCCGCCCGCTAAGTGTACAGTTGTTCATCTGCAAAAAGCAGAGCATTGTGAAAATGTGTGCATTAAATAAGAATAAAATAAATTAAAAATTAAAAAAAGCAACTTCTGGCTAAAATAAACCCTGCAAATTCCACTTACAGTCTGGCAACCGCCTGCCAGCAGGGAGAGGCCAGGCCGGGAAGAGGGGATCCTGGGGAGAAGCAGGGGCGTATTTATAATGGGTGCAGGGTGTGCGGGGCAGGAGGGCCCCCACCGCACACCCTGCACCCAATATTATACTTAACGCTCCAGAGTCCCACGTTGGCGCAGGTGTCTGCGCTGTAAAAAAAAAAAAAAAAAAAAGTGTGGAAAATGGCCGCCGCGGCCATTTGACCGTCGTTTGCGCAGTACAGGGAAAATGGTCACCACACCCATTTTCCCGATGACCTGCGCTATAGACTCTGGCCACGCACCGCTCAGTGCGCTGCCGTATAGAGAGGAGGGAGCTCGTGACGGAGACTGCACACTGGCCCCCTCGCCCCTGGGGAGAAGCCAACTACAGCCGCTGCCCAATGGTGAAGAGGAAGTGCTTGGATGGGCGGGAGAAGCTACGGGGGATCCCACTTTCCATCCAGATATTCTTGTGGTGGAACCAGACCAAGTACAGAGACTCCCACTCTTACACCCTCACCTCTATATGATAGATTGACATGACCCACACCTTGGACAATTTTTTTTAAACTGGTTTATGCACCAATTGATGCTTCACCTCCACTGAAGCTCCACCCACATTATCCACAGCAATGCCCACCTTTGACAAACTGCCCCCCACCACCCAAGGGGAGGGGCACTGCCTATATTGTCAAACCCGGGCCCCACAATTTCTAATTGCAGCCCTGGTTCTGGGCTGCGTACAAAAATCAGCGTGACCGGGCCCATGAGGGGGGCCAGTTCCGCTGTTGGCGTTTGTATGCCATTGCAACGACAGCTTCAAAAAACTTTAATTCGAAATAATTGATCTTAAAAGTAAAGGCAGAGGAAATAATTTTTTTTTTTTTTTTTGGGGGGGGGGGGGGGTGGAGGAATGCTAGAGCACTGTGCCTTCTTACATGTCTTCTCTGCAAAGATATTTTCTAGTATGTTACTGTTGGATATTTAATTTTGATATGCAGTGCGTTAGGTTTCCCGGAATGTTGCTATGTACTTGGTAGTGAGTAAAACCATGAGGTGAGGCGGGGTGTGTAGTAGATGATTTTAAGTTTATTTGAGCTCCAAGGGCTACACGGTAGCCATCCTGAGGGAACGTACGTCACAGGCCAATTGGACCAGGTATGTACAGAGGGTACTCCCTGAAGGAGTCACCCACACCCAACTAACAAGCTCTGTATCAGAATCATAACATATATACATATTGTTTTAAGGAGAGAGCACTGTCTCAATTAAACTTAAAATCCTCTATTACACACACACACACACACACACACACACACACACCCCTCACCTCTTTTTTTCTCACAACCAAGTTGGACCAGCGGTATTTCTGCATCTAAGGATGCTAGCAGTGGGCATCTTAGTCCTTCCACATTCATACACATGACTGTATACCAGGGAAGGGCTTGTAGCGGCATTAGCATAAAGTTGAAAACATGACTACAGATGTCTACAAGTTGTTAGGTGCCTAGCAGTTATGAAAAAGGAGGAGGTTAATCCACACAATAATTCCAAACCAGAGTAGGTTTTATTCAAGATTTCAGGATACAGGTGATAGAAGATGAACAACGGTCAATACGATAAGGTAGTAATCTCTCTTGGGCCAAGTACTGCACAGCCATACAGCACTGTGATGCTCCAATAAACACACTGACAGGCTTGGGAACATGCAGACACTTTTATCGAGCCAAGTAAAGAAGTATAGCACCTGCAGTCTTAATTAGCCTGACCTTTAAGTCTGGAGACTCAGACACGTGACGAGTCACGCACAATAGACGTGATGTTATTACTGCTGATGAGTCATGCACAGTCATTAACACATAGTTAAGTGTTTAAAAGCTACAAGCTATCTCTTAACTACATGTCAACAGGAATTCAATTAACAATGGGATATACCCTGCAGCTAATTGATTTGCGCCACACAGGGAAATGCTATTCAATTAAATAGCATTTTCCCAGTGCAGTACACCAGGTGTTAACGCACACTTAAAGTGTAGAATCAATAGGTTTTCCTGGGCTTGAAACCCCAGAGGGTGCAGATCCTGAAGCTGCGAGAAAAGTGCACCTCTATGGTTTAAGGCGAATTGTCTGGTGCGGTTAATTGAATTCCCCCTACATCTGCTAGACCAGAAGTAATAATATGCCTATGGGAATATTTGTTCAAGATTATGACATTTTAAGGCACAGAACCTCCATACTGCCACAGTGGGTTGTTAAAGCAGGTGGTAGAGGAATTACAAGAATGGCATTGGTTTTTAAAGAGGTCCAATGATAATAACATTTGGAAATATGATTTTGTTTAGGACTGGGATTTGCGGATACTGATCAATGAATCAGTCAGTTGGGTTTTACCAGTTACACTGGTGTGCCAATCAGCAGCATCAATCCTGGGTCCAGAAAAAGGTACATGTGTAAATATGATTTAACTATAGCTTGTTACAGTGGTTATGGAAAGTTATTATTCAGGAATTGCATTTGAGAAGCAAAAGTATTCATTCAGATAAAAAAAGAAGAGAAGGGTGATTTTCACCATTACTCCTCTTTCGCCTAAATCCGGTTTAGGGGTTTGGATGGAGATAAAGTGGACGAAGATAAGGTACCAGCCAACCAGCTCCTGTCATTTTTCAAACACAGCCTGTGACATGGCAGTTAGGAGCAGATTGTCTAGTACAGGGGTCTTCAACCTTGGCCCTCCAGCTGCTGTGGAACTACACATCCCAGCATGCACTGCCATAGTTTTAGCATGCTGTTATATCAAAAAGGTGGCAGTGCATGCTTGGATGTGTAGCGCCAAGGTTGAAGACCTAGTACTTTATCTCCGTCCACGGCTTAGTAAATAGACCCCTTAGTTGTTTAAGTTTTGTGCTGCATGCAAGTTAACTATTCGGAAAAAAGTTAGCAATGATGTCCTCAAAATCAAAAACATTGGATTTTTTGGATTGAAGCAAGACTTAACCAATTTTAAATAGCTGAATCCAATGTTTTTCTTTCTAAATAATCCCTCTTTTGTCGTGACCCACATCGCAGTGGCTGGTCTATATTGACAGAATTTACAATAGAGGGCGAACTGATCTATTTAAAAAAAAAAAAAAGAGTCAAGTTGCATATGATCTCCCAAGTATGTGGGCCAGCACCACAATCAAAGTCGTGGAACCGGTTTCTAAACATGTCACAACATATGGATTTGCATTCTAGTCTAAAGCTATGGAAATGATGAGAAGGGACTATTAACACAGACACTAAGGATCACAAACAGATGAGAGGGTATATATACAAACTCGTATACATCTCTGTAACAAACAAAATTAGGAGGAGATAAACAAGAAGAGATTTGGACATTACCACTTTGGAAGTCAACTAAGTCAACAGTAAACAACTGCAAAGAGAAAAATTGTATGTCACATATGGTCTGCAGCATAAATCCTACATACTAAAAATAATATCATTAAATGAGACCAGTCAGTCAACTACATATCATGGAGGCAGCCATTTTGTGGGATTGGTAAATATTCATGCAAATGCTGCCTATTACCTCATTATCAAGCCTTAGTGATTTGAGGTACACTGTGCCACGTGTATCACTAGTAAATCGAATGCCTTAATATTGGTTCAAATTGGCAAAAAAAAAAAAAATACTTGCTTTGATTAATCTATTCTAGTACAAGTAAAAAATAAAGATGGCATTTGTTAGAAATACATTTTAAAACAGGGTTACTTATGTTGTCAAACTACTATAATGTCAATAAGGAAAGTTTGATTCAGAATAAAACAGGAAGGGTTGTATTTTAAAGAAAAACAGGACTGTAATGCCCAATGACTGCTTCTTAAATATTTTATAACAGATGGCTAACGAAAAGTACAGACATGTCCTTCCTCATCTATCCTCCGTGCGTAATTCTTCTTGTTACACAGGGCGCATGAGAGCCGCAGGCTTCCCTGCGACTCGCCTGGTGCCGGGCGTCTTTCTCACTGCAAATGTGTCTTATTCGCAGTGCAATGTGAATATGACGCACAAGCAGGCTACGTTTATTAATAACGGAACGTGCCGTGGAAAACAGTCGCTGACACTGTCACGCAGCATTTCATATACAGATACAGCTGCAGTCACACACAGAACATACACATGCCGCATATCATTCTATTCAGCAAAGTCTGCTTGTGAGTCTTATTTGGATTGCATACAAGATGCACGTGTGGTGGGAAAGACACACAGGACTAGGCACGACTAGAAGGGCTGTTTAACACGACTTCAGCAACAATGACGGAGGACACATCTGTACACCACACAAGTGGAACCCAAGATATTCCTTGTTACCATTCAGACTGTATGGTAATGTGGGCTGCAGACTGCTTTACCCAATATTATTCTTTCCAACTAGTGTGCTGAACGTATTATAGGGTAAAGTTACTTGTTACTTATTTAACCTACATCATCGAGTGTATTATTCAAAGTTTATATACTAAAAAAATACAAAAATCACACAACCATTTTTTACAATACAGAACAAAGGGGGAGATTTATCAAAGCTTGGAGGGATAAAGTACCAACCAATCATTTTCTAAGTGTCATTTTTCAAACACATCCTGTAGCGTGGCAGTTAGAAGCTGATTGGTTAGTACTTTATTTCTCTCCAAGCTTTGGAAACTCTCTCCCAAAGAATTGTCTCCAATTTATTAGTGTTTTATTGCATGGTCTTGTAATAATGATTTTGGATCGTTTTTGTGCGGCGCTTTTACATTTTAAAGTCATCCAACTATTACAGAATAACCAACACAACTTCAGCGTGGAAGATTGATTTATATCATTGATTGTATTCTCCCTGTCAATGGTTTTAGAATTTAACAATTACCTTTAAAATGCACTTAAAAAGTTTAATATGAATAACAGAAAAATATGTTATCCACCCTTTACAGCACTATATGTTTTTGCAAGTCATTTTTTCAAGCAATTTTACGTGTGCCGTAAATAATTTTACACCCACTTTTCATATTATATTATTTTAAAATTTTTATCTTTGGATGTTCAGTTTCAAAAGTTTCCTTCAGAATACATTATCTAATTTGGTACTTGTGTACTTTACGGACTCATTGCAGAGAGAACCCAAGTGTCCTACATTCATTATTATTATTATTATTATTATTATCATCATCAATCATGGTAATGTCTAAATCCCCTTCACGGAGAGGACCCTGAAGTTATCAGCCAGTGTCCAGCGTCATTCCCTACCATCCAAGTGGGCATAGTGGGGGAGTATAACCTTGTGGCGAGCCCGCGAGGAGACAACTTTCGGTACTTGTGTACGTAAAGTACCATTTAAAACATTAATTTGGTTCTCTCTGCAATGAGTCCGTAAAGTACACAAGTACCTCTAATATAACCATTGTTTACCACGACAGCAAAGAACACTGATTTGTAAATAATGTAAAAAAAAAAAAAAAAATGATCGTCAAAATTTTTTAAACAAAACCAGATTAAATCTCCTTACCTGCAGAAATATATCCTTCAACTCATTAGGATCAGCTCTTTTTGTGAGCTGTAAGGAAGAAAAAAAAACATAAAAGATGAATAAACAATCATTTTAGAATTAATAAGCAATAACCACAATGTTTATCTCTTCATCCTGCCCAGATAGCTTTTGGTTGCCCCCAATTTAAGTTCAGCTACTTGGCAGGGAGCTTTTTCTACATACTGTAGTACTAAGTATACTATGTGCCTTTATAATCAGGTGACCAATGCAGGTCTGAGCATTAAAACATGATAAAAAGCAAATTCATTTACTCAGCAACGTTTACAAAGCACGTAAGTCACACTTGTAAGAGATTGTACCCATGCTTTTTGATAAGATAACACTGTGCACACACATTCACCCTGTCCCAGGGATCAACACTATCACTTAGCTGCTGTCAGGCATCATCCTGATATAATGCATTGCTATGCAAGCCAGCTGTGTGCAGAATGAGGCTGGTATTATGCAAAGGGAATACAGGACAGGATACATGGCATGTACAGGATGGTCTCCTAACTGTTTGTGGCCACTGGATCATGACAGCACAAAAGCATCAATGCAGCTGGGCCCCTGTGATTGCATACACTGTGTGAGAAATGCAGTCATCTGCCTCCCCCCCAACACAAGACATAGCATGCATTGTACTTCCAAGCTGGGAGAGAGTGTCGGCAGCTGGGTTAATGGAAGCGGCTGCAGAGCATGGAGCAGGTATTATGCATGAGCAGGAGCTGGTAGTTATTAGAGTCACCTTGACCGCCATACTGAGGCTGCTGCCGCTGGTGGTGTATGTGATTGATGTCAGAGGAGCTGGCCGGAGACGCGCTCTCTGAGGCCCGGGTACGCGCTCTCTGAGGCCCGGGTACGCGCGCTGTATGATAATGAGGTGGGAGGCTCTTGTGCCTCCTCTTGCCTTGCTGGCAGGGACTGATGCACAGTGCTCACGAGGGTGGGGTGGGCTGTGTAAAACCACCTCCCTCCCTTTCATATCGAAGCTGGGATGGGCAGAGTATTTGTACAGTATGTGCTTGCAGTGGGGTGCCAGCTGATTGTGTCACTTTTGAAACATAAGACATCGTCAGCTATAGAGTTTCATATTCTCCCAAATACAGACACACTGCAGCTTGGAGTCACATCAGTTTCTGCCTGTAACAAAAAAATGACTTAACCTTAATATTAACCTTACAATTATACGTGAATGTTTTACACTGTAATCTCATGTCTGGGTCTTCAATCACTCCAGCTGGTATGGAACTACAGATCCCAGGATGCCCTGCCACAGTTTTAGCAAGCTGTTATATCAAAACGGTGGCAAGGCATGCTGGGATGTATAGTTCCACAGCAGCTGGAGGACCAAGGTTGAACACCCTTGGAGGTTCTCGCAGGCCAGTAAATCTAGTGGGTGGACCGATTGACTTAGTTGAATGCAATTTCTTATGCGGTCGATTCTAGCGACTTTTCGCTTACTGCGCCTGCATCCTGTGCTGCGTGCGCATGTTTGCGAACATACGCTCAGTACAGATTCACACGGATCTCAGTTGTTTCTCTGTGGTCGCTAAGTGGGCTTTTCTGAGGACGACAATGCGAATGCATGCATGAGAACCGCCTCAGGTGATCGGGGTGTGTCGTGGGCATGTAGCCAGTTACTCACTATTTTGAGTCATACAAATGCATCGTGGACACCTATAACTCAGAGAGCTCTCCTGCACCTATCATGGGGTAGGTGTAAGTGCCAATGATAATGACTGATCTCGCAAGAGGAAAATAAGTGGGGCAGTGCGCAGGGGCAAATTAACGCCTGAGGGGGCTTGCGTGCAGTGGGCCCTCTCCTCTGAGCCCGGCAAGCCGGTCTCTCCTCATCTGCAGCGCCATCTTCCCAGAGAGTTTTCTCTGAGGAGAGCCATCTTCATAAAGATGTCACTGGGAATATGGCACAGCGGAGAAGGGATCCGCTTGCTGGTACAAGGTTTTTCTACTCCGAAAGCAGGGTGTGTGGGGCCCCCTTGGCCCCAGGGGACCATGTGCACTGCCGCATCCATTATAAATACACCAATGGCGGTGCGGTTGCATAGATGCATAGGCATTAGGACCTATGGCTTGTGCAAGTATCGATGGTGCATGCGATGGTGGATTGTCTAGAACCACCGGCGGTGTTACAGCGTCTCAGCGCTTGCACAATCAGGCGCACACTAGTACACCAGAGGAAGGCTTAGACTAGTATTTGCCTATTATAGCACACGTGACGCCGGCAACAGATGCTAGAGCTGATGCAGCAGTGTCCCCCTTGGTTCAGGCCCTGAGTCTCATTTCTGGACTCATAGTAACATGCATTATACATCAGAATAAAGTCCATAAAAATACAGATTTTTTAAATATGCACATTGTAAAACATATACGTATGTTATGATGACAGGTAAAAGATGCTATCGTCAGCCTTGGTACCAGTGATCTACATCTACCAACTTCCTGCTTGTCATTTTCATACAGGCAAAGGCAAAAAAAAAATACTATTTCATTTAACTTTTCAATTAACTGTTTAATTGACAGAGGATTGGGGAAATGTTGTACTTTAGGTGTATTATAGGTTGTACATTATACAATATTTTAATGTACATACCTACAGATCTCATTTAACTGAATGCAATAGTATATATATAGAGAGAGGTGGGGTAGAGTCTTTATTAAAGAGCTGGTTCTTTTGGGTGGGGGGGATCAATGCTAGACAAGCTGTCCAATCTAATAGGGGGTGAAATCTGTTAAACCAGTGATAGGAATCGCCAAGGATAAATTGTTTGTTTCTAAAAGTTGTCTGCCACCCTGACAGCAGACTATTATTATGTGGCGTATTTATCATTAAATATTTGTGGCTTATTCCCACGTTTTCGGGGGATACTCGCAAATATTTATTATACCCTGAATGTATTATGGAGGGATCGCAGCAGATATCTCCAATATCCCATTTCCCCTGAATGTATTATGGAGGGATCGCAGCTGATATCTCCAATATCCCATTTCCCCTGAATGTATTATGGAGGGATCGCAGCAGATATCTCCAATATCCCATTTCCCCTGAATGTATTATGGAGGGATCGCAGCTGATATCTCCAATGTCCCATTTCCCCTGAATGTATTATGGAGGGATCACAGCTGATATCTCCAATATCCCATTTCCCTTGAATGTATTATGGAGAGATCGCAGCTGATATCTCCAATATCCCATTTCCCCTGAATATATTATGGAGAGATCGCAGCTGATATCTCCAATATCCCATTTCCCCTGAATGTATTATGGAGAGATCGCAGCAGATATCTCCAATATCCCATTTCCCCTGAATGTATTATGGAGGGATCGCAGCTGATATCTCCAATATCCCATTTCCCCTGAATGTATTATGGAGAGATCGCAGCTGATATCTCCAATATCCCATTTCCCCTGAATGTATTATGGAGAGATCGCAGCTGATATCTCCAATATCCCATTTCCCCTGAATGTATTATGGAGGGATCGCAGCAGATATCTCCAATATCCCATTTCCCCTGAATGTATTATGGAGGGATCGCAGCTGATATCTCCAATGTCCCATTTCCCCTGAATGTATTATGGAGGGATCACAGCTGATATCTCCAATATCCCATTTCCCTTGAATGTATTATGGAGAGATCGCAGCTGATATCTCCAATATCCCATTTCCCCTGAATATATTATGGAGAGATCGCAGCTGATATCTCCAATATCCCATTTCCCCTGAATGTATTATGGAGAGATCGCAGCAGATATCTCCAATATCCCATTTCCCCTGAATGTATTATGGAGGGATCGCAGCTGATATCTCCAATATCCCATTTCCCCTGAATGTATTATGGAGAGATCGCAGCTGATATCTCCAATATCCCATTTCCCCTGAATGTATTATGGAGAGATCGCAGCTGATATCTCCAATATCCCATTTCCCCTGAATGTATTATGGAGGGATCGCAGCTGATATCTCCAATATCCCATTTCCCCTGAATGTATTATGGAGAGATCGCAGCTGATATCTCCAATATCCCATTTCCCCTGAATGTATTATGGAGAGATCGCAGCTGATATGTCCAATATCCCATTTCCCCTGAATGTATTATGGAGAGATCGCAGCTGATATCTCCAATATCCCATTTCCCCTGAATGTATTATGGAGGGATCGCAGCTGATATCTCCAATATCCCATTTCCCCTGAATGTATTATGGAGAGATCGCAGCTGATATCTCCAATATCCCATTTCCCCTGAATGTATTATGGAGGGATCGCAGCTGATATCTCCAATATCCCATTTCCCCTCAATGTATTATGGAGGGATCGCAGCTGATATCTCCAATATCCCATTTCCCCTGAATGTATTATGGAGGGATCGCAGCTTATATCTCCAATATCCCATTTCCCCTGAATGTATTATGGAGAGATCGCAGCTGATATCTCCAATATCCCATTTCCCCTGAATGTATTATGGAGAGATCGCAGCTGATATCTCCAATATCCCATTTCCCCTGAATGTATTATGGAGGGATCGCAGCTGATATCTCCAATATCCCATTTCCCCTGAATGTATTATGGAGGGATCGCAGCTGATATCTCCAATATCCCATTTCCCTTGAATGTATTATGGAGGGATCGCAGCTGATATCTCCAATATCCCATTTCCCCTGAATGTATTATGGAGAGATCGCAGCTGATATCTCCAATATCCCATTTCCCTTGAATGTATTATGGACGGATCGCAGCTGATATCTCCAATATCCCATTTCCCCTGAATGTATTATGGAGAGATCGCAGCTGATATCTCCAATATCCCATTTCCCCTGAATGTATTATGGAGGGATCGCAGCTGATATCTCCAATATCCCATTTCCCCTGAATGTATTATGGAGAGATCGCAGCTGATATCTCCAATATCCCATTTCCCCTGAATGTATTATGGAGAGATCGCAGCTGATATCTCCAATATCCCATTTCCCTTGAATGTATTATGGAGGGATCGCAGCTGATATCTCCAATATCCCATTTCCCCTGAATGTATTATGGAGAGATCGCAGCTGATATCTCCAATATCCCATTTCCCCTGAATGTATTATGGAGGGATCGCAGCTGATATCTCCAATATCCCATTTCCCTTGAATGTATTATGGAGAGATCGCAGCTGATATCTCCAATATCCCATTTCCCCTGAATGTATTATGGAGGGATCGCAGCTGATATCTCCAATATCCCATTTCCCCTGAATGTATTATGGAGAGATCGCAGCTGATATCTCCAATATCCCATTTCCCCTGAATGTATTATGGAGGGATCACAGCTGATATCTCCAATATCCCATTTCCCCTGAATGTATTATGGAGGGATCGCAGCTGATATCTCCAATATCCCATTTCCCGTGAATGTATTATTTAGAGATCGCAGCTGATATCTCCAATATCCCATTTCCCCTGAATGTATTATGGACGGATAGCAGCTGATATCTCCAATATCCCATTTCCCCTGAATGTATTATGGAGAGATCGCAGCTGATATCTCCAATATCCCATTTCCCCTGAATGTATTATGGAGAGATCGCAGCTGATATCTCCAATATCCCATTTCCCTTGAATGTATTATGGAGAGATCGCAGCTGATATCTCCAATATCCCATTTCCCCTGAATGTATTATGGAGGGATCGCAGCTGATATCTCCAATATCCCATTTCCCCTCAATGTATTATGGACGGATCGCAGCTGATATCTCCAATATCCCATTTCCCCTGAATGTATTATGGAGAGATCGCAGCTGATATCTCCAATATCCCATTTCCCCTGAATGTATTATGGAGGGATCGCAGCTGATATCTCCAATATCCCATTTCCCCTGAATGTATTATGGAGAGATCGCAGCTGATATCTCCAATATCCCATTTCCCCTGAATGTATTATGGAGAGATCGCAGCTGATATCTCCAATATCCCATTTCCCCTGAATGTATTATGGAGGGATCGCAGCTGATATCTCCAATATCCCATTTCCCTTGAATGTATTATGGAGAGATCGCAGCTGATATCTCCAATATCCCATTTCCCCTCAATGTATTATGGAGGGATCGCAGCTGATATCTCCAATATCCCATTTCCCCTGAATGTATTATGGAGGGATCGCAGCTGATATCTCCAATATCCCATTTCCCCTGAATGTATTATGGAGGGATCGCAGCTGATATCTCCAATATCCCATTTCCCCTGAATGTATTATGGACGGATCGCAGCTGATATCTCCAATATCCCATTTCCCCTGAATGTATTATGGACAGATCGCAGCTGATATCTCCAATATCCCATTTCCCCTGAATGTATTATGGACGGATCGCAGCTGATATCTCCAATATCCCATTTTCCCTGAATGTATTATGGAGGGATCGCAGCAGATATCTGAGATATTTCCATTTCCGCTAACAACCGCAACCCCCATATGGGGATGCGATGCTGTCAGATTTACCAAGATCCGGAATGCAAAGAAGGGGTAAGCCGCTGTAGACTATGCATAAAATACAGTAAACTCAGTCACATACAGACGGCGCTAATCAGTAGATTCATACATATAATTGTAAACATATACAGTCTTTATAATGTCTCTGTCTTCTCATTAATCATCCGTATTCATATGGATTGTTCTGATGTTAATCTGATGTTACCTCTCTCCAGGATATATGTATATATAAAAAAGGAGAAAAAAAGTGCTATATAGTGTAGTAGTTTAAAAATTTTAATAACACATAAACAAGGAATATAATATCCACAATAAAAAAAAGGGTTTTTAACACATAGTATGCTCTGGGGTCATTCAGAGTCAAAAGTATATATGAAATGGAACCGTACCGTGATCGGCACCAGGTTTGGTGCTTCAAGAGAGTGTGTATGGGGAGTCTCCGGATAAACCACCCTGCTCCCTTCAAGCCTCTGGTTCAAGCCTCTGGTTCCGCTAGCCACAGACAGGTCAAAGGTTCCACCAGTAGATAAATCCCAGCTGGAATTTATCGGCTGGTGGAACCTTTGACCTGTGTGCGGCTAGCTGAACCAGAGGCTTGAAGGGAGCAGGGTGGTTTATCCGGAGACTCCCCATACACACTCTTTTGAAGCACCAGACTGTATATGTTTACAATTATATGTATGAATCTCCTGATTAGCGTCGTCTGTATGTTTCTGACTTTACTGTATTTTATGAATTTTCTTAACTGTTCAGTAGGTCACATACATTGTCAGCTTATAACTCAGAGTGCGCCTGTGTGTTTCCATACAATCACCCATCGCTGTAGACTCTGGGCTACATATCTCAAAACTATCTGGGAGAGGGTTCCATAGGATCCCTCCCCGGCAATGGCCGCCTGTGTGGTCAGTAGACCGCGCATGCACAGGATCCCCAACACAGGAGTGTAGAGACTGATAACACAAACACGGTCACTTCACTCCCAGCACATTGCAGGGAAGGACTCCTTTTGGCGCTTCTGTCCCTGCATGTGTTTTTCCATACATCCAGGCACTATGATCGCATCCTGCAATGCGATCATAGGCGCTAATATCGCACCCAGATCACATTACAAATGTGATTATTAATAAATGGGTCCCTATAAGAGAAGTACTCTGTGAGTGTCACCTTGACGGTATCAGTGTAATAAGTCGTGTTAGTAGTGGGATGCTCCGGGAAGCCAGGTTCCATTTGCCACCCAGGCAAACAGACAAAATGGCTGAGATGTTAAAAGGCATTTTGGAAGTCACTCAGGTGTCACAAGTAGCTAAGGCGCAAGATGAGACCGCAAGCCTGTTACATGCACAGCTGCACCTGTCAGCGGGTGAATCGCCCAGTTGTCACCATGTGTGGGAGTTCCAAGATAGGAAAAGGTGCCAGCAAGGGAAGTATCCAGGCTGCAATGCTCTGGATGTGGAAGTATAGATCATTTGCAGGCCCACTATCCTATGTTACAGGAGTCCATGGACTGCAGCTTGTCCAGTATTGGTCTGCTCAACTCTGGGTACTGCACTTTGAATCCTGCAACAGGGAAGTCCTGGTTGCTCTGGATGACTGTAATGCTAGACACAAAAGTGTTGACCGTCTGTGACTGTAGGACCAATTAAGGCTCTAGTTCACTGTATACATCGGACCACTGAGAGTTATCACAGAACTCCCTTACCGGTTACAGTCAAGGAACAAGCAGCCAGTGTGGTAAACGCTCAGGGATGGTTCTACATATACGCTGGTTACGCAGCCGAGTAGGGCGCCACATAAAGGAGGGCAACCTCACCCGGCCACGGCCAGCAACATGCAAATTGAAGGCAAGTGACAGTCAGACTGTGTCACTGTGACACAGTTGACTGCAAAGCGCTATTCTGTTATTGGGGGCGGGCCATGGCCACAGCTCCTTTAGTTTGTATTGCTGGAAGGTTAAACTATACGATGTAACGTCATGACATCACGTCGCACTTGCTGTGTGCAATGAGCAAGGCTGGGGCTGGCTGATGGCTGGACCCCTTACCTGTGGCACCCAGCAGGTGTTGGAAAGGACCGCCCCAGGGCCTGACTTAAGAACTCGGAGATATGCTGTCCCGGGCAGGCTCAGATAAGAAAAACAAGTAATTTCTGAGTTAGTCTGTACTCTTAAAATAAAATTGCAGGCGGGGGGTCCTGGGTCCAGTCCGGAGGAGACTGCAGTACATTCTGCTATCGGCAGGAACTCTCCTAGCTCCTCCAAAACAAAAAAGGCACACTGCCTGTTCTTATGAATTTGGTCAGCCTTTTGCTATAGCCAGGTTAGCTTGTTTTGTTATTTTTTGGTGGTGAGAGTATTATTAATAATAATTTATTCTCACCACCCAAAAAAAATGACAAACAAGCTAACCTGGCTGAAGCTAAAGGCTGGCTAATTCATAAGATCAGGCAGTGGATTCTGGGCCCGATTCAGAGCCGCTCGCAAGCGGCTCGATGGTTGCCCACTGTGCACGCGCAGCTTCCAGCGTGCGCGAGCCCCGCTGAGCGACTGAAGTTCAGTTGCTACGGGGCTCACAACAAGACGGGGCGGCTGTCGATGTTGATTGACAGTTCGCCCCGTTTTGTGGGCGGGTAAGGGGGGTGGCCGGGCAAACGCAGGCGTCGCCTTAGGAACGCCTGGCGTTTGTTGGGAGGGGTTACTGACATCACTAGTGATGTCAGTAGTGGACTTCCTGCTCTATTAGGGAGTCCATTTGGGCTTGTGGCAGCTAGACCCTACCCCGTGGTCTTGTCGCAAACCCGATGGTCACAATAATTGCGACGGTCTCCAGCCCGCTCCCACAATCTGTGGGTGGTCACCCACAGCTTTGCGAGTGGCCGGAGTAAAAAAAAAAAATGCCCAGATTCAGAGCGAGCGCCCGCCAGCAGCGAGCGGCTCTGAATCAGAGCCTCTGGCCCTGATTCAGACCCGGACGCTCTAACAGAGCGCTCGCTCTGAATCAGGGCCGTCCCTCTGAATTTACCCACAGTTATAGCGAGCGGTCAAAAAGATGGTCGCGATGGTCAAGACCATCGCGACCATCGGGCTTGCGACGAGACCCTTGCGGTAGGGTCTCGTTGCTGCAAGCCCTGGAGTGCTTTTGGCTCTATCAGAGCCAAAAGCACTCCCACTGACATCACTAGTGATGTCAGTGGGGCCGGCCCCAGATGGTAGGCGTTCCCATGGGAACGCCTCCGTCTGGGCAGCAACGCCCCCGGCACGCCCACCAAAGGGGGCGTGCTGTCACTCACCATCGACAGCACGCCCCCTTTGGTGCGAGACCCATAGCGACGGCTTGGCCGTCGCTATATGGGTCTCTTGCATGCGCATGACGGAGCCGGCTCCCTCGTGCGCATGCGCACTGGGCCAACATCGTCCCTCAGCGCTCGCAAGCGGGTCTGGATCAGGCCCTCTGTCCACCTTTTTTGGCATAAGTCAAGTGAGCTGTTCATTTCGTCCTGCAAATTTGACAGAAATTTGATGGACCCGAAGGCGAGAACAAGAATAGAATGTCCTTATTAAATAGCAGGTTGGAAAGAGAACTGGAGATGATAATACTGAATGAATGTGCAGAATCGGATTGGGACTGATGATGCTGGATTGAGAGCTGGATCAATTTGAGACCGATGTTGAAGAATTGAGGAACTTAGGTCCTGATTCAGACCCACTCGCGAGCGGCTGTCCGCTCGCAAGTGGGTCGATGTTCTGGACTGAGCATGCGCACGACGGAGGGAGCTCCGTCGTGCGCATGCGCCAGACGCGACGAGCGAAGGAAAGTCCTTCGCTCGTTGTGTCCGATCAAAGGGGGCGTGCTGTCAATGTTGATTGACAGCACGCCCCCTTTGGTAGGCGTGCCGGGGGCGGGCCTCCCTGACGGGGGCGTTCCCACGGGAACGCCTCCCGTCAAAAGCCGGCCCACTGACATCACTAGTGATGTCAGTGGGAGTGATTTTGGCTCTGATAGAGCCAAAATCACTCCGGAGCTTGCGGTTGAAAACCTCAACCGCAGGCTCCGGCTCGCAATTTCGATGGTCGCGATGGTCTCGACCATCGCGGCCATCAAAATGCACGCTCGTATAGCCTGTGGGTGGTGACCCACAGCTATACGAGCATCCAGAAGGACGCTCCATTTTCATGGAGGCCGGCCCTCATTCAGAGCGTGCGCTCTGCTCAGAGCGTACGGCTCTGAATGAGGGCCTTAGTTGATAAGAGTCCGATGTTGGAAGATTCAGATGATAACGATTGTTGGAGGCATCGACTGGAACCGATGGTGGGTGTAAGGACAAGTCTCAGTGGTAAAAAGTAAAAGCAGACTGGTGTGCAAGATGGTATAGGAGACTTGTCTACCAGATATAGGAACTGGATATAACGGACTGGGGGCCTGATTCATTACTAATCACATCTTCGTAATTGCATGCAGGTCTGCTGCAAAAATATGCTAATGAATGCAATCGCAGAGCCGTCGCAGACCAACATAAAGACACCCATTTCCCCTATCTCACATCTGTAATACCTTGTAATCCAACAAAAGCATCGGTACCATCAAGTAACATCAGAGCCTCACGCACAATTACAGCAGGTCAGACCTTACTCAGAAATTGCTAACCTTTCTGCACGCATTGAGCACTCAAGATACGACTTCTGTCGCAGTGGCTATTTTATGCACGCCCATGTAACAGTGTTCAAATTGTTAGGCAGGCCTGATTTTCTCTGACCACCCCCCTGTAACCACACCCAAACGTTAGCTGCCTGTCAATCACTCTGCGATGGATCTCAGTGCGAACTCAATGATACCTTTGCACACTGCGATGCATATGCATGCGCAGTGCGCAACAATCTGCCGTCTGCGTACGCTTTAGCAGTTGCAATCTAGGGGTGAGCGGGTTCGGATTTCTGAAATCCGAACCCCCCCGAGCCCCCCCGATCCGAGTCCGATCCGAGTCAGGCTCGACTTTTCCCGCCTGACTCGGATTCTGAAATCGAGGCAAAACGTCATCTTCCCGCCTTCCGAGTCTCGCGGGTTTTGGATCCTATATAAGGTACCCGCGTCGGCGCCATTTTCTCACTCGGCTGTGGACAGTGAAGAGGGAGGGTGGGAGTTAGGGCTGGCTGGGCTGTGTAGTGTAGTGTAGTGCAGAGTAGTGTTGTGCTGTGCTGTGCTGCGCTGTGCTGCTGTTGTCCACTACTTCAATGTCCATAGGGGCTGGCTGTGTTGTGCTGTGCTGCTGTTGTTAATAGGGGCTGTGTCCACTACTTCAAAGTCCATAAGGGCTGGCTGGACTGTGTTGTGCATTCAGTTGTCCATAGGGGCTGTGTCCACTCCAAAGTCCTGTGCAGTGTCCCAGTCCTAAAGGGGTGCTGTAGTGTTGTCCAGGGGGTGCTCTGTCCATCAGGGGTGCTCCCCCCAAGTGCTAAAAAAATAATATTTTTTTGTGTTTGTGAATTGTGTGCGCAGTAGCCGCACGTGCATCAACAAAGTAGTGCATCAACACCAACCGATGGTGGGTGTAAGGACAAGTCTCAGTGGTAAAAAGTAAAAGCAGACTGGTGTGCAAGATGGTATAGGAGACTTGTCTACCAGATATAGGAACTGGATATAACGGACTGGGGGCCTGATTCATTACTAATCACATCTTCGTAATTGCATGCAGGTCTGCTGCAAAAATATGCTAATGAATGCAATCGCAGAGCCGTCGCAGACCAACATAAAGACACCCATTTCCCCTATCTCACATCTGTAATACCTTGTAATCCAACAAAAGCATCGGTACCATCAAGTAACATCAGAGCCTCACGCACAATTACAGCAGGTCAGACCTTACTCAGAAATTGCTAACCTTTCTGCACGCATTGAGCACTCAAGATGCGACTTCTGTCGCAGTGGCTATTTTATGCACGCCCATGTAACAGTGTTCAAATTGTTAGGCAGGCCTGATTTTCTCTGACCACCCCCCTGTAACCACACCCAAACGTTAGCTGCCTGTCAATCACTCTGCGATGGATCTCAGTGCGAACTCAATGATACCTTTGCACACTGCGATGCATATGCATGCGCAGTGCGCAACAATCTGCCGTCTGCGTACGCTTTAGCAGTTGCAATCTAGGGGTGAGCGGGTTCGGATTTCTGAAATCCGAACCCCCCCGAGCCCCCCCGATCCGAGTCCGATCCGAGTCAGGCTCGACTTTTCCCGCCTGACTCGGATTCTGAAATCGAGGCAAAACGTCATCTTCCCGCCTTCCGAGTCTCGCGGGTTTTGGATCCTATATAAGGTACCCGCGTCGGCGCCATTTTCTCACTCGGCTGTGGACAGTGAAGAGGGAGGGTGGGAGTTAGGGCTGGCTGGGCTGTGTAGTGTAGTGTAGTGCAGAGTAGTGTTGTGCTGTGCTGTGCTGCGCTGTGCTGCTGTTGTCCACTACTTCAAAGTCCATAGGGGCTGGCTGTGTTGTGCTGTGCTGCTGTTGTTAATAGGGGCTGTGTCCACTACTTCAAAGTCCATAAGGGCTGGCTGGACTGTGTTGTGCATTCAGTTGTCCATAGGGGCTGTGTCCACTCCAAAGTCCTGTGCAGTGTCCCAGTCCTAAAGGGGTGCTGTAGTGTTGTCCAGGGGGTGCTCTGTCCATCAGGGGTGCTCCCCCCAAGTGCTAAAAAAATAATATTTTTTTGTGTTTGTGAATTGTGTGCGCAGTAGCCGCACGTGCATCAACAAAGTAGTGCCAAGCGTGCGCCTGTGTCATAAGTAAAGGGCCGGCTGGCTTGACCGTTAAAGGGTGCTGTAACCCCCAAAGTACACTCCAGTCCAAACCAAAAAAAAAATTATTTTCTGTGTTTGTGAATTGTGTACGCAGTAGCCGCACGTGCATCAACAAAGTAGTGCCAAGCGTGCACCTGTGTCATAAGTAAAGGGCCGGCTGGCTTGACCGTTAAAGGGTGCTGTAACCCCCAAAGTACACTCCAGTCCAAACCAAAAAAAAAATTAATTTATGTGTTTGTGAATTGTGTGCGCAGTAGCCGCACGTGCATCAACAAAGTAGTGCCAAGCGTGCGCCTGTGTCATAAGTAAAGGGCCGGCTGGCTTGACCGTTAAAGGGTGCTGTAACCCCCAAAGTACACTCCAGTCCAAACCAAAAAAAAATTTATTTCTGTGTTTGTGAATTGTGTGCGCAGTAGCCGCACGTGCATCAACAAAGGAGCAGCGCCAAGCGTGCGCCTGTGTCCCATAAGTAAAGAGCCGGCTGGCTCATTTCTTAGAGGCTGGTGTAACCCACAAAGTGCACTACTCTCCAGCAAAAATAAAAAAATATTTTCTGTGTTTAGCCACACATATATATCAAATCGATATAACATAAATGGAGGACCAAACTTTCTCCGATAAAAATAAAATAGAGAAAGACCAAGAACCACTTCCTCCTAGTGCTGAAGCTGCTGCCACTAGTCATGACATAGACGATAACATGCCATCAACGTCGTCTGCCAAGGCCGATGCCCAATGTCATAATAGAGGGCACATACAATCCCAAATGACAAAGTTCAGGAAAATGACCTTGAAAAAACATTTAAATCAGCTGAAGAGAAACGTAAACTTGCCAATATGCCATTTACGACACGGAGTGGCAAGGAACGGCTAAGGTCGATCCCTAGTATGTTCATGACTAGTGGTTCAGCTTCACATGACGATGGAAGCCCTCCTCCCACTAAAAAAATCAAAAGAGTTAAGCTGGCAAAAGCACAGCGAAGAACTGTGCTTTCTAAGAAGATATCACAAATCCCCAAGGAGAGTCCAAGTGTGGTGGTGGTTGCGATGCCTGACCTTCCCAGCACTGGACGGGAAGAGGTGGCTCTTTCCACCATTTGCACGCCCCCTGCAAGTGCTGAAAGGAGCACCCTCAGTCCACTTGCTGATATGCCAATTGAAGATGTCACTGTTGAAGTACAACAGGATGAGGATACTGGTGTAGCTGGCGCTGAGGAGGAAGTTGGCGAGGAGGATTCTGATGGTGATGTGGTTTGTTTAAATCAGGCTCCGGGGGAGACAATTGTTGTCCGTGGGATGAAAAAGCCCATCACGGTCATGCCTGGGCAGAAGACCAAACATTCCACCTCTTTGGTCTGGCAATATTTCTATCCAAATCCGGACAACAACTGTCTTGCCATATGTACCATATGTAAAGGTGAAATAAGTAGGGGTAGGGACGTCAACCACCTAGGAACATCCTCCCTTATACGGCACCTGCAGCGCGTTCATAAAAAGTTACTGTCAAGTTCAGAAACTTTGGCTAAGACCGTAAGCAGTCCAGGGACACCTAAATCCCGTTGTCCTGTTGTATCCAAGCGCCTGCAAACCACACCGTCAACTCCCTCCTCGTCAATTTCCTCCTTAGTCAGGATCGGAAGTAGTCCTGCAGGCCATGTCACTGGCATGACTGACTCTCCTATCCGGGATTCCTCCGGAGGATCCTGCATTGCTACGCCTACTGCTGCCGCTGCTGCTGTTGCTGCTGCTGGGAGTCGTTCATCATCCCAGAGAGGAAGTAGGAACACCACTACTTTTACTAAACAATTGACCCTCCAACAGTCCTTAGCGAGGAGGATGAAGTACGACAGCAGTCATCCTGAAGCAAAACGTATAACTGAGGCCTTGACTGCTATGTTGGTGTTAGATGTGCGTCCGGTATCCTCCATTAGTGCAGTGGGATTTAGACAATTGATGGAGGTAGTGTGTCCCCGGTTCCAAATCCCGTCTAGATTCCACTTCACTAGGCAGGCGATACCAAGACTGTACAGAAATGTCAGAAAAAGTGTCCTCAGTGTCCTGAAAAATGCCGTTGTACCCAATGTCCACTTAACCACGGACATGTGGACAAGTGGAACAGGGCAGACTAAGGACTATATGACTGTGACTGCCCACTGGGTAGATGTATCACCTTACGCAGCAACAGCAGCAGCGTCACCAGTAGCAGCATCTCAGAAACGCCAGCTCGTTCCAAGGCAGGCTACGCTGTGTATCACCGGTTTCAGTAAGAGGCACACCGCCGACAACCTCTTAGAGAAACTGAGGGAAATCATCGCCCAGTGGCTTACCCCACTTAGACTCTCCTGGGGATTTGTGATATCTGACAACGCCACCAATATTGTGCGGGCATTACATCTGGGCAAATTCCAGCACGTCCCATGTTTTGCTCACACAATAAACTTGGTGGTGCAGAATTTTCTGAAAAGCGACAGGGGCGTGCAGGAGATGCTTTGGGTGGCCCGAAAAATTTCTGGCCACTTTCGCCATTCAGCGACTGCATGCCGAAGACTGGAGCGCCAGCAAACACTCTTGAACCTGCCCCGCCATCACCTGAAGCAAGAGGTTGTGACGCGGTGGAACTCAACCCTCTATATGCTTCAGAGGATGGAGGAGCAGCAAAAGGCCATACAAGCCTATACATCCACCTATGACATAGGCAAAGGAGGGGGTATGCACCTGACTCAAGCGCAGTGGAGAATGATTTCCGTGTTGTGCAAGGTTCTCCAGCCCTTCGAACTTGCCACACGTGAAGTCAGTTCAGACACTGCCAGCTTGAGTCAGGTCATTCCCCTCATCAGGCTTTTGCAGAAGCAGCTGGAGAAAGTGAAGGAGGAGCTAAGACGGAGCGATTCCACTCGGCATGTGGGACTTGTGGATGAAGCCCTTCATTCGCTTTGCCAGGATTCCAGGGTGGTCTATCTGTTAAAATCAGACCACTACATTTTGGCCACAGTGCTCGATCCTAGGTTTAAAGCCTATGTGGTGTCTCTCTTTCCGGCCGACACAAGCCTGCAGAGGTGCAAAGACCTGCTGGTGAACACACTGTCAGCTGAAGCGGAACGTGACATGTCAACAGCTCCTTCTTCATTTTCTCCCGCAACTGGGGCTGCCAGGAAAAAACGTAGGTATCCTAAGCAACCCGCTGGCGGTGATGCAGGGCAGGCAGGACCAAGTTTGGACATCTGGTCCGGACTGAAGGACCTGGCAACAATTTCTGACATGTCTACTGTCACTGCATATGATACTGTCACCATTGACAGAATGGTGGAGGATTATATCAGTGACAGCATCCAAGTAGGCATGTCAGACAGTCCATACCTGTACTGGCAGGAAAAGAGGCAATTTGGAGGCCCCTGTACAAACTGGCTCTATTTTACCTGAGTTGCCCCCCCTCCAGTGTGTACTCCGAAAGAGTGTTTAGTGCAGCCGGGAACCTTGTCAGCGAAAGGCGTAGGAGGTTGCTTCCACAGAATGTGGAGAAGATGATGTTCATCAAAATGAATTATCAGCTCTTCCAGGGAGACCAGCCTCCAGAACGTACAGAGGGACCTGTGGTGGTGGATTCAAGTGGGGACGAGTTAATACTTTGTGAGGATGAGGATGTACACACTGAAGAGGGTGAGGAATCGGTGGATGAGGAGGATGAGGATGACATCTTGCCTCCGTAGAGCCAGTTTGTGCAGGGACAGATTAATTGCCAGCTTGTTTTGTGGGGGCCCAAACGAACCAATCATTTCAGCCACAGTTGTGTGGCAGACCCTGGCGCTGAAATGATTGGTTTGTTAAAGTGTGCATGTCCTGTTTATACAACATAAGGGTGGGTGGGAGGGCCCAAGGACAATTCCATCGTGCACCTCTTTTTTTTCTTTGCATTATGTACAGTTTGGGGCCTAGTTTTTCAAACTGCCATCCTGTCTGCCACTGCAGTATCACGCCTAGATGGGTCACGTGTTTGTGCCGCCCACTCGTGTCGCTTAGCATAGTCATCCAGCTACCTCGGTGCAACCTTTTGGACATAAAAACACTATTGTGAGGTGTGAGGTGTTCAGAATAGACTGGAAATGAGTGGAAATTAAGGTTTTTGAGGTTAATAATAGCATAGGAGCAGAAAAACCTACAAATTCTGTGATTTTAGCTGTTTTTATGCTTTTTTTCAAAAAAATACAGATCCAAAACACAAAACCCAGAACCCAAAACACGGAAGGGTGGTTTTGGCAAAACCAATCCAGATCCAAAACACGAAGAAAGATCCAGATCCAAAACCAAAACACAAAACACGAAAAGTGGCCGGTGCACACCCCTATTGCAATCCATACTGAATCAGGCCCTGGGACCCTTCAGATACAGAGTACCTGGGAGCTCAGCACTGAGCTGTAACTTCAGCAAGAAGCGACATTGTACTGGCAACAGAGGCCAGTCTGGAAATTTAATTTATAGGGGAGGATCCCCAAGGATTGGATGCTGCGATCAGCTGGTCTGGGAGCAGTGCTCTGAGTGAAGGAAGAGTGTCAGGTATTTGTGTCCAACCTGGCTGTGCCTATACTGTTGTTTAGGAGGGAACTCTGGCATGCAGCCTGTGTGCCATCATGCTGGGGAGCCACGCTGTGAGCAAGAGGCTGCGGAGAGCCATCTCCATGCTCAGTGACAGGACACTAAAGGTGCGTACACACTGGGCGATAAAGTGGCCGACTGAACGATATCGTTATCGTTCAGTCGTCCACTTTATCGTCCATTTTTAAGCCCAAAAAGATGAACGATAACGACGACGCGCATTCCCGCGGGTCGTTCGTCATCATCGATCATCGGGCTGACATGCAGGCCAACCTGACGATCTCGTCAGGTTGCTGCATGTCAGGGAATGGGGGAGAGAGCCCGGCGCTGAACGATATCGTTAATGATATCTTTCAGCGGCTGTTCTCAATGTCATAAACGACATTGAGCACAGCCTGCCGGGGACGCACTAGACGATATCGCTCAGGGAGCATATCGTCTAGTGTGTATGCACCTTAAGCGGATGGGGCAGGAACAGCACAGACAGACCTTATCACCAGCTGGGAGCGATGTGCAGAGTGAGCGGACTTGTGTGCTATCCTGGACAGGCACTGGAACGGTAAGAAAGTGGTTTTAATAGTCCGGAGCATGACAACCTTATTGCTGTGAAATGTGACAATAATATATCTTAATACCGCAGAGGGGCATTAGTGAGCTGCCTTTTCACTATTTAAAAAAAAAAAAATACAGTGAAAAATGTGTGAAGTGGATTCACAGGGATAAACTTTATCGTAAGCTCTGTCCCTGCATGCGATTTTTTACACATCTTTGTGATGTATTGAAAAATCGCAATGCAATATTGGGCGAATTTACCACAGCCAATCTGCAACAATGAGGAGGGGACATCAGAGTAGAGGAGGGAGGTGGGGATATGTGTGTGTGCGTGCGTGTGTGTGTCAGGAGGGGAGAGCTGAGTGAGCGGGGAATGCAATCTGTGTGAAGGGGAGATCTATGAGGTGAAGATCTGTGTATATTAGATGGGAGGGGATTTTGTGTGAAGGGGAAGCTGAGTGGGAGAATCTGAATGAGTGAGGAGAGCTGTGGGGGGGGGGAGCTGAGTGAGGGGCAGTTCTGAGTAAAGAAGGAGCACTGTGTGTATTTGAGGGGAGGAGAGATAACTGAGGGGGAAGAGCTGTGTGTGTGGAAGGGTCCGTGTGAGGCAGTGGCGGATCCAGGGGAGGTGGGCGATCAGGGCGATCGCCACCCCTACACACGCCGCTAAACAGCTGCTGCAGCTTAGAGCACTGGAGGTAGTACTCGTCCTGCAGCGCAGCTTGTGTTATGTGCGCTGGTGCCAAATCAAGGTGGGGGCGTGGGGGAGGCACATGTCCCCGGCCCCCATACCTCCACCCACACCCGCGCACATTTATTCTCCCGGCCGCATAACAGAGGGCGGGCGGCAGGCTGGAGGCGCAGTGGTGTCGGGCTAGAAGAGGAGCATGGGTGGATCAGAGAAGGAGCGGGGTGGGCCAGAGGAGGAGTTTGGAAGGCCAGTGGAGTAGTGGGGCAGGCAGGAGGAGTAAATCGGGCCGGAGAATGAGTGAGGATGGACCGGAGGAGGTGTGGGGCGGATAGGCAGCCGCAAGAAAAACGGCTGGGAGGCTGGGACTCCTCATCTATATGTCACACACTCACACAACAGCAGCAAACAGGGTGTCCTGACTGCTCACACAAACAAACTGCAGCTGTTAAGCCCACGGACATGGATGGCGGTTACTCTGTCATGGAAACAGGACCAATCATTAGAAGCTGGCAGACTAGCAGTGTCAATGAGATCGAGACTGCATTTTGAACTTGATCTTATTGACCGGGGGCTCATCTGCAGGATCTAATGATTGGCCTAGACCTGTTGTGATTGGCCTAAGCAGCTTTGCCACTCTATGTACCGGAAAGGATAATCTAGAAATCAGTTTGAGGATAGAGAGGGACAGCAAGGGGAAAAATGGGGGGGGGGGGGATTTGACAGGTGAGGAGGGAGCATTCGCCAGAACAAAGAGAGTGTTAGAGGAGGGGGGAGATGAGAAATATAACAATAAGAGGGAAAATGAGGGAAAGCTAGGAGAGAACAGACAGATAAGGAAAGAGCAGGAGATAAAGCTAAAGCATGGAGGAGAGAGCACATGGGACATAGGAGAGTGGGGGGTATTTCTGTTTGGTTGTGGGATTTGGAATGAGAGTCCTGGATGGATATACTGTACATGCAGCTGCTGGCGTAATAATACAGGACCTCCAGACCAAGTTCAGCAAAAGACGGAATTGGATCAGCCAATGGCACCGGAACCCCTGCAGCCAACTGCTTTGAAGTTAGTTTTTTTGTGAGAGTATACAGTTCGTTTTGTATTTGATTTCACAGTGTATTTATGTATGTATGTATGTATATGAGGAGAGAAGCCAGGATTAATTCGTAAACCGCCCCCCCTAAAAGAAAAGTCTAGATCCGCCCCTGGTGTGAGGAGGGGAGAGCTATTTGAGGGGCGGGAGAGCAGTGTGAAGAATATATATACTGTATATATCTCTACATACATTAATAGGGGACCCTGAGGCAGTATTTTGCCTCGGGCCCTGTGGCGTCTAAAGGTGGTATTGATTCCTACCTATCGATTCCTACCTACCTATACACTCTAAAATAATTGTCGCTGTTTAGCGTTATGAGTCACACAAGAAATAATTGCTTTCAGACTTTGATTGTGGTTCCAAAGCACAAAAAGTTATTATTCAATATAAAAACAGATAGTTACACGCTGTGATCTAAATACAATTAGCGCAAATAAATCATACAGACCCAAGGTGCAGTCGTTACATACGCACGCGCTCTGGACCCAGATCCCGGCATCAAAGTAGAAACCTCCGTCAACAGCAAAGCAAGAAGACTGGGCATCTAGTTTCAGAGAGCCCACATATATACTCTTACAGAGATAGGCAATACAATAGAACAGTTTGGTATGATTCCATTGGTTCTTCTTCCTGGTTCTTCTGTTACAGTATAGTTCATAGGCCAGTTCGTATGGACACAATCCAGCCTCCAACAGCCCTTTGTGTCCTTTGTCCCGCTGCATAATAAATCTAAGCTGGCTACATTACAGAGTAGATTTTAATGTTTAACTCTCTGTGGTCCATAGTTTGCAGACACATGTTGCGATCTTCTCACCGATGATACCGGAAATCTGCAAAGACACAGTAGATCAGTACACACCAAACCCGGTCTGCTTACCATGTACTAAACCTTAGATATCAAATAACATTTATTTCATAACATTACTAATACTGAATAAACCTTGAATATTACACTTTAATACTAGGGAACCTTTTATGTAAGTGTACAGTGTGTAAGTATTGGGGTATTGAGAAAAGACACTAGTTAGCGTTGTGCGACTACGTGTTTGTGGGGTACACCATGGTACGTGTTTTGCAGGGTTGATCATTTTATATGTTTTAGTGACTGTTGGTATTTATATGATGAGGACTTTTAACATCTTTCTATTGCGTGGGAATCGCACAACGCTAAATAATAGCATCGTCGTATGTACTTATAATGGGCGAGATTCGCTAAAATGGTGCTGGCCGGCCAGGTCACAAAAATGGCGTCTCATTGCCATTCGCAAAATGGCATTGTGCAGATTTAATTTTAAACCGATTCTGTCTCAGCCAATTATCCGGCTTCGACAGTGGGTACACATTAGACGTTATGACGCCCAATCCACAGGTCGTCCATCGGGGTCGTTCCGTCGGCCTGCATGTAGGGCCGATGGAACGACCCAGCTGCCGACGCCAGGCAGATGAATGGAGCCGGTGGCTGACATATCGGGTGGTTAATGCACTGGATTGTGTAATGCGTACCGGCCACCCGATATATCGCCCATGGGACGTCGCATCTATGGGTACACACATTGGTAAGTGTGTACCAAGCTTTAATCCTGCTCTGGGACTGAGCAGAAGGGAGGAGGGATGGAGCCACGGTTAATAATAAAGAGGGAGGAGGAGGTCTCCTCCCATCATCACTCCGTGCTCCTCCTCTTTGTCTCCATTGAGCTGGGTCCCACCCTTGCCCTGACATAAGCTGGCCCTGGTCGCAAGAATCGAGTTTCAGTAACAGGAGGAGAGAACCTGGCAGCTGTGTCCCTGCTGCTGAGGGGGACCTGAGTCGGGTGCTGCTGAGAGCATGGGTCGCGGAGCCCGTCACTGGGAGGAGCCTGAGCTGTGATTCTAGTGAGGTCACACCAGGCAATGGCATGTGTATAAGGGGCACTACTGTGCATAAGGTGTATGGACCTCATTCAGAGTCGGTCGAAGTGGCCGCTCGGTCGTACAGGAAAAGGGGCCATATATGCAAATGATTCCCTCGCAAGTTGCATCCCTAAGTTCGGATCGGTAGCTGGCCGACCAAGGGGAGAAAGTGGTCGGAAGACAAAAAAATACGCCCCCTTTTCGTACGCATTACACGTCATCTCCGGGCATATAAGGATTAATCGAGACCATCGGGAACTGGTCGTAGAGCTTAAGGTTGACCATACCCTCTCTTAAGCTCTACGATCATGTCACATAGTTGCTTTTCACATCACCTTTTATGTTTGTTTATTATTCATGTATTTTTTCACATATATTTTAACCTCTCATTCCACACTTAATGTTTACTCACACACAGCTATACTTTACACTGCACTGTCACTCTTTTTCCATTTTCGTGTGATGTCCTGGGGGGGTTCTGGGCTGGACGTTTTTTGGGGTGCACTGCGCCCGACGTGAACCCCTTAGTGTTAGGGACTGCTGGTAACAGAGAAGCCGTGACGTGGCCCAGCAGCCTCCCATGTATTTGCAAATGCATGCAACTAATATCTCTGAATTTCTATGACCATATAGTCTTCATATATTGTTGCAGGTATTATTCAGTGTGCTGAGGTACAATAGGGGGTTAAATCCTCCTTCTTTTTCTACTTAGTGTGACCCCTTCCTTTCATGCACCTGATTAGTACTGCTAGATTGATTGAGCAGCTGCCATTTTTGTTTGTTTGTTATGAGTTGCATGAAGGAGCCAGCATTAGTAGGGCATGCTGGTTCTAGTAGTGCTAGTTGGAGTTCCCAGGGGTGACTCCCAGGTAAGCTGGCTCTCAATTTGGATGCATTTATGTATGTGCCTTTATCATGAGGCCTTACATTTGCCAAAATTATATATGTGCCTTTATCATGAGGCCTTATAATTTGTATATTTTACATTTGGGGTGAGTGTTTGGGCGTAGGGCCCCCGGGACTGGTCTGGCTGGGCCTCCTCAGGGCATCACCACTTAATACACATAGTTGCTTTTCACATCACCTTTTATGTTTGTTTATTATTCATGTATTTTTTCACATATATTTTAACCTCTCATTCCACACTTAATGATTACTCACACACAGCTATACTTTACACTGCACTGTCACTCTTTTTCCATTTTCGTGTGATGTCCTGGGGGGGTTCTGGGCTGGACGTTTTTTGGGGTGCACTGCGCCCCGACGTGAACCCCTTAGTGTTAGGGACTGCTGGTAACAGAGAAGCCGTAACGTGGCCCAGCAGCCTCCCATGTATTTGCAAATGCATGCAACTAATATCTCTGAATTTCTATGACCATATAGTCTTCATATATTGTTGCAGGTATTATTCAGTGTGCTGAGGTGCAATAGGGGGTTAAATCCTCCTTCTTTTTCTACTTAGTGTGACCCCTCCTTTCATGCACCTGATTAGTACTGCTAGATTGATTGAGCAGCTGCCATTTTTGTTTGTTTGTTTCAGTGTAAAAACCTCCCATGTCACATGTGCCATGACGCTACTTTGTTAATTATGCACTCCCATAAACCGTATGCACTCCCACAAAACGCCGTTCGCATAATTAGGTACGCCTGCGTTCGGATCTCCACTCCCCCGTTTTCAAGCACCTTCCCCTGTTACCACCCACAAACGCCTCAATCTGTCACTCAAACTACCGACCTGGCTGTGTTCAAGGAGAGAGAAATTTCTGACGTAGCGGCTAGTTTGCGCACGCGCATTGCGGACTTTACGCATACGCAGTATAGCGAACATCGGTGGCGTACAACCGTGTGGCCACTTCGACCGACTCTGAATGAGGTCCTATATGTGGCGTAATGTGAATCAAAGACTACTGTGTGGCATAACATGAATTGTGGGCACTACTGTGTGGCTTAATGTGAATAAGGTGCACTATTGTGTGGCATGTGAATTATGAGCACTATGGCCCTCATTCAGAGGCGCTCGCAAGAAGCAAGTGCTCGTTCTGAATGAAGGCGGCTGCTGGAAAGTTTTAGTGCAGCCTCCTGGTCGCTAGCTAAGCTGTGGGTTACCACCCACAGCTTTAGCGACCGACCAGGCTGATGGTCGCGATGGTCAAGACCATCGCGACCATCGGGGCTTGCGACGGGACCCTAAGGTTGGGTCTCAGCAACCGCAAGCCCCAGGGAGCTTCCTGCTCTGATCGAGCAGGAAGCTCCCCACTGACATCACTGCTGATGTCAGTGCGGCCACCCACAAAACGGCAGGCGTTCCGTCAGGAACGCCTCCGTTTGTGTAGCCACCACCCCGCCCCACCTACAAAATGGGGCGAGCTGTTGATCAACATCGACAGCCGCCCCTTTTGTAGTGAGTTCCAGAACGAGAGAATTTCTCTCTCTCCGGGGCTTGTGCACGCGCAGTGTGGCCGCTGCGCGTGCGCAGGGCCTTAACATCAACCCATTTGCGAGCGCTCAGCGCTTGCGACCGGATCTGAATGAGGGCCTATATGTGGCTATCATTTCTCTATTGCATCCTAGGAAATGAAAGACCATATCTGATTGGTTGCCAAAGGCAACACCACCACTTGATTTTTAGAAGCTTTAGTAAATCTACCCTATAGACTAAAAGGCCGGGTACACAATCGGTATGATGGTCGGGATGAATTCCTTTTATCCCCGACCAAGCATACACACTGCAATCCTATGAACAATGGAACAATATTTTGTTCTGTCGTTCATTGAACACATCCTACACAATATTTCCTGATCTGCTGTGCAACACAGCAGATCAGAAGATGTCGTATCTGACCCGTAGAAGCGCGCAATCGGGTGTACACACCGTACGATCCGAATGATATGTTGTTCCAATTTGCCTGGAATCGACATATTGTGCCAATGCCGCTCTAGTGTTTACCTTTAATGTGAATTGGGGGCATTATACAGGGTTGGACTGGCCCACAAGGGTACAAGGGAACTATCCGAAAAGCCCCACCACTTGCTCTAATGGCTGTGTACTTGAATTATACATTGTTACTCTATTAGAGTGCCAGTTACATGGTCTCCAATGTCTGTCCAAGCCTCTGTGAGGGCTGGCCTTATCCCTTGTGGTAACTGACCACACCCCAAAGCATGGGCCCCTGCCACTGCATTCCCCCGGTGGGCCCTTCATGCTCCAGTTCGACACTGGCATTATATTACAGTACATATAGGGCCATATTTAATTAGGGAGCGAAAAGTCCGTACTGGACTTTTCGCTCCACATCAAAGCTTTCCTGGGGATAAAGTATCGGGCGCTCGCCAGCTTTATCCCCGTATTCAATTTAAAAGGAGCGAAAACGGGACCTGGTGAAATTGGATCTACGAAAAAAAACGGGAATTTTCGGGAAATGTGCCTGGGACCCCCCTAAAGATGTCCAGACATGGGGGATCACTGTGGGTACCCCCTGCTGAAGGAAGTTGGGGTTTGTATTTTTTGTAATAGCTGCGGCAGGTGCATATTTGCAGCTATGAAGAAGTGGTGAAGAATAGCACTTAGATTTTGTTGGGGTTAAAATAACTAGTCCTATCAAATTTGGGGTACATGAAAATGGGGGTAAGCATATTTTTAAGTCCCTAAAGTTATTTTTTAAAATTCTGCAAAAATGCACCTGCCGCTACCACCCGCATTCTTTTAAACACCTGCCGCATACTTGGGAACCCACCCTCAATTAATTTGGTTATTTAAAAACGTGTTCCCCATTTTTTATTTATTTATTTTTACCCCAAAATTAAAGTAAATTTTTTGGGGTGTCCTGTTTTGTTTGTTTTTTAATTTTTATTAGTTTTTATTTTTATTTATTTAGTTTATTTTTAAATAACATTCCCAGGGGTGCAGGCTATTTTTTTTCTAGCCTGCACCCCCTAAACCACAACTCTGCACTTTTTTTCGCCACCTATTTCAGTGGTGTAAAGTTATCCCTGTTTGTTTTCAAATACTTTTCAAACCTGCAAAAAGTATTTTAAATTGAAAACGGGGATAATTGAAATAGGCTAAAGTGATGTAATCGGCGAAAAATTATCGCCGATTCTCACATTTCGCTCCAAATTTAATATGGCCCATAATGTAACATTGCTTAAATTAATGTTATATTACTGATGTATATATTCTATTAGTGGAATATATATAGCCCTCCGTGCCCCAGTTTGATACTGCCTCTAATGTGTTTTTTTTAATTTCCCTTTAATTTGCCCCCACATGATGGGCATGCCCCCTACCTGGTACACTTGGAGGGGTGGTAGCACACACATGCTCCGAGCGCCGTGGCTACACGCTACACCTCTGGTCGTAGAAGACATGCGCAATACAGATCCATGCTCAATACAGATCCATGCACAGATCAAAAAATATTGGAGATGTACGTGAACCATTGGGTTTGTGTACAACTCTGAAGAAGGCCCAGAAATCAGTAAGCCTGATGGGTCTTTGCTGATTTGGCCTCTGTATGCGAACATCACTGTTCTCTTCCAGTCTCCTCACTCACAGAAACAACACTGATACAGAGCTACCGTGCAGCTTCATGCCTCCCTTTAGACAGACAAGTTATCCAACTATCGCCGGGAGAAGAGGAGGCCAGTTACCCGCATGCAGTTTGGCATTGGCTTAGGAGCTTACCGCTATGGAGCCTCACTCTAGGACTACAGAGACCATCATGAAACACAAAGCTGGCTGCTTTTCGACAGCTAGGTACACACTAGACTACCTGTGTACCCAGTCGACGGCAGATGTTACAAAACAACATATTGTGTAGTCCGTACACACCACACGAACAGGTGAACAACCGCACAATATGTCGTTCCCGCCGCATCCAAATGCATAGGGTTATCAGTCAGATCTTCAGATTGAGCAGCACGTACAGCAGCTCTGAAGATGCGATGGGTGACCCCACTGAAGCGCGCATAGGACCTCATTTAGACACGCTCACAAGCGTCTATGTGCTTGCCAGTGGGTCAATGGTAAGGCCCTGCGCATGCGCAGCGGCCGCAGTGCACATGCGCTAGACTCGCTCCGGGGCTCGCTACAAAAGGGGCGGCTGGCGATGTTGATCGACAGCTCGCCCTGTTTTGTAGGCGGGGAGGGGTGGTGGCCGGACAAACGGAGCACAAGTGACGTAAAGTCTTTTTATACGTGTATAGATCATGAAATCGGATGTAACACAAGACACTACCTTACAACAAGTACGAATATCCTGACAAGACAAGTGAATTTCATAATGGACAGTATTGAGTTTATCCTCAACCATATTTTTTTTTGGTATAATGGGGGTTACTTTAAATAACTCAAAGGTACAGTTATGGGCACTACATTCACACCAAGCTATGCAAATCTTTTTGTCGCAAAGTGGGAAGATGACCACATTTGGACCAATAACCCCTTTATTGAATATATAATATGTTGGAAACGATATATAGACGACATACTGTTTATTTGGGATGGACCAGAGAACATTTTGAAAGATTTTATCAAATACATCAACTATAATGGTATCGGCTTGGAGTTCACCACACAGAGCAGCAAAGAAACAGTGGTTTTTCTTGACATGGAAATTTTTGTCAGGGGAGGAACACTGAAGACAAGAACACATATCAAAGAGGTCGATGGTAATAACTTCCTTGACAGTAGAAGCAACCACCACAGGAAATGGATAGAAAACATACCAGAGGGCCAGATGAAAAGAATACGTAAAAATTGTACAGATCAAGGAGATTTCATACAACAAACGGAAGATTTAAAACAAAAATTTGTTGAAAAAGGTTATAAGGAAGAAAAATTGGAGAATCATATGAAAAAAGTCACGAATATGAAAAGGGAAGAACTCCTACAGTATAAAGAAAGAGTCCAAGAGAACCATGAAGTCACCTTGATCACACAATATAATGGAAACCACAATATTATAGAAAACATATATCGCAAGCATTGGCACATCTTACAATTAGACCAGGACCTCAAAGGAATGGTTGGAGCAAGGCCAAAAATAATATACACCAGAGCCAAAAACCTAAAACAGGAACTCACCAAAAGCTTTGTATCCATTGAAAGGGATGAGAGAAACAAGCTAAATACAGGTTTTTACCATTGCCTAAAATGTAAAGCATGTAGAAATGAAAACTTTAATAATACAAGGAAAATTGAAAAAATGTAAATCAAACAACACCGAGCAAGAGTTTAAAATCAAAGAGCATATCACATGCGAAACAGAAGGGGTCATATATCTTTTAGAATGCCCTTGTGGTAAACAATACGTAGGCCAGACGAAAAGAAAATTAAAAACAAGGATCATGGAACATATTAACAATATAAAAAAAGGAGTTGATACACTATGTGAATCTCATCACTTCTTGGAAAAGCATGAGAAAAATCTAAGGGGACTTAAATTCATGGGTATCCAGAATATTTTATTAAATTGGAGAGGAGGAAACATCAGCACAACCCTAATAAAATGTGAAACAAAATGGATTCATACATTAAGAACCCTAACACCAAGAGGGCTAAATATTGATATAGAATTAAATGCCTTCTTGGAAAAACCTTGAAATACCCGCTGTTTTTTAAACAACAAAAAAAAATAATTTTTATTAATGTTTTTAATTTGGATTTACCATATACTGATACAAGTTTACATTAAAATTAACGTATTAACGAGGGCTTACAATATACTTCAAAAACAACATCAATTATTTTATCATGTTCATACATATATTTTTTACCATTATAAGCATGAGAGCATTTATTAACAGGAACACAAGGTTACCGCTTTTTATTTTTGAACTTCCTGCTCTAATTTTAAAAGGAACAATAAAGTTTTTTGTGAGGATTTTAATCAAAATTTGTATAAAAAGAGCAGCAGTCCTGGAACACCTTATCCTTGAAAAAGTACCGCGCTGTGGTACGAAACGCGTTGGAGAAGGTGGAGAACCGGAGTCCGATAACAGAGGAGACGCACTGGGCACGGAAGCGGGTGACGTCATATCACCCGTCCCGGCATAGCTACACTACAAGCGGCTCCCTTCCTGCATCCGTTCACGGCAGCAGTGAGGAGAAGGCCTGCCGCACCAACAGAAGAAGCCTAGGAGGTAAGATAGGGACAGTTAGGGTAACGCACCACCTCCATTGTTTTGGCCTCACTGCTAGGTGCGGCATCCATCGGCGGCATACCAGCCGTGTACAGACTGACGGACTCCAAACAAATATCTCATAAGAGCTATAAACATAAAACAGTTTTATCCAAGTGTTTTTAATTTTGGCTTTGTTTTTAATTACCCTTCTGTTCCAAACATTGTTTTTAAGTTTAAATTAAATGCTCTCATTTTACACATAATCGAATATACATCACTGACTATTCAAAGAGGTGAATAAGATACAGTGTTGCAGAGCTTACATGTCAGCAAACACACTAGGTATTAAGTAACAATTTATATATCCAGTATTGGTATCAAATTATTGTTACCAATATATCAAGTGCTTCTAGTGCTCTTACTTTAAATTTAACCATTTACACATCACTCAGCACATACAGGTGCCACTGTTATATGATTTATGGTGATGTAGAGCACGTATCCTCAATAATACATTAGTTACCATATAACAATTTACATAGTTAGCATTTTTATTCATTAGCGCTCGTATTTGACATATCTATTCCAATATTTATTTTACTGAGCTGCTTAAACATTCACAAGCGCAGAATATTTTTACTTTTTCTTAATAATAAAACCTGTGTGTTATGTCCGTCCCTGCATTGACTGGCACCTCTCGCAAATATTGGGAAGTGGGGTGAGGGCGAGCCGCCCGCTTTCCTTCCCCCGTTCTGGCGCCTATGCATGGACCATGTTGGGAAATCTTTTAAAGAACCCACTGATTTTCAGATGATATATAATATGCAGCAGAACATTTTTCTAGTCAGAAAAAATATAGCGTGCTGTATAGTTAGTGAATCTCTCCCATGGTGAACTTTATGGAGTTTGCAAACCCCAGGTGGTATTTCCTTGACAAATATTATCCACTTCATTCTTTACCAAACACAAATGCCAAATTCATTCACTTATGTCTCCACATTTCACCTGGTACTTCACTACGCAAATCCCTGTCTGCTTCTCATTTCCTCTCAAATCAAATTCCAAATCCTTACCGTCACACATATATCATTTAATCATGTTGCCCCTTCTTACATCTCATCCCTGGTCTTCAAATAGTTCTCTTGATAATCCATCTGCTTTAGCCATGATTTACTTCAGTATTCCTGTCTCTCTTAGCCATCTTCTACTGCATGCCATATGTATATGACTGAATATCCTATTTATGTTAGTTTTGATAACATACAATTATTATTATTATTGCCAAATTCCTAGCCTTTGACATTAGTGACTGTAAGTATTATTATGATAATAATTATTGTTATTATTATGAACAGTTACTTATATAGCATCAGCATATTCTATTATGCTTTACAATTGGGATCAAAGAAGTAATAAAACAATACTGGATAATAACAGACAAACTGTGGGGGAAATGCACTAAGCTCTGAAAAGTGATAAACCACCAGCCATTCAGCTCCTAACTGTCATATTACAGGCTGTGTTTGAAAAATGACAGTTGGGAACTGATTGGCTGGTGATTTATCACTCTCCAGTTTATCACGTTTCAGAGCTTAGTACATCTCCCCTGAGAGAGTAAGAGGACATTGCATGCAAGCTTACTATCTGCAGGGAAATAGGCAACATCTACATTAACACTAAAGGTGCATACACACACAACGATTTAGTTAATGAACGATTTTAGTAAACGATTTTCTACCTTGAAAAAATGAACTAAAATCGTTTACTAAAGTTGTTCATTTACTATGTTCATTTAAATGTAATGAATGATTTTTTAGAACTACAAACGATTTTTGCATATTCCCTTACTGAAAATCGTTGAGTTGACAAGTCTGACTGAACTTCAAACTACAAACGTGAACGCGCATGAACGAAAATCGTTCATCGGTTGACTCAGAAAGTGAACGATTTTTACAAACTATTATCGTTAAACGATATCGTTTAACGATAATCGTTCAAAAAATCTTTGTGTGTGTATGCACCTTTACAAATATGTAAAGAGTAGGTTTCTACCAGACATAAACCTGGAAACAGTATACTGAGTAGCATTTATGTGATTATATACACCCCCTTGGCTTTTTACCTTTTTTTGTTACATTACAACCAGTAAATTATTTTTTATCTGAATTTCATGTGATGGATCTGCACAAAATAGTCTAATTTGGTGGAGTGAAATTAGAAAAATATATATAAAAAAGAATCTTTATAAATAAAATTCTGAAAATTGTTATGTGCATATGTAATCACCCCCTTTGTTATGAAGCCCCTCAAAAGTTCTGGTGCAACCAATTACCTTCAGAAGTCACAATTAGTGAAATGAAGTCCACCTGTGTGAATTCTAAGTGTTACATGATCTGTCAGTATAAACTCACCTTTTCTGAAAGGCCCCAGAGGCTGCAACACCACTAAGCAAGAGGCATCACACCATGAAGACCAAATAGCTCTCCAAACAAGTCAGGGACAAAGTTGTTGAGAAGTACAATTCTGGGTTGGGTTGTAAAAAAAATATCCAAATCTTTGATGATCCCCCGGAGCACCATCAAATCCATCATCATCAAATGGAAAGAACATGGTACCACAACAAACCTGCCAAGAGAGGGCCGCCCAGCAAAACTCACAGACCGGGCAATGGCGGCATTAATCAGAGAGGCAGCACAGAGACCAAAGGTAACCCTGAAGGAGCTGCAGAGTTCCACAGCAGTGACTTGTGTATCTGTGCATGTGACCACAATAAGCCGTACACTCCATAGAGCTGACGAGTGGCCAGAAAAAAAGCCATTACTTAGTGATAAAAATAAGAAGACACGATTTGAGTTTGTCAAAAGGCATGTGGGCGACTCCCCAAATGTATGGAGGAAGGTGCTCTGGTCAGATGAGACTAAATTTTAACTTTTTGGCCACCAAGGAAAAAGCTATGTCTGGCGCAAACCCAACACATCCCATCACCCCAAGAACACCATCCCCACAGTGAAACATGGTGGTGGCAGCATCATGCTGTGGGGATATTTTTCAGCAGCAGGGATTGGGAAACTGATTCGAGTCGAGGGAAAGATGGATGGTGCTAAATACAGGGATATTCTTGAGCAAAACCTGTTTCAGTCTGCCTGTGATTGAGACTGGGATGGAGGTTCACCTTCCAGCAGGACAATGACCAGAAGCATATTGCTAAAGCAACACTCGAGTGGTTTAAGAGGAAACATTTAAATGTGTTGGAATGGCCTAGTCAAAGCCCAGATCTCAATCCAATTGAGAATCTGTGGTCAGACTTGAAGACTGCTGTTCACAAGCGGAAACCATCCAACTTGAAGGCGCTGGAGCAGTTTTGCCTTGAGGAATGGGCAAAAATCCCAGGGGCAAGATGTGGCAAGCTCATAGAAACTTATCCAAAGCGACTTGTAGCTGTAATTGCCGCAAAATGTGGCTCAACAAAGTACTGACTTTAAGGGGGTGAATGGTTATGCACGCTGAAGTTTTCTGTTATGTTGTCCTAATGTTTGATTCACAATATAAAAAACACAACTTCACAGTTGTAGACATGTTTTGTGAATGAAATGATGCGCACCTTCAAACAATCCATTTTAATTCCAGGTTGTGAGGCAACAAAACATGAAAAATGCAACTGGGGTGAATACTTTTGCAAGGCACTGTATGTATATATGTCACTGTAGTCATCAGGATATAACAGTCACAAGAGTGGCCACGTGACCAGCAGCGTTGTGCAGACTGGTGGCAGCAGCACCTTCACCCACCGCTCACACCATTGTTACTCATACTTGCCTACCTTTAGGCTGACCCTCCCGGGAGGGGACAGCCAGGTCGGCTCACTGAACACTAATGGTGGGCGGAGCCGGGGGCATGGTGACTCAATCGCGTCATCGTGCCCCCCCCCTGTGCAGAGCCGGTAATACAGGTACTGTACAGCGTGGGGCGGGGCTTTGATGACGCGATTTAATGCAAAACGCGTCATCTAATCCCCCGGACTGCATAGTAAGTGGCCGGCAACGGGGGGTGCTGGCTGGCTGCGGCCCGTTCCGGGAGACTTGCTTAGGCTTCCGGGTGGTCGTGAACGCAACCCGATTTTCAGGAGGCTCCCGACCATTTCGAGAGAGTAGGTAAGTATGTTGTTACTGTGTGCCTTTTGCACAGACTTCTATGTAGCCTATCCTATTCACCCACCACTCACACCAATGTCACTGTGTGCCCTGTGCACAGACTGCTATGTAACCTATCCTATTCACCCACCACTCACACCAAAGTCACTGTTTGCCCTGTGCACAGACTGCTGTGTAGCCTATCCTGTTCACCCACCACTCACACCAAAGTCACTGTGTGCCCTGTGCACAGACTGCTGTGTAGCCTATCCTGTTCACCCACCACTCACACCAAAGTCACTGTGTGCCCTGTGCACAGACTGCTGTGTAGCCTATCCTATTCACCCACCACTCACACCAATGTCACTGTGTGCTCTGTGCACAGACTGCTATGTAGCCTGTCCTATTCACCCACCACTCACGCCAATGTCACTGTGTGCCCTGTGCACAGACTGCTGTGTAGCCTATCCTTTTCACCCACCACTCACACCAAAATCACTGTGTGCCCTGTGCACAGACTGCCATGTAACCTATCCTATTCACCCACCTCTCACACCAATGTCACTGAGTGCCCTGTGCACAGACTGCTATGTAGCTTATCCTATTCACCCACCACTCACACCAATGTCACTGTGTGCCCTGTGCACAGACTGCTGTGCAGCCTATCCTATTCACCCACCACTCACACCAATGTCACTGTGTGCCCTGTGCACAGACTGCTATATAGCCTATCCTATTCACCCACCACTCACACAAATGTCACTGTGTGCCCTGTGCACAGACTGTGTAGCATATCCTATTCACCCACCACTCACACCAATGTCACTGTGTGCCCTGTGCACAGACTGCTGTGTAGTCTATCCTATTCATTCACTGTGTGCCCTGTGCACAGACTGCTGTGTAGCCTATCCTGTTCATCCACCACTCACACAATGTCACTGTGTGCCCTGTGCACAGACTGCTGTGTAGCCTATCCTATTCGCCCACCACTCACACCAAGGTCACTGTGTGCCCTGTGCACAGACTGCTGTGTAGCCTATCCTGTTCACCCACCACTCACACCAAAGTCACTGTGTGCCCTGTGCACAGACTGCTGTGTAGCCTGTCCTATTCACCCACCACTCACGCCAATGTCACTGTGTGCCCTGTGCACAGACTGCTGTGTAGCCTATCCTATTCACCCACCACTCACACCAAAATCACTGTGTGCCCTGTGCACAGACTGCTATGTAACCTATCCTATTCACCCACCTCTCACACCAATGTCACTGTGTGCCCTGTGCACAGACTTCTATGTAGCTTATCCTATTCACCCACCACTCACACCAGTGTCACTGTGTGCCCTGTGCACAGACTGCTGTGCAGCCTCTCCTATTCACCTACCACTCACACCAATGTCACTGTGTGCCCTGTGCACAGACTGCTGTGTAGCCTATCCTATTCACCCACCACTCACACCAATGTCACTGTGTGCCCTGTGCACAGACTGCTATGTAGCCTGTCCTATTCAAGTGATCGCGGGCCCAAAGCACCTCTCCCCCCACCCCTTACCGGCCGCGCGCATAGCGCCACACCTATCTCTTGCATTGATCATGTAAATCAGGGATTCCCAACCACAGTCCTCAAGGCACACTAACAGTCCAGGTTTTAAGGATAGTCATACTTGTGCACAGGTGACTTATTTAGTACCTCAGTACTTAAGCCTGGATATCGCTAAAACCAGGACTGTTAGTGTGCCTTGAGGACCGAGGTTAGGAATCACTGATGTAAATACATTTTGGTTTTGTTATTGTTCAGCTTTAACTTGACGATTGAGATTAAACAAATTGCAGGGGTTCTTTTAAGGAGTTTCCACTATAAAATTATGCAATTTTCAACAAAATCGGTTCAGTAGTTTTTGCACCTGGTTGGATCAAACAGACAGACACAACATTCATATAATATTAGTATAGATAAATATTCTTAATATAATTATGTATTATGATAGTGTCAGCATAGTCTGTAACTCTCTACAGTTTACAAAATAAGTGATTTGCTTAGCTTGACTCATTACTTAAAGCAGCATTTACAGTGACTTACAGTAATTTTTTTCCGCTTAGAGGAGCCCTGGGAGCTGCATATCTTGAAAACTTTAAATAAGGTGGAAGTAATTGTCATGTTTAGAATGGCAAAATACAGGATAAAGGGCCAGAGGACGGGGTTGCTATCACAGCTGCTAACATGGTAGCAGCTGTGATAGATGTAATATGGTAATGCAGCAGGAGGCGTCATGCTTCTGCATGCATTACTGATCTGAGCTGCATCCTAGGACGCAGCATCGGATCATTTGCAATCCCATTGGCCGGCAAGTGACCCATAGGGTCATGCAAACCGGCCACCGTAGATGCACAAAAGAGGCCAGGAAATCTCTATCAGCCTACGGAGATCCTGGCCTCTTCACTCCTCCCCCACCAACGTCGCCTCCATTTTGAGAAATGGAGGACGTTGCCGCCCCACCCTGAAACGGAAGCAGACTATCAATCACTGACAGTCTTCTGTTGGACTGCATGCGGGATTGCAAACCCATTCTGCACATGGGCAGGACGGGTCCTGTGCATGCGCAGATTCCCGATAATCGGGGATCTGCTGAATCAGGCCCAAAGCTGGGTACATACTTCATCGATGCGTAGATCCAGCTACATGATTATGTGATGTATTGATATATTGCATTGTCGTGCACAATGCATAGTCCGCCCTACCATGACACAATATATCAGTACATGCTTAATTTAACTACACTGCATCGCCTGTCCCATGGTCCCATCTGATGTGCTGCACACATCTGATGCAAATACACAATTTATCAAACAATGAATTGGGTGGACTTGGGAGAACATACTATGCAACTGACCAACAGAAGTCCTAAAAAACTTTTTGCACCATTTATTTAAAAAACATTGATGTCAGGAAGTGACAAGTCGGTGGAGGCAGGCACCTATGCAACAGTACCTTTCCATGCTGGTAATGTATGAATTAATCAAACCTTCTAAAGAGGACAAGTGGAGAAGTTGCCCATCGCTGCAAGCTATCATTTATCTAGGTTGGTTGAAAATGATTAGTTGCTATGGGCTGTTTTTCCACTTGTCCTCCTTAGTAAGCTTAATACATCTCCCCCTAAATCTAGCCAACAACAAATGGTAATACTCCCTTTACATCTAAGTCCTGGGTCAGACCCCTTTCACACTGTGACGAAGACCCGGGTTATTCCCAGGTTGGCGCCTATTACACTGCACCTAAGAGCAGTGGAACTCTTCTGCCAGTGGTTGGAGATGACATTATCTCCAAGCACCAGGAATCCGGATCTCCCTATGCTGTAAATTGGTCACGGGTCTGACCCGGGTTACCCGTTTACACTGCATTGTTACAAGGGTCATTACCATTTGTACCTGTCGACCTTCTTACATGTCTACCTTTAGTGTGTCAACCTATTGTCCCTGTCGACCTTTTGTCCCTGTCGACCTATTGCCTGTCTAACATCTGGTGTCTATCTAGACATTGTCTACCTTTTTACTGTAGATCTATCAATCCATAACTTCTCTAGGTTGGGCACTTTGGTCAATTGACCCTTTCTTTTCAGTTGAAAATAATTATTATTAAATATACTGCTAGTTTGTTAGTTTGTTAATCTATGCACATTGCACTTTATGCAATAGCATGCATATATGTATTGTTTTAGCTGCTACTGTATATTGTTTTGAATAGGTCTACATGAGACTCCAGCACTTTTAATATTCCTTTTAATTTATGTAATGGTTTACTCTCTATATATTTATCATATTTTACTTTGCATACATCGGTGCTCCACATGAATTCTTTTGTATAAATATATATATATATATATATATATATATAATTAAAAATGGTGAAGGACAGGCGCCTTCTGTGTACCAGTTCTAATTTAGAGTCTTTACAGCAAAACTTTCATAGAGAGTCCATGAGGTCTTGAAATAATTTCTTGCGGTGTCTTCATATACCAACTCCACGACAAACACAAACACAGTGTAACCTGATAATGAGTATATGTATATATACATATAACTGTGCTCACATGCAAAAGTAATGTGATCATACAGTGACACAAGACTTGTGTTTAAACAAACAAAAAAAAATAATAATTCAGCACCCAGAATATATAAGCCTTGTACCAGCTGTAACCTTTCACAGGTCAATACAAGTAGGGTCTGTCCTCATTAGGTTCCCTTCCATGCAACAAGTTACAACTCAAATCCAGTCTGTCTGCTAGATGCAGATATTTTCGTGCAAGAAATTATGGTATTTCTGCACAGTCCTTTCCAATGTAAGATACCTGAGACACCTCCCCCTTTGCGTGACCTAAAATAGGGAGTGTCCATAATATTGTTGCACTGGTTATATATTCACATATTTTCACACTTATATTATCTTGTGTATGAGCTTTATTTTATCATATATATATATATATATGTGTGTATATATATATATATATATATATATATATATATTTATACATATACAGTCAGGTCCATAAATATTGGGACATTGACAGAATTTTCATATTTTGGCCTCTATTCACCACCACAATGGCTTTGAAATAACACAAACAAGATGTTCTTTAACTGCAGACTTTCAGATTTAATTTGAGGGTAATTACATCCAAATCAGGTGAACGGTGTAGGAATTACAACGGTTTCTATATGTGCCTCCCACTTTTTAAGGGGCCAAAAGTAATGGGACAAACTAAACAATCCTAAATCTAACTTTCACTTTTTAATACTTTGTTGCAAATCCTTTGCAGGCAATTACAGCCTGAAGTCTGGAATGCATAGACATCACCAGACGCTGGGTTTCATCCATGGTGATGCTCTGCCAGGCCTCTACTGCAAATGTCTTCAGTTCCTGCTTGTTCTTGGGGCATTTTCCCTTCAGTTTTGTCTTCATCAAGTGAAATGCATGCTCAATTGGATTCAGGTCAGGGGATTGACTTGGCCATTGCATAACATTCCACTTTTTAGCCTTAAAAAACTCTTTGGTTGCTTTTGCAGTATGCTTCGGGTCATTGTCCATCTGCACTGTGAAGAGCTGTCCAATGAGTTCTGAAGCATTTGACTGAATATGAGCATATAATATTGCCCGAAACACTTCAGAATTCATTCTGCTGCTTTTGTCAGCAGTCACATCATCAATAAATACAAGGGAACCAGTTCCATTGGCAGCCATACATGCCCACGCCATGACACTACCACCACCATGATTCACTGATGAGGTGGTATGTTTTGGATCATGAGCAGTTCCTTTCCTTCGCTTCTCTTCCCATCACTCTGGTACAAGTTGATCTTTGTCTCATCTGTCAATAGGATGTTGTTCCAGAACTGTAATGGCTTTTTTAGATGTTGTTTGGCAAACTCTAATCTGGTCTTCCTGTTTTTGTGGCTCACCAATGGTTTGCATCTTGTGGTGAACCCTCTATATTCACTCTTGTGAAGTCTTCTCTTGATTGTTGACTTTGACACATATACATCTACCTCCTGGAGAGTGTTCTTGATTTGGCCAACTGTTGTGAAGGGGTTTTTCTTCACCAGGGAAATAATTATTTTGTCATCCACCACAGTTGTTTTCCGTGGTCTTCCGGGTCTTTTGGTGTTGCTGAGCTCTCCGGTGTGTTCTTTCTTTTTAAGAATGTTCCAAACAGTTGATTTGGCCACACCTAATATTTTTGCTATCTCTCTGATGGGTTTGTTTTCATTTTTCAGCCTAATGATGGCTTGCTTCACTGATAGTGACAGCTCTTTGGATCTCATACTGAGAGTTGACAGCAACTGATTCCAAATGCAAATGTCACACCTAGAATCAACTCCAGACCTTTTATCTGCTTAATTGATAATGAAATAATGAGGGAATAGCCCATACCTGTCCATGACATAGCTTTTGAGTTGATAGTCCCATGACTTTTGGCCCCTTAAAAAGTGGGAGGCACATATTGAAACTGTTGTAATTCCTACACCGTTCACCCAATTTGGATGTAATTACTCTCAAATTAAATCTGAAAGTCTGCAGTTAAAGCACATCTTGTTTGTTTCATTTCAAAACCATTGTGGTGGTGAATAGAGGCCAAAATATGAAATTTCTGTCAGTGTCCCAATATTTATGGACCTGACTGTATATATATATATACAGTATATATACATCTATATATATATATACATATATATATATATACAGTGTCCAAAGGTGCGGCACTTGAGACTCTCAATAATTCACGTCAACACTGGCAGCTCTTGTGAGGGCATCGACCACCACAGTCAAAATGATCCCTGGAAATGCCGAACTGGTGGTAAAATAAATTATGTATATATATATATATATATATATATATATATATGTGTGTATATATATAATTTGAATTGTCGAAGTCGGATGATTGGCTAAGATAGAAACTGTTTACAATCGGAATCTGCATGACGCCATCTTGCGAATGGCGACAAAACTCCATCTTAGAAATAGATCACACAGCGCCATTTTGTCAAAACCACATAGTACACAAAACACAACGCTAAATTGCTAATAAATAGCATAGCCAGCTTTGTAGCAATCTTCCCCAAATGCATACCGACAGTGTTTAACATACTTAAAATTGACTTTCCAACACATTAAAATCACCACAGACTTAAATATGAACAGCGCAAAATAATAGCAAATTAGTGGTGTTTTCCCTGCATTCACATTAACACATACACGCGATGTTAAACAGTGCACAACGCAAAATAACTAATGACTAGCATGAGAACACTTTTATTAATCCTTCTCAAAATCATACTGCCAGTAGTCAAAACACCTAAGGATAACATTCCAACACACTGCAACACTTACACAGCGCTAGTTAGTGCTGTTCTCCCTGCACTCTCAGTAAAACACCTAGCCGCGAGGTTAACACAAATCTCGTAGCGCAGAGAGTGTAATATAGTTAAACTGTGCTGTGCATCTGAAACGCATTAGAACACTTTATACAATCCCTACACAACTAATACTGACTTAGGGCCTGATTCAGAGCTGAACGCTCTGACCAGAGCGCTCGCTCTGAATCAGGGCCCTCCTCCCTGAAAATGGAGCGTCCTCTTGGACGCTCGCATAGCTGTGGGTGACCACCCACAGCATATGCGAGCGTCCATGATGACAGTCGCGATGGTCTTGACGACGGAGCATCGGGCTTGCGACCGAGACCCTGCGGTAGGGTCTCGCTGTCGCAAGCCCAGGAGTGATTTTGGCTCTATCAGAGCCAAAATCACTCCCACTGACATCACTAGTGATGTCAGTGGGGCCGGCTCCAGACGGTAGGCGTTCCCATGGGAACGCCTCTGTCTGGCAGGCACGTCCCCGGCACGCCCACCAAAGGGGGCATGCTGTCAATCAACATCGACAGCACACCCCCTTTGGTGCGAGACCCGGAGCGACAGCTCCCTCCGTCGTGCGCATGCGCAGTGGGGGAACATCGACCCGTTTGCGAGCGTCCTTTGCTCGCGAACGGGTCTGAATGACCCCCTTAGTCCTACACACTCAGAGATACCTTTCCAGCTTAGCGCTGCTCGCTAAGTATCCCACAGACTCCTTGTAGAGTAGGGGGGGGCGCTTATTGCCAACCCCTACTCTACAAGGTCCACAGAGGATAGACTTAGGTGTCTATTTAGGAACGTTCACGTTTCAACCATGAATAATGTCTTTGCCTATCATATATCGCATCATGCCATGCCTGCGCATAGTATAGGCTGCAATGGTGTTAGCCAGAGCCGTAACTAGACTTTTTGGTGCCCTGTGCCAGAAAGAGCATTGGCGCCCCCCTCATTTTTCAAAGGGACATAATGCACCCAAAAAAGGGCCATGGCTTCATGGGGAATGGCCAGGGAAGAGATAGGAGAGGCCAGGAGATGCTGGGGATGAAATTAGAGGAAGCTACAAGCAAAAATTATAGTAAACAGAAATTTGACAGGCCCAAACAGCGCTCCCTGACCTGTGGTGCCCTGTGCGATGGCACCGGCCGCACTACCCTAGCTACGGCCCTGGTGTTTGCTATTGGAACCAAGCTCTGAAAAGATATGTTTTTAGGAGCTTGGTAAATTACTGCAGTTCACGCTGCCCAAATGATGAAATCAGCAGGACTGAGTAGTAATTTGGTATATCTGCAATATCTTTTGCTGTAACTTATTGTTAAATAGCCCCTATACTAATATTTGCATTAATCATGCGTAAACAGCTGTTTCTATATGAATGAAAGCAAATATTTAGTGAATAAATAGGCTTCTTGGCATTTAACGTGTCTGTTACTCTGGCATGTTTGACACCAATCACATGATAGCAAGTCATATCAAAAGTAATAATACACATATATATATATATATATATATATATATATGACAAACTATAATATTATGTCACACTTCCTGATTCCTGTTTCTGAGTCAAATGCTGCAGCATCCTTGTGTGCGTCTTGTTTTGTCGGTATTGCTTCTGCGACTTAATGCAAATACCGTCCTTCCCTGGTGTGCGTCTGTGCGTCTGCCTGTGCAAGGGGTGTAGTATGTATTACCGTTGGCTTCCTGACTACATTCCTGTGCAAGGACTGCGATACCCACTCTGAGCTTCTTTAGACACTGAAATATTGCATGGTACATCTTTAGACACAACCATTAGTCCCATGTTACATCTAACCTCAATACGTCATGCAGTGCAAGATGCCTGACGTGAGTGAGATGCCAGGTCCCGTGCAACTCTGCTAGCGCCGGGCATCTTTTTTTGCCAAAAAAATGATGTGCACCTGAGTCTGTATATGAAGCAGAACTTAAAATGAAAAAAGCTGCGGCTGCTGCATTGTAGCACTGTGTATACAGATTCAGAAACTCAGCCGCACACAGATATACAAGTGTCGCATATAAAATTATTTAGTAGAGTCTCCTGGCGTTTCCTATTCTCATCACATTGTGGCTTCGACGAATTTCAGCAATAAAAGATGCCCGGCGCTAGCAGAGTCTCACAGGATCTGTCGCGCCTGTGAGGGGCTATTTAGCGCAACTGCAGCAAAGATGTGCGAGGACACATCTGTAGGTGCAGATTTTTGCCAGTGTATGGCCTCTAATGTAAGCGATTATGCATCTGAGGGGCTAATTCAGAGATGTACAGAACTCCGATGTTCACGCACATGTCCGATGTACAGGAACACCTGCACATGTGCAGAAGCCGCACTGTACATGTGCAGATCTCATCCTGCAATGTCGCTCTCAGTGCCCTGGATGCCGCAGCCTGAATGACAGAATGCAGGCGTTCCGGGGTGGAGCCGGGGACCGTTTCCGAAATCGGAGGCGGCCATTCTGAGTAGCCTTAGGTCCACTCAGATGGGCGATGCTACGACCGCGATGTAGATCCGATGCTGTGTCTTCGGACGTGGCCATCAGATATCCCGGCAGTAGGCATCTTTTCATACTAGACGCCTCCTGCAGCATTAGCATAATATCGCACAGCTGCTGCGGACAAAGACACAGTATCTCTCTCTTTAATCAGACCCTGAGTTTGCGACCACTTCAGCCACACCCCCATAACACACCCATAAGGCGGACCATTTCTGTGTGTCCACATATAGCCACCCCCTGTCGCCTCCCAGTCATCGCCAAGGAACGGCCAACACAATTTAAAGGCATTTCTGAGATCATGCATTCCAATCACCACTGCGACTCTGTATGCATGCGCTGTGCGATTAAGACACGTGCAGAAAAAAATCGCTCAACTGCACCTGCAATCGACATTGCGTCCGACTGATAATCAGGCTTATAGCGTGTGGTGTAAAAATTAAGAGATAAGACAGAGAGAATGAGATGGCATGGGGTGGTACAAAGCTCCTTCCTGATTTCAAGGTCTGGGTGGTCAAACGTTCTGTACTTTGGCAATCAGATCATTTAAAGTGATTTTAATTTTAGCTCTATCTTGCACCACGCATACATTAAGAACTCAAGCACTGTGATCGTATAAGCCAGAGGTTCCCAAACTTTTTTGAATCGCGGCGCCCTAGTGTATTAGAATTGTTTTCACAGCGCCCCTAAGACAAAAGTTTGTTATTGAGATATTCAGAGAAAAATGTAGTGACGTAGTAAAGTGAAGTAAATTGTACTGACCTGTCATCCTTAGGTTCATTTATGGGTGACAGGTTTGCACTTCTGTTTGTCCACATATTTATATTACATTGTCCATAAATAATTTGTTTTGGTGCTGGACCACCAACCTGAGGCACCCCTGCAAGTGTCCTGAGGCACCCCAGGGTGACGCGGCGCACAGTTTGGGAACCACTGGTATAATGAGATGTATTTCTATGTGTGGGCAACAAAAACCTTTTGATACACTAAAGCTGCCCATCTATCTGCGATGGATTGTCGCGATGCAGCAATGCGATGGCAAATACCGGCGTTTCCCGGATAGAAACGCCGACCGCCCACCATCGATGTTCAGCGATCTGTCAGAGGATCGCTGAATTTTTACATGTTAAATGACCCCGATTAGACAATCACGATAATTTTTTGATCGCAATCGTCAAATCGGTAAAAAAAACAACATGTTGGGTTTCTACAATCCTGCGATCCCGGGTTGCAGCATCGCGGCAATCCGTCACTGATGTATGGGGCCATTAAGCCCTATCCGATTTACTAGCTGTAAACTCTCCCTACCTAGTCAATATAACATTTCCTTAAATCAGTAAAACCCTTTGCAGCTGATTTAGGGATTATCTCGCCTGCGATAATTTATCGCCAACTTTTCATTGAAAAATGGAGAAAACTTTTCTCCATTTTGAGAAATGGGGGAAAAATGTGCAAAATCCCAATTTTTGGGTAAAAGTGTGGGGATTTCTTTCAGAACCTTTTGGACAGCCCCACTAATGATACTTTTTTTTTTGTAAATTACGTACTTTGGTGAAAAATGACCGCTGAAATTTCGGTCAAAATTATACTCACATTTTCTAAACTCTCACCCTATTACATTTGTCCCGACATGTTTAACAGAAGTAGGGACAAAGGCCCAACAGACGTGAAACAAACAAATCATAACAGAGCTGAAACAGAGAGATGATGACAGGAAGGTGTATATATAATATATATATATTATATATATATACACCAATAAGGGGTCAATCCAATTAGTTGCGAATTGCGAGTGGCGAGTTTGTTTCTTGAAATTCGCAGACTTCACACGAATGCGCGCTCCCAAGAACTCTCCAATCCAATTAAAAATTCTTATTCGCTGTACTCGCAACGGAGGTTTGTGAATTGACTGCCAACTGAAATGTGAGAGAAGTGCATGACAAAGTGGGGAGACTATCCTGGATCCCACAAAATGTATAATTTTGTTAGCAGGACCATATAGAGAGCTGTTTGTGGGTATTAGGAAGGTACTGTTAGTTTTTAAGTGGTGTCAAATGGCTGATTTGTTTGTTTTTTAAAATGCAACTAAATTATAAAAAGCAAACTTTTTTCATTTAATCACAAACAAATTAAACGAAAAATGCAAAAGAAAGTAGGGCAAAAAAGTGATTTTGGGGTACTTTGAGGGCACCTTGAAAAATTGTAAAAAAAAATGATAAAAAAATAAAATAATTTGTTTTCTATTTAAAAAATATTGAAATTAAATTTAGGGTGCCTAAACTAATAAAAAAAGTTGATTTTGGGGTAATTTGAGCACAATTGTTTTTTACCCTCCCCCAAACTTACATGTAATTATTGGACTAATTAAGCTAATTGGAAACTTCCAATTGCCTAATTAGTCATTAGGGGGGGTGTCCAAGGGGTTCAGCACAGTGGGCCTAATTCAGACCTGCTCGCAAGCGTAGTACGCTCGCAAGCGGGTCGATGGTGCTCTAATGCGCATGCGCACGACGGAGGAAGCTCCGTCGTGCGCATGCGTGAGACCCGCATAGCGACAGCCAAGCTGTCGCTCTGGGTCTCGCACCAAAGGGGGCGTGCTGTCGATGGTGAACGCCTACCGTCTGGGTCCGGCCCCACTGACATCACTAGTGATGTCAGTGGGAGTGATTTTGGCTCTGATAGAGCCAAAATCACTCCAGGGCTTGCGGCCACGAGACCCTACCGCAGGGTCTCGTCGCAAGCCCGATGGTCGCGATGGTCTTGACCATTGCGACCATCATCATGGATGCTCGCATAAGCTGTGGGTGGTAACCCACAGCTATGCGAGCGTCCAAGAGGCCGCTCCATTTTTAGGTAGGAGGGCCCTGATTCAGAGCGAGCGCTCTGGTCAGAGCGTCCGGCTCTGAATCAGGCCCAGTGTCCCGACATTTTAATCTTAAAATAAAGATTTTTCTTACAATCTCTCACCCTCAGGGAGATGCGAATGGAAAAATGCGAATTCAGTCTCACTGGTTCAGTGCAAGTTGCTAATTGGATTGCAAAATAAATTTGCTATGCAAATTAGAAGAGAAAATAGCAACTCTCAATTCGCAATCCCTAAGTGTGTGTGGGAATGAAGGGAGGATGAGAGAAGAATATTGCATTGATGTATTCATTAGGATGTAGACATAATAAAAGGTAGAGTATTGGCTCAGATGACCAGAGGGAGGGATGGGGTCATGAATCGTGATGACAAATTGTGTAAAATATGCCCAAATTGTGAGTTTCCATTCACGATGCCGATGCGCGTTACCGCAGGTTGCACATTGCATCTTCAGATCTGCCGAGCTGTAGGGCAGATTTGCCAATCCACGGCACGATGTGGTACCGATCGTGAGTACTTTTTACTCACGATCTATCGCACGATCCATTGTACGTCGCGTAACTTGACTGACAGATCCCTGTACACGCCCAATTGCCATCTTGTGCAGCATCGTGATTTCGAGGAGAAGAAATTATGCGATTGAGCTTGCACACCTGTCTGGACTTATTTGTTTTGGTGAGTATTGCTGCTGCATTGATGCACCCCCACTGCCCACCAATGTGAGCCACCCACTGTCCCCCTATAAATGCATGACCCAGCCACCACCTGCTTATATATGAGGTGAGCGGTGGCTGGGTACTGCATTATACACCCTGTCCACCAATGTGAGCCACCCACCCACTGTCCACCTATAAATGCATGACCCAGCCACCGCCCGCTTATATGAGGCGGGTGGTGGCTGGGTCATGCATTAAACACCCAACCTGTCCACCAATGTGAGCCATCCACCTACCCACTGCCCACCAATGTCACCCAACCCTCTGTCCCGCTAAAAGTATAATGCATGACCCAGCCACCGCCCGCTTATATGAGGCGGGCTGTGGCTGGGTCATGCATTATACACCCTGTCCACCAATGTGAGCCACTCACCTACCCACTGCCCACCAATGTCACGGGCCACCAATTAAATACCTAGAAAATATGAAAACACCATAACAAACATATTAAAAAAGCATAACAAATATATTACAACACCATAACAAATATATTACAACACCATAACAAACATATTAAAACCCTGTAAAAAAAAACATTAAAACACCATAACAAACATATTAAAACCCTGTAAAAAACATATTAAAACACCATAACAAACGTATTAAAACCCTGCTAAAAACATATTAAAACACCATAACAAGCATATTAAAACACTGTAAAAACATATTAAAATGCCATAACAAATATATTGCAACACCATGACATGAACAAACATTTAAAATGTTCCTAAAAATTAAAATATAAACATTAAAAATCACAAAACTATTTACAATTATTGCTAAAACTGTATATGTCCATATTTTTCTTCTTCCTAGAAATGTCTATTAATAAGGAGCGAGAATATATCACAGGATTCCTGGAGATCCTGCAGTCCAAACAATGTCTATGGCGGATAAGCTGTAGACAATACCACAATAAGTCCCAGAAATTGGCAGCGTTGGAGGAGTTGCTGGAGTACTCCAAAAAGTTTATTTCCGATGCCACCCTCAAAACTGTCCGTGCCAAAATCAATATTTAAGGACGGTGTATGTCAAGGAATGTAAGAAAGTGAATGATGCGAAGCGGTCCGGAGCGGGCACTGACGATCTCTATCATCCAATGCTGTGGTACTACAACCTGATGCCAGTCTGTCATCTTGATGGCCGAGTGAGAGGGAGAAGAGGAGGCAGCAGAAGTGAGTGGACCATCTGAGGAGATCTTGGTAACAGTTCATACACCAAAACCTTTTTTTTTTTTTTTAAACAAAACATTCTAGAATAATCCCAAATGTCCACTTTAGTCAGTTATCTCAGACAGTTCTCCTACCATGGCACCGCACCTGCTCCGTTGAAATAGGCCATATACTCCTCCCTCAATTCTTTGGCACGTGCGGTCGATGTTGTTTGAATTGGTGGTGCAGACACTGGTGTAAACTGGGCAATATCCTCTGGATGTCCTGCATCTTCTGTTCTAGCTGTGACTGGTCCCCGTTGTGTTGTTTTTCTTCGCAAAAAGTTATGCAGCACACAGCACGCCATCACGACCCAGTCTATCTTGTCCACACGTAGGTTTATGGTGCTGTGGAAAATGCGAAACCGGTTACTCGGTATTCAAAACGCATTTTCCACAATGCGCCATGCCCAGGATAGACAATAGTTGTAGATCCTCTTCTCTCTGGTCAGGCCTCTCTGTGCAAATGGCGTCATCACGTGTTCATGTAAAGCAAAAGCCTCGTCTATGATGAAAACGTAATTTAGGCTGTGCTTTGTCTCGACCAGTGACGGCAAGTTGAGGGTATTGTTGGTGAGTGTCTGGTAGAATGCCGTCTGTTTGAAGAACCCACCATCCGAAGCACGGCCATTCTTGCCAACATCCACAAACAAAAATTCGTAGTTGGCATTCACCACTGCCATGAGAACGATGCTGAAGAAGCCTTTATAGTTGTAGTAATATGATCCGGTGTTGGCAGGTGGATTGATGCGTATATGTTTTCCATTGATGGCTCCTCCGCAGTTAGGGAAATTCCAACTTTGCTCAAACTCTTCAGCGATGCTCTTCCACTCATCCACAGTGTTTGGAAACTAGAAAAAATTAAAAAAATGGGTTAAAACATGACATATAATATTTTTTCTCCATTTTGTTCCTATGTAGACTCCCACCCAAGAGCCAGATTTGTCCTCAACTCCGGACATCAGTCTGATCGAGGACAGCGAGGTGGATACCTTATCCCCATGCTCACCGACCATTCAACCCCCCCAACATCTCCTGCACCTCCCCAAAGAAATAAAAAAATGTCAGGGGAAAAAGCAGCAGGAATACACCGAGCCGGAGGACATATTCCTGCAGCAGGCGGAACGAATCACCCAAAAACAACCTGACGACATAGATGACTTCACGGCACATATAAATAGCACTATGCGCAAATGAATGGCCAAACACAGAAGGAGTTCCAGAGGCTGGTGTATGAGCTGTTGATTAAAAGTCTCTTAATTGTAATCTGCATGTTTCAACATATATAGCGGACCCTCTTATGTACTCACCTGTCCCCTCAGCCCAGTTGGAGGCTACTCCCCCACCCAGTACCTCATCCACAAGCCAGGCTATTTACACTGCTCTGCTGGAGGCAGAGGATAATTTGCCCCATTATTCGAAAACGTAATGTATTTTTTTGTATTATTGTTGCCTGTACTATCAAAAAATGTTATCACTCCCAATAGGCAGTGTATGGTATATGTTGGTGATGATGCTGATTGGACAAGGTCACTACACACATGGCGCAAGTACAGATTGATGGAAGCCGGGGCCACAATCTGTACTTGTGCCCTGTGTGTATTGGCTTGTTCAATTTGGTTTCTGACCCACTGTACAGCATACAGCAGCACCTATTGGGATTGATAAAATTTGGTGATAATGCCGTTTTCTACATTTTATATGCATACTTAAAAATGTATATTTAAATTTAAAAAAATAAAAAATATTTGAGTTATTACTGTACAGTGTTGTAGGCACAGTGTTGTTAATGCTGCCATATTGGCTGACAATACTGTTATATAAAAAGTAAAAAAAAACAATATATATATATATATAAATATATATATATAAACTTTTTCTTTCACAAGAAACAAATGTGTAGTGTGCTTTTTTTTTTTTTCTTACCTTGCAATACTGGTACTGCAGCACTTCCACAATAGCCTTGCAGGTCTCTGGGATGATGACGCCCAAGGACTGAGGGGAGAAGAGGGTCCCAAACTTCAGTTCTTCCAGTGACCTTCCTGTAGCCAGGTACCTCAGGGTAGCCACCAGCCTCTCTTCAGCAGGGATTGCCCTCCGCAGCCTTGTGTCCTGCCTCCGGATGTGGGGGGTCACCATACCCAGCAACTCCTGGAAGGTGGCGTCATCCATGCGCAGGTAGTTGCGGTAGTCATCCGGGTTGTTCTCCTTGATCTGCATCAGCGGGGACATGTGAGAGCGAGTAGCCCTTTGCAGCAGCCACTCCTTGGTCCAGCATGCTCTCCTGTCACTGGGCCCCCTCGTTAATCACCTTGACCCTAGCATGGACGACCAACACTCTATACCAATAGGGATCCATCAGCACAGAATTCAGGAACAGGATAGAATGCAGTTAGCACACACTTGCAGGTAGAACACTCTTGTAAAAGGCAAGCAGAGCACAGTAGCAATGTACAGGGGGCCTGATTCAGAGGCACTCGCAAAAAGCGCAAAAAGCGAGCGCTTGCTCTGAATCAGGGCGGACACTTTTTTTTTTGGGACCCGGCCCCCTGGCCACTTGCTAAGTTGTGGGTGACCACCCACAGCTTTTGTGAGCGGCCAGGTGATGGTTGTGATGGTCGCGACCATCAGGCTTGTGACGAGACCCTTGCGGTAGGGTCTAATTCCCGCAAGCCCCAGTGAGCTTCTGGCTCTAATAGAGAAGGAAGCTCACTACTGACATCACGTTTGTCCAGCCACCCCCTCCCCGTGTACAAAACGGGGCGAGGTGATCAACATCGACAGCCGGCCTGTTTGTAGCAAGCCCCGGAGCTAGTGAATTTCTTACTCACTCCCAGGCTCACACACGTGCATTGCGTACGCCACGCATGTGCAATGTCCCACCATCGACCCACTTGCGAGCGCATAGTGCTTGCGAGAGCGGGTCTGAATCAGGCCCAGGGTTCAGCAGGTATACACCTAGCCTCACTAGTAGCAGAGCAGAATGTGCACAGAGTTAAAATGGTGCCTGCTTTTTATACCCCCTAGCTAGCCCCGCTTATTTAATTTTCCAACCAATCGTGAAGATCCTCGTGTGTTGTTTGGTAAACTCACGATCTATCATGCACGATCTCACGATTTGGACTTCTCACACGATGCACGATAGCTTGTGGGATCGCGTATCAAATTTGTAGCTTTTTAGAGCAAATTGTGCCCACGACGGCCGGGGCGCTCCCGGGGAGAGTTCAAGGGAAATTGTACATGATGTCGAATCGTGAACACATCACCAAGTGTGTAGGCACCTTGAGTGTTTAATCTACTCTGCAACTTGTTGCCTTTGCTTGTATCCAGTCTATATATCTCCAGCCTGCAATCTGTGCAGCTCCAGCCAGCTGGGTCTCTACAACCGGTTCCTCCTATTGCTGCATGTGAATTTGATTATTCACTCTGCAGCATATAGTTATTGTTTGTATCCAGTTTTGCATACCTTCAAGTTTCTGTACACCACCGGGTTCAAGCCTCTGATTCCAGTCCAGTTCAAGTATCACTCCTGGTTTTCCTGCATTGCCTGAACTATGTTTTTGTTTCAATAAACAGTTTATATTTCACTATGCTCCTGACTTCATAGCTGTCATTACAAGTATCCAGTTACATAACATGGCCATCGCGCTATGGGACCAGCATACTAGCGCAACCCTGTTTACTATTGCTCCATAGCTTTTTTTTGTGTATGCATGAAATTCTTATATCTATATAGTAACACGGGGTGTAGAAATGAGGATTCAAGACAGGCAGGTACTCGGTAAAGCAGTGTCTTTTAATAGCAGCAGAAACTGCACTTTACCATACTCAGGCTTTTTTTTTTCTGGGACAGTCCCGTCTGGCTCTCCGCGCTCATAGCAAACAGTGGTGTTTCCTTGTGGAGGGGTGACAGTCGGGGTCATAGGCCAATGGGGTGCCATCTTAACGGGTTGCCCATTCCCTGGTTTATTTTCTGGCATCTTTGTCATTTTCTCATACCTCTCCAATACTGTAATTAATTCCTTTAAATTCTGAGAATCAGCGTGAGTGACCCAGCGCTGCATATTCCGCCGTAGGGTTATTATACACTGGTCAATAACCACCGTCTCTACAATCTGAGTGTCAGTGCGGTGTTCTGGCTGGAGCCAACGTCTCCCCTGTCTGGCGAGTTCTGCCACCTGCTTCCGTATTGGGACCCCTGGTAATAGGGCCCTTTCATGGAAGTGCTGCGCTTTTCCATAAGAAGTAAGACCTGACCTGGACAGAATTGCACTATTGACTAGGTCATATTTCTCCACATCAGCAGAGGACAAATCATCATAGGCTTCTGAGCCTCACCAGTCTATCAGCCCAAGTGTCTGCTGGCCACTTTAAGCGTTGTGCCACACTTTCAAATATCAGAAAATATGTGTCTGGGTCATCTGAGGCAGACATTTTCTTTAAATGCCCTGCACCTGTCGTGCCCACTGACTGGGTCCGCAGCTGCAACATTTGTTTGTCTTTTGGTGAGAGGCCAACAAATTTACTATAGTGCGAAAAACTTCCTCCATTTTTACAGTGGGAGGTGTATGTAAGTACTTATATAAGAGCAATGACAAGCCAGTTTACACAAGTAAATATATCTTTAGAAATGCACAGTCAACTAAGTTCAGCACAGCAGAGACAAAACACTTTTTTTTTCTTTCAGCAATGCAGGGGTTAAACAGAACACAGAAAAAAAACTGGGTTTTTCCCTTTCAGCAATACAGAGCATAATTATACCAAACGTTCTGCCTTGTCAGATCCTTTACCACGCTGGAATCGGCTGGCATTTGTGCTCCTAGACAGCAGTGCAGTTCCCCGTACGGGCCACCAAATGTAACATGGGGTGTAGAAATGAGGATTCAAGACAGGCAGGTACAGTACTCGGTAAAGCAGTATCTTTTAATAGCAGCAGACACTGCACTTTAGCATACTCAGGCTTATACTGCACTTTAGCATACTCAGGCTTACACTGCACTTTAGCATACTCAGGCTTACACTGCACTTTAGCATACTCAGGCTTACACTGCACTTTAGCATACTCAGGCTTAGGCCTGTAAGCACAGGCATATAACACAAATAAACAAATTAACATAAAAGGTTCCAGCACTCCTCGTGATTAGCAGTCAGCAGTGCCTTGCAGCCACAATTGGCCATGGTCTCCCAGCATAGCCCTTGGTCCCTGGCACTACAACACTCTGGCCTACTAACAGGCCTCTAACAGGCATCATTGCAAAGAAAACCAGGCAGATGAGAGTTTTAAAGTCTTCCTGTTCTCCAGTGATTATTCCAGCTGGGTTTGTGCAACTGTACAAACCTGGAATTCCACTCTTCCAATGCTACTGCCTTAGCAAAGGGTGGCAGCACTCCAGGTCTTTCAAAACAGACAAATTACACTGCTGGCATATAGCATGCTTTAGTCCAATGTTTCGGTTTTAGTAACCTTTGTCAAGGACATATAAATCACAATAAAAATCAGCTTACCTTAAAAAGATAACCATACACTCGTGCAAGGAAAGAGAATGGCAGCTCGCTTCCGGGAACGGCTCCTTTCAGTGACGTCATGTCAAAGCATCCAATGTGTGAAGTCATCACATCAAATTGACTTTTGAAGTAAGCAATAAGGAGGTTCATTTCTTGGATGTTTTAATACAGAGTATGTAAATAGATAGAAAAAAGAAGACTCTTAGCTGGGGGCACTCAAATATTGTATCAATAGTAAAAAACTAGTGATACTAAAACTTAACTTTTAATATACCAAAATATAAAACAATAGATAATCAACAATACATTACATACAACATACAACACAAAGATCTTCCACTATACCACTCAGACAAGTGGAACAGATTGTGCACGTGGCACTGATGAGTGATGTGAAGATAGGCAGAACTAAGCTTTGATTCGGGCGAATATTATTCTTGTTGCAATGGTCCAACAAAATATAATTATCAAATTAAATTGATTTGTTGCAAAGATAAATTCTCCTAATGCTGCATATGGCTAACCAATTGCTCACACAAATGGCCATGCAAAAATCACCATAACAGACGTTTAGAACGACAATTTTTTTTCTATCTATTTACATACTTTGTATCTTTCTGACTCAGGGGAGCACCGCCAACTCAAAAATTGAATGTCTGTCCATTATTGGATACTATGACCTGTATACTAATATTTTAGTGCATTGTATACACCAAGGATGTTCTTACTATCGTCTCCTTTCTGTTCTTTCCTGTGCAGGCTCTAAAGATATTCTCTCTTGTTCATGTTTTAATACAGATTGTGGACAAAAAATTGGTTACATCACTCTACCAAAAATCGATGGACCGAAATACACTCCTCCAAGCCTCAAGTTTCCACCCTCCAGCCCTTAAAAAGGGATTACCCTTTTCACAATTTACAAGGATACATAGAATTTGTAGTGACGAACATGACACTATAAATAAAATGGAATTGATGGCTTCTAAATTCGTAGCACGAGGATACAGTCCACCGTTAATCAGGGAGGCAAGAAATAAGGCACTGGCCATTCCACGACTGGACCTTTTTAGCCAAAACTGGTATTAAAGTCCATGAAACGAGTAAAATTGTGTGGGTCAACTCATGTTCGTCCTCCAGCAACAGCATGATGTCCACTGCCAAACAACATTGGCCTATTGTGAGTAATGATCCGGAACTTCCAATGTTAAAGAACAAAGAGAAACGTGGCAGAAATATTAAAGACCAAATAGTACATAATGACATCACGAGATATAAGAACTCTGCCAGTGGACACTTTATGACTGGTAACTACAGGTGCGTCATCTAATTTTGTATTGGCCTCACCTACGATTTATTTGGTTCTGACTACATGAGGCCAATTTCAGCAGTTTTTCAGGGCCACTTTAAGTTCCCAATCCACCCTTGGCTGCAGGACAAGAGGGCTTCATAACACACCAGTCTTTCCACCATATGCAAATATCAGCATAAAAGCAGCTTCAAAGGTGATCAGTGGGGTTCCTGGCTATATGGGGTCCTGGGAGATGGACAATCAGCAAATGGACAATCAGCAAATTAATATTGTTGAGAAGATAGAAGGATTTAATACAGGGTTTCTTTTAGCCATCCTTGAAAAAAAGTGTGCTATTGAACTCTTTCTTGCAATGGTGGACCGTGAAAAACAAATATTAAAATGTACTGTCTAGCAAATTTTTTCAAATCTATATTGTCACCATATATGCTTTTTTTTCACCCCAGTACATGCGTTTAATGACAAACAAATATAACAATCACAACTTCATTGTATTTTGATTTTATTCAGAACTCTGCTGAAACATTTTCATTGCAATATAAAGGCGGGTGGCTCTGCATTGCTGATTGTGTTCTTCCCTTAATGACTACAGCAGAAGCAATCTACTTGGCAGGCTTGAAAAGCATGTCCTTAAAATCTCCGTAATTTGTACTGATCCCTACATGTGTCTTAGCCAATCTTGCAAATCTATATTATTTCAATCAGGTTAGTTACATTAATCATAGGAACCTTTCTGAACAAGTGGATTGTGCTCAACACATGGAGTGTGAAGAACCCCTGCTCGGAGCAGAATCAACTCTCAAGATTTATGTAGAGTTCACCTTCAAGACACTATAAGAACTTTCATCCCCATGAAAATGAAATATAAAACACTCCACGGCACTTAAGCATCCTGACATAAACTCTGTCTGTAAGTAATTATTTAGAAAACAAGTTGCTTTATACAGCTGTGTGAAACATGTTTACTGGAAATAGGTTTTATGTTTTTTTCTTTGAAATGGGAAGATCGTTCCATTGTTCTTTATTACAATCTGGCCACAGGGTGGCACTATTAATGTGCAGTGTATTAAATATATTTTACATAAATATTTTAGATTTTAAACCATACATGGCAACTATAACTGCTCATGCTGTAGGTGGGGAAAAGTGGTTTTGTGCACAATAATTTATAAATGATCTACAGTATATATGATACTTTAAAGAGGTTGACCTTGCAAGTATGTATAACTGTGCTCCGTGCTGTTCCCTACAAATGATTACATATTTTTTGCCTGTCTGCCCGCTTCCAAATTCCTGGGGTGAGACTTACCACGTGAGTTCTTCTCCATGTCATATTTGCCAACTTGAGACACTTTGCTGCTGGGCAGAGGCATTTAACATACCTCCCAACTGTCCTGAATTATTCGGGACAGGCCGATTTGAGGGACTGTCCCGCAGATCACGACTTTGTCCTGATTTCTGTGCAGCTGGGAGATGAATGCTGCTATAAAAATCACATCCCCATAAGACTACAGATTCCATATGTACTCTAATACTCCCCCTTATGCAATTCAAGGAATCAGTTGGCCGGCATGGTCGGCAGTTCGATTCCCGGCAGCGCCTGGCCGACCAAAGCAGAGTTCCCTGCAGCGGAAGCCCGACAGCGCTGGAAATCCCGATCGCTGATAGGTAAGTATTGACTAACCTAACCTAATCCCCTAACCCTCCTTAGGGGTGCCTAACCCTAACCTCCCCCCCCAAGCGCCTAACCCTAATCCTCTCTCTAAGTGCCTAACCCTAGCCCCCCCCTTCCCCGCTGCCTAAACCTAAGCCCCTCGGGGGGTGCCTAACCCTAAGTCCCCCCCGGGGGTGCCTAACCCTCCCTCCCCCTAGCCTAACTCTAACCCTCCCGGGGGGGTGCCTAACCCTAAGTCCCCCCCGGGTGCCCTAAACCTAACCCTCCCCCCTCGTGGCTGTCCGCTCACGGCGCCTGGCATCCCTTAGATCGGGATGCCAGGCGCCGGTCTCCCGGCGTCGGGGAAATGTCAGGCGTCTACACCTAGACACCCGGCATTTCACCCTCGCCAGGATATGACAGTCGGGAAGCCGGCTGCCGTTATTAAGGCAGCCGGCTTCCCGATTGTATACCCAACTCAAACATGCTCATATATGCCATTCACATCTTACCACATGCCAATCACACCTCCCTAGTGCCCCCAGTCACTGATCTACAGCCTAAAAATTAGACATGAGCAATTTGGATTTACTCAGATCATCATGTGTTTTGGATAGCCCATAAGATAAACCTGAATTGTGCTAGTTTGGCGAAAACAAATGAGTAAAGCCGAACCACTCATCTCTACTAAAAATAGCCTATCTTCACAGCTGAAGCTCACAGACTAGAAGGGAGAGTACATCGTGCAAATTACAATAACACACCTCCTCCTCCTCCGATGTGCTGTGACCTCCTTCCGATGTGCAGTCACATGATGCGAAAGTTTTAAGCTGGCCATACACTTCATGATTATTGTTCCAACTTGGCAACTAAATGGCAAGTTAGTACAATAATTGTGTACTGTATGGTACTATATAATAAATGGGTGTTAATGTGATTACACTAACAAAAGGACCAAAACCGGTTATTTCAACTTGTTGGTTAATTCAAATATGTTTGACCCAACCAGCTAATTATCATTCCAGTGTATAGAGAAAGTTGGAAGCTTTCCCCCAACTGTATGATTTTCAGCACAGAAGTTGATGGATACTTCTTTATATTAGGCAAAAGAAGAAAAAGAAAAAATGTGGGTGCTTTCAGGCCAGTGCTGGTTACCCCAAAATCGGGTTAAAAACCTAGAGGTGACCAGGACTGGACTTTCCCAGCTTGGGTATAATAAAACCATACAGGGGATACCCACAGTGTGGGGGTGCCCCCGCCATGACTTCAACCAGTCCCAGGCCAGTTGGCACCAGTTTTGGTTTTCCCAGTGGGTCAGGTTGCACATGCATGCAAGCCCCTCCTGGGTATAACCAGTCCTGGTGCCAATAGCAACATGGATCTTCCTCATACCCATTACCCTGTGGGTTTGTTGGTAATAGTAATAAAATAGATTAAAAAATTTTTTGTCATTGGCAAACTACAAGCCTTAGCACCCAATATGGCCCAATTGCCAAGCATGGCTACCAGGGCAAGCTAGCACTTGGCAGAGCCATAAGTGCCAGCTTGATCTGGCACCAGGGCCAAATGGGACCTGTAGTTCACCAAGTAAAATGTAAATAAAGATGCCCACACAGTTTTAGAAACAACAGGACATGTTGGGACTTGTAATTCGCCAGTGACAAAATATTTTATAATTTTTACTTTATCCACCATCCCTACTGAAAACTGGGTGTGGGCAAGTTTCACAGTGATATTGGCATCAGGACTGGTTATGCCCAGGAGGGGAGAGCCATACATATTTTTGTGGGCCCCCCTTCCCTGGGGAAGTCTACCCTAGTGCCAACTGGCCTGGGTTTGGTTGAAATTATGGTGGGGGGATCCCCATACTGTGGGTACTCCCCTCTATGGTTCCACGAGCCAAGGCTGGCACAGCCCTGTGCTGGTTATCCTGAAATTAGGGGGAACCCATGTCAGTTTTTGTATTTTTTGAATTTGGTTCATGATTGTTTACTTGGTCAGACTCAGATCACTGGGGAAACAAGAAAAAAAAAAGATTTTTCCTGTCCTAAAGCTGAAAATACCTGATTCTTATAGTATTGTATTTCGTGCTGAAGTCTGAAATGTCTCTATCAGGTAAGATTTTTTTTGTGACATGCAATTTCAAATCATATATTTACATATTTTTTTAAATCTGATTAAAAAAACAAACGTATAGTTTAAAAAGTAGCATTCTTTGATTTCTGCTAAACTTTTCCCCAGGAATGTCTCCAGCAGTAGTCAGCCAGCAAAGTGGTGTATCACTTGCCTGGCAACACTCTTCCATGTAAGAAATGTCCTGATGAAAACGCTCACCGTGTTCATTGCTCACCTCTCCCATGTTTTCCCCCAAAACAAAGTTCTAGTGAGAGTCCAATAAATTAAACTTTAATTACATATTGCAACCCATTGCTTTGTAAGACATAAGCAGGGCATCCACTATGTCAGAATAGTTTTTGACCTTGTGAGTCTCCAAAAAGTTTGTTTAGATACTCTTCAAACTTGCAGCCACACAACTTTCCCAACTTCATTCAACTCTCCTTCAAGTGTCCCATCTCTTAACAGTTAATCTTGGCATCAATGATCTGGGGAAACTTATTTCTCAAGTATGTAAATCCAGTTTGCGTTTTATCCATCACTTTAACAATGTTTTTCATGAGTCCAGGCTTGATGTGTAAAGCTGGAATATACACAGTTTATCAGGGTTGACAAGTGAACTCTTCACAACATTTTTTTTTTTTCATGCCTGGAACAGGGAACGTTTGGCCGATCCTTCCGAACTGTACACAGTAAAAGAAAAAACTAAGGGGAGGCGCTAATTTATTGATTGAAAAAAATATAACAACTAGCAGCAAAACAAAAAAGAGCTTGTGCCAGCTCTAATAAACCAACATGAAATTTTACAGACAATAGTTTTACGCTCTCAACCTTACAAATGAATTACAGATCAAATGAACGATCTTTTTACTCCTACACCTATACAGTCAGGTGCATAAATATTGGGACATTGACAGAATTGTCATATTTTGGCCACTATTCACCACCACAATGGCTTTGAAATGAAACAAACAAGATGTGATTTAACTGCAGCCTTTCAGATTTAATTTGAGGGTAATTACATCCAAATCAGGTGAACGGTGTAGGAATTACAACGGTTTCTATATGTGCCTCCCACTTTTTAAGGGGCCAAAAGTAATGGGACAAACTGAACAATCCTAAATCTAACTTTCACTTTTTAATACTTTGTTGCAAATCCTTTGCAGGCAATTACAGCCTGAAGTCTGGAACACATAGACATCACCAGACGCTGGGTTTCATCACTGGTGATGCTCTGTCAGGCCTCTACTGCAAATGTCTTCAGTTCCTGCTTGTTCTTGTGGCATTTTCCCTTCAGTTTTGTCTTCATCAAGTGAAATGCATGCTCAATTGGATTCAGGTCAGGGGATTGACATGGCATAACATTCCACTTTTTAGCCTTAAAAAACTCTTTGGTTGCTTTAGCAGTATGCTTCGGGTCATTGTCCATCTGCACTGTGAAGTGCCGTCCAATGAGTTCTGAAGCATTTGACTGAATATGAGCATATAATATTGCCCGAAACACTTCAGAATTCATTCTGCTGCTTTTGTCAGCAGTCACATCATCAATGAATACAAGGGAACCAGTTCCATTTGCAGCCATACATGCCCACGCCATGACACTACCACCCCCATGCTTCACTGATGAGGTGGTATGTTCCTTTCCTTCTCCATACTCTTCTCTTCCCATCACTCTGGTACAAGTTGATCTTTGTCTCATCTGTCCATAGGATGTTGTACCAGAACTGTAATGGCTTTTTTAGATGTTGTTTGGCAAACTCTAATCTGGTCTTCCTGTTTTTGAGACTCACCAATGGTTTACATCTTGTGGTGAACCCTCTATATTCACTCTTGTGAAGTCTTCTCTTGATTGTTGACTTTGACACATATACACCTACCTCCTGGAGAGTGTTCTTGATTTGGCCAACTGTTGTGAAGGGGTTTTTCTTCACCAGGGAAATAATTCTTCTGTCATCCACCACAGTTGGTTTCCGTGGTCTTCTGGGTCTTTTGGTGTTGCTGAGCTCTCCGATGAATTCTTTTTTTTTAAAGAATGTTCCAAACAGTTGATTTGACCACACCTAATGTTTTTGCTATCTCTCTAATGGGTTTGTTTTGATTTTTCAGCCTAATGATGGCTTGCTTCACTGATAGTGACAGCTCTTTGGATCTAATATTGAGAGTTGACAGCAACTGATTCCAAATGCAAATGTCACACCTAGAATCAACTTCAGACCTTTTAACTGCTTAATTGATAATGAAATAACAAGGGAATAGCCCACAGCTCTCCATGAAATAGCTTTTGAGTTGATAGTCCCATTACTTTTGGCCCCTTAAAAAGGGGGAGGCACATATAGAAACCGTTGTAATTCCTACACCGTTCACCTGATTTGGATGTAATTACCCTCAAATTAAATCTGAAAGTCTGCAGTTAAAGGACATCTTGTTTGTTTCATTTCAAAGCCATTGTGGTGGTGAATAGAGGCCAAAATATGAAAATTCTGTCAATGTCCCAATATTAATGCACCTTACTGTAATTGATATGGTAGAAAGAATAAGCAGGGTGCCAGTTTTTGGAATTGTGACCCATAAGAGTGACCAACGATAAATAGGCATCTTACATGTGGACAGGGCTGCCATCAGAAATTGTGGGGCCTGGGACTGGCAAAATAGGCAGGGCCCCCCCCATATAGTTCAGAAACTGTGAGCCGGAAGAGGGCGCGGACTGCAGTGAATGGCAGGTACGGCTAGTACCACCCCCAGGCAGTCCCGGCCTGTGCGGCCGCAAACCACTCCTTATGGCCCTGTATATCGATATGCAACTGCCCATGCATCATGTGTGCCTGGTTTGCTGCTGCCGGTTGTATGCAGTGCCCCCTAAAGTAGTACCCCTTATGCAGTGCCCCCTAAAGTAGTGCCCCCTATGAAGTGCCCACTAAAGTAATGCCCCTTATGCAGTGCCCACTAAAGTATTGCCCCTTACGCAGTGCCCCCTAAAGTAGTGCCACTTATGTAGTGCCCCCTAAAGTAGTACCCCTTATGCGTGCCGACTAAAGTAATGCCCCTTATGCAGTGCCACCTAAAGTAGTACCCCTTATGCAGTGCCCACTAAAGTAATGCCCCTTATGCAGTACCCCCTAAAATAGTGCCCCTTATGCAGTGCTGACTAAAGTAGTTCCCCTGTGATTTTGAACCATAAGCCAGCCCCCAGCCCAGTAACTCACCACGCTCCCGGTGCCGCACTGCCGCTGCCTCTTTGAGTTGATCGGACGCGCAGGGCAGGCTCGCTCCTCACATCACTGGGAACGCTGGCCTCTGAAGCAGGAACGCTTCAGAGGCCAGCATTCCCAGTGATTCACTGCGCGGGTGACGTCATGATGTCACCCGCGCAGTGCATCACTGGGAACGCTGGCCTCGCGCTTCAGAGGCCAGCGTTCCCAGTTCAAAGATACATGCATCGACTGCTGATGCAGCAGCAGCGGCGGGTTGGGGCGTAGGACAGGAGGCCCCTTTAGTTTGCTTCGGCGGTAGCGGCAGGCGGGTGGTTAGAGTTGGCCGGGCCCCCCTTCTCTGTCGGAGTGCCCGGGCCCGGTACAGTAGTCCCCACAGTCCCCCCCTGATGGCGGCCCTGCATGTGGATACAACTTGGAGCCTTATAGCGGAAAATAATTTGTGACTTTATGCTATACTACTGTAGCTAACCAACAAAAATTTGCATAAATATTCCAAAATTGGTGCATGAGAGGTGTTTCTTAAAGTGAATAATTAACTTCTTCTAGTAGGAGTGAGATATATATATATATATATATTTCTATATATGTGGCCATTGTTTTATTTTGTCTCATGCAAAGGGACATATAGGTAGTTTTAAAGTGGATGATCAGTAAAAGTATATTAACGTATTAAATGCATTTTTGTGTTGTGATTTATTTGTTGTAAGTCTAAATGTATTTTTAAGACAATAATTTATAAAGTCATTTTTATTCCAAAAACTGGCACCTTGCTTATTCTTTCTACCATATCCAATTATAGGTGTAGGAGTAAAAAGTTTGTTCATTTGATCTGTAATTCATTTGTAAGATTAAGAGCACAGAACTATTGTCTGTAAAAAATCCTTCCGAACTGTCACACATCGGGGTCTTAGCCCTACTTATCCTGTCTGGCGCTGTCATATCAAGGTTGCCCAACACTCCTCCTGTCCACAGCATTCCTGAAACATTACCTCTCCATGGTTTACATTCTGGCCGGTTGCATGAGTGCGGCCATATGTCTGGTAAACAAACTAATCCAATCTGCTCTTGAATTGCACTCACGTAACTTGCTCCACCAATGTGTGTTCAGAGCGCACTATTTAAACCTGCTCCTGTGATCTTCTTATTGCCATAACAACCTACTACAAAGGAAGAAGTCTACTATCTAGCTCCTGGTTCCAGTTTCTGCTACACTAAGTGCCTGCTCTCCTGTAGCACTATGTTACACTTAGTGCCTGGGTTTCCAGGGGTGATTTCACTCTGCTGCATTCAGAATCCGTTCCTGCAGCAAGAACTCCGCTATACCATCTGCTCCTGATCACAGCCTGTGTTCTAACCTCCAAAGCACCTGCAGTCAGTCTAGGGACCTTCCCTGTCTCCAGTGCTACTCCATTCCTGACTCACTAGATGTGCAGGGATTAAATCGAATCCTGAAAAAATTCAGTTTCAAGTCCAACCTCAACTGGACCTAAGGGTCCCGAGACGAATCTACAAAATCAGACATCCGTGACCTGAACGTAGTGGGTTTGGTTGTCCCAACTATCCCCTGACCTTGTAACCTAGCTGCAACCCCAAAGAAAATGCAGTGCCCTTTAGATCTTCGCAGATATTCCACGTATATTTCTGATATTAATCCTCTCTTTAAAAGCAACTTCATGTTGTCATACAACTCTTTCAGGTACAGAAGGAAATATATTTCCATTATGAAGAAGGATTGCTTTTCCACTGAATTTCGAGGTGCCATTCGTCCATGCTGTGTTGATGACCAAGAGACCACATGACTGAATTAACATCTTATCCTGTAAGTATTATCAATTCACCACATTTTGCTTAATATTAGTCACAGTTGGCAACTATGAGCTGTGTCCTGATGGAAAGTCCCCTGTGTTGCTCTTGAAAGTTTAATCAGCATCACATTTAAGATACCAGACCCAAATAGGTGAAGTTTTTTTTTGCATAGGTGGTTTTATATTACAATATGTACAAGCATCTTGAAAGAGAACTGTTTCACCAAAGCTGTAGATTAGTCAGCCTTAGCATCCCACCCCATAGAGGTGAAATTAACAAATCCCCTTAGACAATAACCAATTTACCTTCTGCACATAAGAAATACTGTGTAACAGCCTATATAACTTGGGAACCCATTTTTGTGCTTTGAGAGGTCACCTCCAGCCCACAACACACCACACTAGGCAAGGCACTTCTGGTGACTTCAGTCATGGTCATGGTCACTGATGTTTTTTATCTCCAACTTGGCTGAGCCATACAACTATTACTTTAGTTCTTTGGTATATACAGTAGATATCATTATGAATAAATAAACATTGTAAGTTTGACACTTAAGTATAAACAACTTGATTATAAACTACAGATGAGCTCAGTGTTGCTGGGACTTGAGCTGCCATTTATGTTATCTGTAAAATGTTATTAAGCTAATGCAAATCTGTTGTGAAATGATTCTTGATTTTCCATCCGTTAGTAATGTTGAGTTGTAAAGGTGTGCCATTAAACTGCAATAAGAAGTGCTGCTTTTTTTTGTTAAGCTTCTTGATCATAGACTAAGAAACTTCCTGCTGTAAGATAATTGCGCTATTTACTTGCCTTTCAACAGGTAACAGGACATTACACGCCATGACCAAAAATCAAATAATATGTAGCACTTTATAAAGCAATCAGGTGTAATATAGATTTAAAGGTGATTTTACTCTTAGATTTCAAATTGTTCCCAGTATTGCTGATTGAGCATCTTCAATATAATCAATAAAGCTCCTTTGGTTTGACATTGTGTAGCAATCAGCAATTAAAAGTATGAAAGTGTGTGGCCAAGGTACTTGTCCAAATAAGTGAATATTTGGCTCAGGACTAGATGGCTAGACAACTGGAATGTTTCCATTAGTTCATCCTTATTCACGAGGTGATCAACTTTGATGAAATGTTTAATCCATGTAACTTCTTTATGGATCCAATCAAAGTGCTGCGTGACACCCTCCTTTGAGAGCAACATATCTGATTGGATGCTATGGGCAACATCTCCACTTCTAAAAACCCACACTTTAGTAAATACGCCCCTTAGTCTTGCTCTCTTTTGATGAGATAAAAAATCCTAATAACTTTAGATTGTTAATGATAGAAAGCATTAAAACATGGTTGATCAAGGTTTCTAATACAGACAGAGCAATATTTCACAGTATTAATATAATAAGCAGGATTACATTTTTTTTCATTAAAACATTAATGAAAAAAAACTGTTGGTTTTTATTTTATTTATTTTTTTAAACTGTTTTTTTTTTCCAACCCTGTTAAATATAATCAAAAATAAACAAATATGCAAACTCAGTTTTCCCTAAACTTTATCCTGTCATAAGTCAGTCATGTTACATACAGGAGTAAATGTGTATCCAACATAGTAATTACCTAACTGCTTCTTTTCATTATGGGGGGCTCCATGATTCTTCCTCAGCATTCAGCAAAGGTCACACAGACCCACCAGCAGCAGGCAATGCCTCACTCAGATGCATCCCTCCCATGAGGCTGCTGCTGCTGATCTCCTCCATGGGTCAGAGACAGGGGCGTCTTAAGAGAGGAGGGGGCCCGTGTGCACTCACCGTGCGGGGGCCCCTCCTCTCTCCCTGGTGGCTGGCAGCCGACTGACGTGGCTGGCCAGCCACCGGAGTCTTAGTAGACTCCAGGCACTAGAGTGTGCCCGGAGTCTACTGCGCAAGAACAGAACGCCAGAAAATGGCCGAGGCGATCATTTTCCGGTGTTCTGCGCATGCGCAGTAGACTCCGGGCACACTCTAGTGCCTGGCGTCTACTGCGCATGCGCAGAATGCCGGGAAAATGGCTGCCGTGGCCATTTTCAGGTGTTCTGAGCAGCGCTGAGACCCGACGCGGGACCACGGACAGGTAAGTAAAAAAAAAAAATGGGTGCAGTGTGTGCGGTGCGAGGCCCCCCTGGACCCGGGGGCCCGTGTGCCCCGCACACATTGCACCCATTATAGATACGCCACTGGTCAGAGAAGCATGTGATGAGCTCCACCAAGCAGAGCTCAACAAATGCCTCTTTGACCTTTTGTGGTGTCCTATGAGACTTACCCAGCAATGCACTGCACTTGTGCACTCAGTAGGGGCGATTCAATTGTTTTTTAAGTCACAGTAATTAATGGGTGCCCAATGTTTCAATCCAGTTTTTTGGGGTGCTCATTAAATGTCCCATCCAATTAGACCGGGTTTAGCCATGTAAAACGACTATAGCCATCTAAAGTCCAGGTTAGGGCACCCAAACTCCCAAAACCCCGGACTTATCACACATTTCTGCTCGCCTCCTCAGAAGGGTGCAAGCATAAGTGCTGGTGGATGTGGCTGTTTGCGCCCTAATCGCTCTTTCGGGTGTTCGGCACTGACAGCCGCCGGCAAAATCTTTTGAATCACCCCCAGGGTGCCTCAATGCTCAATCCTTACATGTAGATAGTGCCTCTCTCATATGTTAGGGGGGCAGTCACCCCCTTGCCCGTCCCCCTTTGCGGCGCCTATGCACAGATGGTATAATCAAACTGACTTAGGGACTAATTGAGTCACCTGCGCTTACTGATAGATATCCTTAAACTTTGGACTGTTAGGGTGCCTTGAGAACCAAGTTTGGGAACCACTGTATTAGTGATTTGCTTAGTGGACAACTCCTTAAGGGGTGTGGTATTAAAAGTCGATATTCAGAAGGTCGACATTCAGAATTGTTAACACCAGAATTTTGACAGGTTCTTAATGTCCATAGTCAGAATATCATCATTATGAACATGTCAACAATTTTTGTTGTCAACCTAAAGTCCACGTTGACTTTCAGAACCTGTCGCCCATCTGACCGGATACCCTCCTAAGGTAATGTTTAAACTTATACTTTAAAAGTAAATACTAATTCACTGCAATTACAGCATTAGTAACTTTTAAGGCAGTTATTCCTTACATTCAAAGGAGAGACCAAAGAAGTAACTTTAAATTATTCATTACTTATACACTGTGGGCCTCATTCAGAGACGGATGCAATGGAGATATTTACGCAGATCGAGCGGTTGTTTGCCAGTGCGCATGCGTTTAAGCCACAATGCGCATGCGCCACGATTGCATTGTGTTTACGATTGTACAGAGGATCCCCTCGGCAAAGTGTTTGGGGTGGTAACGGGGGCGTGGTCAGAAAAACCATTCGCATATTTTCGCATTAATGTCCATTCTCTAGTCGCAGCATATAGCCCTTCTGTGCGCCAAGTCCTGGGCAACGTGGCGTCTTTTTTGCTCAAAATGTGCACCTTATTCGCAACTGCATCTGAATCTGTATATGAAGTGCTGCGATGCAGTGGCCACGGCTTTTTCTCACACCAAGTTCCGTTGTGCTACATCTGTGACTTTGTACATCTTTAAAACAAATTCCTGTGCGGTTCAAGTCGCAGCCCAGCATCTGTAGTACTCTGTGAGTGGTGTTTCGCTGCATCTGTGATGCGAATAAGACACAAAATATAAAGAAAAAGATGCACATCTCAGAGTGGCGACGTTGCGCCAGGCGTCTCGTACCGTATGGTGTACACATCTGTACATGCATCACCACTGTCCTATGGGGACGGGTAAGTGGTTTTAAGTAGATGAGAATCTTTAGAAGAATATAAGAAGAGCCCTGTATCCAATGTAAGGAGTATGGCTTTTCACAGCTTAATAAATAGGCCATTATGTGATTATACACTGGCTGTGAAGAAAAAATATAGTATAATATAGTATGTTTAATAACAAATTGCTATACCACCATAACCAAACTTGATGAGGCCAGCAAATTCATGGGTCTCTCAGACATTCCAGGAAGCAGGCAAGTATGATATAAGAACCTTCTTAAATCTATTTGGGATGCTCCATTGGGTGCACATTGAGAACCTAAATCAATCAAAGCTAATCCTAACTGGTTACTGTACATTTGCATTATGTTAATAAGTGGTAGTGGGCAGCAAAATATCTGCAGTCATAGGGGAATATATAAAACAGCACAGCAATCAATGAGATCAGGGCCGGCTCTAGGTGGATCTGCACCCTGTGCCAGTAATGGTTGGCGCCCCATCTTTGCTACATGCGGGCAGAGGCGTGGTCTAATTTCCATAAATTATACCCCTAATACGACATAACTTGGGGGTATGTCAGTATGCATACCGTCCATTTTACGTCATTCTGGAGGCGAGCCCAACACTCTATCAACACCTGGGCTGGCGCAAGCCGTCTCCCTGCGCTGTATGGACGCCGCGCATCCATTCAGTGCAGGGAGCGGAGCAGAGCTGCGGCAGTACGTGTCCCCAACCTCCCGACTGCCCATGGGACACTTCGGCCCGCGAGTTGAACAGTGGGACAGTGCCTGAAAAACGGAACTGTTGTGAGGACTGCGCTCTCTATGGGGTGGCATCCCTGTTCAACCGACTGGTCGAATGCCCCAAGAGCTGGCCATGAATGAGATACCAGTTTTTAAGGGGGTCATTTATCATTAAATATTTGTGGCTTATTCCCCGAAAACACCCGTTCTCAGGGAATAAGCCGCAAATATTGACATTAGTTTGTTGTAGCCTATGAGCTACACTTCGCATAATTAGCCGGGAGAGGGTTCCCACAGTACCCTTCCCGGCAATAGCGGCAACGCATGTGCAGTCAACGGGACTGCACATGTGCAGTATCCCCACTCCAGGCACATTAAAGCGACAAGCTCCTTATGGAGCCCTTGGGCTCTATTTATCAACATTATTTTTACTAAAATAATGTGAAAAAGGGTGTTTTTAGTATCACCTATAGTTATTACAGGGCAATTGGAGTAGAATTCGTAAAATCCTATTCCAACCCCTAAGTATCACTTATTTTTAGTAAAGCAGATCGCATTTCCCATAATTGTAATGGGAAATGTGATCCGACCAGAGTTACTAAAAATAAAATGTGAAAAAGTACCGGGGAAAGCCCTGTGATAATAACACCACCTGGAGGTGGCGTTATCCAGGTTCTCCCCCGGTTACCGGACTCCTGGCCTGCTCTAATGGGGAGAGCAGAGTCGGGAGTCGGTCCCAGTAATCAGCTGTGTGGTCTAAACAGACCGCAAGCTGATTACTGTAAAAAAAAGAAAAAAAAAAATAGTAAAAAAAAAAATTTACTTACCTGACTCCTGGGACCGGTGATCAGGCCTCCGGTGATGACTCCCCTCCGGTCAGCTGGTCTCCCACAGTGCACTGCTGCCCGGTCATCAGGTGATCGGGCCCCAGTGCAGTATGGGAGATCACCTGACCGGAGGAATGGAGAACATCACCGGAGGCCCGGAGCATGCAGGTAAGTGCTATTAAGGGAGAGGGGGGTCGCGGGGGGGTCCGTGATCAAAGGGGCAGGACTTAGCACCGGGGGCGGAGCTTAGTGCGGGGGGTAGCAGTGGTGACCGGTCGGCGCATGCGCGGGCACTTAATCACGGTATTTTTTGCGAAAATACCGTGATAAGGCTCCGAAGGGGATTTGCAGGGACAGAGCTTTATCGCAAGCTCTGTCCCTGTAAGGGATTTGTAGTAAATCCCTGTGATATTGCCTGAATTCGCAATGCAAATTCACTCGGTAATATCACACTACAATACGCATTCAATATGCGGATTGTAGTAAATAGAGCCCCTTGTCCCTACGGGTGCTGGATGATACATTCCAGCACTATGATTACATCTTCCAATGAGATCATGGGTGGTAATATCATCACAAGATCACATAGCAAATGTGATCATTAAATGGTTACACATTTCTAGCACTTTTCTTTACATATATTGGAGTCTTGATTATTGATTACTGATACTAGACACAAATACAGTACACTTAGTTTTCCTCTGACAGCTGTACATCATACCGACCTATAGTTATACCTTCTCTCCGTGCTTCCAATACTCAGTGTCATGATTCTTAGCGTATTGCATTATCATCATGCTTCATTAGATTATATTTCATTGATTAAAAAAAAATCACTGGTATAGTTTGATTTACTTTTTGTTTTTATTTATTTACATTTAAATGGATGACTGCAAACATCAGGCAGCGCTAGGTGTTGTCAACAGAGCTGGGAACCGGAAACATTGATATGTTCTGCAGGCAGCACTGGGTGTTGGTGTTAGCGCTGGGAGCTGGAGACAGCAGTGAGTTCTGCAGGCAGCGCTATGTGTTGGTCAAAGCGCTGGGAGCTGGAATCAACTATGTGTTCTGCAGGCAGCACTGGATGTTGGTGACAGCGCTGGGAGCTGGAATCAACAATGTGTTCTGCAGGCAGCACTGGATGTTGGTGACAGCGCTGGGCGCTGGAAATAGCAGGGAGTTCTGGAGGCAGCGCTGGGTGTTGGTGATGGCACTGGGAGCTGGAGATAGGTAGTGAGTTCTGCAGGCAGCGCTGGGTGTTGGTGACAGCACTGGGAGCCGGAGACAGAGATGAGTTTTCCAGGCAGCGCTGGGTTCTGGTGACAGCACTGGGAGCCGGAGACAGAGATAAGTTCTGCAGGTTGCGCTGGGTGTTGGTGACAGCACTGGGAGCTGGAGACAGAGATAAGTTATGCAGGCAGCGCTGGGTGTTGGTGAAGCACTGGGAGCTGGAGACAGAGATAAGTTATGCAGGCAGCGCTGGGTGTTGGTGATGGCACTGGGAGCTGGAGACAGAGATAAGTTATGCAGGCAGCGCTGGATGTTGGTGAAGCACTGGGAGCTGGAGACAGAGATAAGTTATGCAGGCAGCGCTGGGTGTTGGTGAAGCACTGGGAGCTGGAGACAGAGATAAGTTCTGCAGGTTGCGCTGGGTGTTGGTGAAGCACTGGGAGCTGGAGACAGAGATAAGTTCTGCAGGTTGCGCTGGGTGTTGGTGACAGCACTGGGAGCTGGAGACAGAGATAAGTTCTGCAGGTTGCGCTGGGTGTTGGTGACAGCACTGGGAGCTGCAGACAGATATTTTGCAGGCAGCGCTGGGTGTTGGTGACAGTGTTGGAATCTGGTGACAGCAGTGAGTTTAGCAGGCTGACTGTTGAATGTAAGATTTGGGAGCTCATTTCCAACACTCTATGCAACAGGCACGATGACCCTGTTACGCCTGCGAAACCCATTTATCAATGATGTTCTGATTCTTCTGATTATGCGTCACCACTGAAAGCGCGAAGTCTCTTGTTGATGTTTTCCTCCTGCTCCTGAAGTTCTTTCAATTCTGCTTTTTTCTTTTCTATTTCAGCTTTTAAATCTTTTTTACGCTGTTTTAGCACTTCTACTGTTCCTCATTGGGCACAGACTCTATGGTTTCTTCTTGCTTGTCATGGGTCTCTGCAACCAGTCTGCTATTGTCACTCTTCCTGTTGTCTTCCCCCAGGTCAGCTACAGCTTCACCAATGCCAGTAGTATCACTTTGCGGCCTTTCATTGTGTGTCCATGTTGAAGCGTACTCCATCTGCATTTCCCTCCAGCCTTTATAAGGTTTCCAACTATTGTAAATTGTCCCAGCAAACATAGAGAATTCTAATGTATCATTCTCTTTGGTCACCATTGGAAATTCTGAACAACATTAATGATATCACCAATTTAGTCTCTCGGCGCTAAAGCGATAGACTTCCTCCGGGATACCCAAATTCTGGGCCTCAAGTATAATCACTCAAATAGAAGAAAGAAAAAAATTTCATAGCATAATACAGTAATAACTGTTCATAATATCCTAATTGGACATGTGTGACTGGCTCGCCTACCAGATGTGATGGTCTACAGTTATTGTAGATGAACAGACATATATGTAAGCAGTTTCTGTTTCCCAAAGAGGTCCTTTCTCTTATTCCTCCATTCCATCCATCCATCCGATATATAGGAAAAGATTTTAGGGAAAGAGAACTTCCATAGTGTAATATTGTATTTATTAACAATTTGACATAACAATAGTAATAAAAATAATTTGGAAAAAGATGGCCTCTCACCAAATGTATATGTCTACCAGTTGTAATTAGTAGACAAACAAAGCAGAAAAGGAAAGTCCTCCCGGCATCCCAGGTATACTCCCAATTTCTCCGGTTAGATTCCACGATTCCCTTCAGGTCAGTCTCTCCAAGCCAACGTGTTTCAATACCTTTTGGTGTGTATCTTTGTCAAGGCATACTGAGAAACTGTTGGGAGCAGGTTTAAATACTCTCTATTACATCCAGAAAGCAAATCCTAATTCCAGACATAGATCTACTATCCACTAAAAATACCCTATGTACAGATCATCATCCAATCCATCTTAGGCAGTTTCACTTTTTTCCTGGTTCCCGGTTTCCCGCTCCACAGATGATATAACTCTCCTTATTACTCCGGAGTAGGGCGTCACTTCACAATCACAAACTTCTGGCTCTGCCCGGAACTTGGTCACGGAGCGGACGACTTCTTTAATCTGCGGTGTTTATGCGTGTCACCGCCCGACTTCCGGGAAGCTGTAGTTTTCCGTCCACTAAATGATATGTAGTACTCCGGGCTACACTTGCGGTGGCCATTTTGTTGTGGACCATTTGTGATCTTCATAATAAACATGTTAAAAGTAATAAAACGAAGTATCTAAAATATAATAAAATCAACGATTAAAACCATATATCAATCTTTCATATAAAAACTCTTCATATGAACCACTAAACTTCGAAGTCTTTATTGAGACCCGAAGGAATGAGAGTTTTAAAATTATAAATGAATTGTATTTCTTTATGTGCAAGTCCACATGTGGTGTATTTAATTCTGGCTCCCACAGTAATTTTTTTTAAACCATAAAAATTCTTAATATATCTCATATCACATTGATGTATCTCTTTGAAATGGGCTGAAAGTGCATGTGTTTCTAACCCTTTTTTAATATTACGAAGGTGTTCGCTAATTCAGACTTTTAAAGGTGTACTCGTCCTACCTATTTAAAATTTTTCACATGTACATTCAATACCATAAATCACATCTTGAGAATGACGTGATAAAATCCTTAATATGGTGGTCTTTTTTATTCATATTAACAACTGTTTTCTTTTTTTTTAATCTCTTTACTTTTCAAAAGGTAGATAACAAGCAAATAAAGAAATAAATAATAACATATAGCCATAGAAAAGAAAAACATTGATAAACAAAAAACGACCTTATTTTCTTGAATTTGGTCTCAGAAGATTTGGTATAAAACCCAATAATATCTAATAGATACAATATTGAATATAGAATAAAATAAAATAGATGAAAGGGAAAGGAAAGAAAAAAAAGGGGGGGGGGGACACCAAGCAGGAAAGTGAATAAAATAATAATAATAATAATAATAATAATAATAATAATAATAAAAAAATAGATAACACAAAATAAGGGTCAAACCAGACCTGGAAGGGTCCTATTAAAGTGAGAGTACCAGGGGGCCCATACTTCATGAAATTTTGGCATTTTGTCATGGAGGAGAGCAGTGATATGTTCCATGAAATACCAGATTCTATTAAGTAATGCGGGAATGGGGGCGAATGCGTTTTTTTCCAGTTAGTCGCAATCAAAATTTTAGCAGCATTAAATACATGACCACATAGTCTGTTGTAGGGTTTAGAAGTGTCAGGAAGTGGTGTACATAGCAAGACATGTAATGGATCCTTAATAGGCACAGAGTTAAAGATATTACCTAACAACAAAATGACTTCATCCCAATATATTGAAATCAGCGGACAGTCCCACCAAATGTGGAAATAGGAGCCTTTATGTCCACACTGACACCAACAAAGGTCTGAAGTCAATGGGTAGATGGAATTAAGTTTTTCAGGGACCATGTACCATATGGTGTAAAGTTTGTAAGCAGTTTCTTTAAAGTTGGTGTTAATGGATGTCTTAGAGACCAACTGACGAATATCTGACCATTCCTCATCATCCAGATTCCTACCCAGGTCAGTCGCCCATGCTATTTCAAATGGCTTATTGAATTCAGTGGGGGACCCAGCTAGTAGAGAATATAGAATGGAAATAGTACCTTTACGACCGGGGTCATAAGTGCAGAGGCGCTCAAAGGAGTTAAGTTCCCTGAGGGAACGTGGTTTACTGAGGGAGTTGATAAAACTAGTGATCTGTAAATATGCAAATTGGTATATTGGTTGTAGGCCATATTTTTCGCACAGTTCCTCAAAAGTTCGAGGGGCAAAATCTCCAACAACATGTAAGACTCTAGTGACACCCACAGCTACCCAGGGGCGTGAGTAAGGGCCCACACATCCCAAGGGGAACCGAGGATGTCTCCAAACGGGTGTCAAGTGGGATGGGTACGAGGCTAAATTCAACCGTTTATTCACCCTATCCCAAATACTCAAAGTGGCCTTAACACATGGAACCGTATGTACCGAGGCTGGTCTCAAATGTGGAGGGAGCCATGGGAGAAAACCCACACTCTGGTCCCCAATCAAATCGCTCTCAAGATCCACCCATTTTTTATGTCCCCGGTTGAGATGCCAAGACATAATGTGGCTAAGCTGTGCAGCAAAATAATAATGTTCAAAAACAGGGAGGCCTAAACCCCCATTAATAGAGGACTTAGCCAGACAAACTCTACGAGTACGGGGTCTTTTACCCTGCCATATGAAAGTACCACATAGCGACTGAATGTTGCATAAAAAAATAGATGGAAGAACAATTGGGATTGTTTGAAACAAGTAAAGCAGTCTAGGTAAACTGTTCATTTTAATAGAATTAATACGTCCAGTCCAGGAAACACAGAGGGGAGCCCATCTGGCCAAATTCGCTTTCATGGATTGCAAGAGAGGGATATAGTTAGCTGCATACAACTGCTCATATAGTTTTGTTATCTGGATACCAAGGTAAGTAAGAGATTTTGGTCGCCAGAGATAACCAAAATTAAGTTCCAGTGATTTGGAGGCAGAGGAGGAAAGGTGGAATGCCAATGCCTCTGATTTTGACTTATTTATTTTGTACCCCGAATATGTACTGTACAAGACAACTTCAGCCTCCAGGTTGGGAAGTGATGTCAGGGGAGAGGAAAGGGTCAGCAATATGTCGTCCGCATATAATGAGAGTTTGTATTCCTTATTTAGAATAGAGATACCTTTAATATCAGGGTTTTCCCGTATCTTGGCCGCCAGGGGTTCAATACTTAAGGCATAGAGTAAGGGGGAGAGGGGGCAGCCCTGTCTGGTTCCATTATTTATTCTGAATGTCGGGGACGAGAGCCCATAAGTAGATACTATTGCAGTTGGATTAAAATACAATGCTCGTACTGCCTGCAGAAAACCACCACAAAAACCGTACGCCTGCAACGCCCGAAACATAAATGGCCAGGATAACCTGTCAAAGGCTTTCTCTGCGTCTAATGACAACAGTACTGCAGGTGTTTTATATCTATTAATATGTGTGATGAGATTAACTGTACGCCGAGTAGTGTCCAGAGCTTGTCTAGAAGGCACAAAGCCAACCTGTTCTATATCAATAAGCTGCTGGAGATACAAATTTAATCTATTTGCCAATATTTTAGAAAACAATTTAAGGTCAGCGTTAATTAATGAGATTGGTCGATAGTTAGCGCAACAGGTAGGGTCTTTTTGTGGTTTTGGAATTACAATAATAGCCGATTTAAGGGTGTCTGTATGAAAACTTTCCCCCTGTATTATCTTGCTAAAAAGAGTGAGCAAATGGAATGACAATACACCTGAAAAGGACTTATAATAAGAAGCAGGAAGGCCATCTGGGCCAGGGGCCTTAGAGGATTTCTGGCTAATTAAGGCAGCAACAAATTCTTCAGTTGAAATTGGAGAGTTAATTTCAGATATAGAGGAACTGTTTAGTTTGGGGAGGTTACAAGAATCCAAGTAGGCCTGCAAATTGAGTGAATCTGGTACAGCTACAGAACCCCCATCTTGCAAGTTGTACAGAGATTTATAGAAAGAGTAAAAAGAGTCATTAATAACTACTGGATCATAGCTAAGAATACCCTTTTTATTTAACAACTGTTTTCTTATTATTATTAGGGATGTTCTTGCATCCCATACACATCCCACATCTGAAAAAACCTTCTGACAATGCAATATTAGTTTTAGGGGTCGGTAGGCAGAAACTTTTGACTAATTTAGACTTTAAATTAGGTGCTTTTCTGAAAATGCAACAGGGTTTGGAGGTATCTCATCTCCTATCACTGGATCTTTAAAGTGCCAATGTCATTTCAATATTTTTCTGACTTGTTGATGTTGGGCTGTATAGTCCGTAATAAAAGCCCACTTTACATTGTCAGAATTTCGCCCTCATCTGTTGGATCTGTCAGATGTCTTAAACTATTGGTAATTGACAGTTAGTTGTTTGCCCACACATTGGGTCATAAATTCCTCTATGATTCCATTATTAGCAGGTTGTTGTTCCTCTAGCTCTCTGTCCTGCAATTCAATTTGCTGCTCTTCTTCCACACTTTGGGAAGCAGAGCCATCCATTTCTACATAAACTTGCACTTCCTCTAGATCTTCGGCATTGAATTCAGGATGCTGTTCTTCTTCCACACTTTCAATAGATTCCTCTATAAAGTTGTCTTCAGAGGAGTCCATTTCAGTATTATTATAACGTGATGTGATTCAAGATTGAACACAAAGAAAAAGCAACAAGTTGAATTTTATTCAGAAAAAAACATTGAAACACTGAAGCCACTGAATATCATGTATAGTTCAATAACCTCTGCATTGTGAGAAGTATGGAAATTGCTGAAATACCTGCAACAGGCTGATCAAAAAAATCTGCTACTGTACAGATAGAAATAGCAGCTTTATAAATGATTCACTACATAATACTGTATATCCTACAGCAAGTTACCACACACTAAGGGGTATATTTATTAAAGTGAGAGTTTTTAGAAGTGGAGATGTTGCCCATAGTATCTGATTGGTTGCCATGGGCAACATCTCCATTTCTAAAATGTCTCACTTTAGTAAATATACCCCTAATTGTCCAGCTCTCTGCTAAATCATGTCATATGCAGGCATATCCTAACAGAGGTTTCCTGAATCAGCGTTTTTTTTCACTGCCAATTGTTTCTCATTGTAAAATCAGAAAAAACATAAATTGTGCTTACCTGTCATCCTTAGGGTTAGTTATGTGGTGGTGGACAGGGTTGTGCTTCTGTACGTCCACACATTTTATTATTGGCGCCACTATCACTGGTTTTGCCTGTCACATTGACCATAAATAATTTGATTTGGTCCTGTACCACCAACCCACGGCACCCAGTCTGGAACCACTGCCCTAACATAAACTTCACCTAACATGTTCTACATAGATCTCCCTCCAAGGATGCCAAAATGTTTTTAGGTTAGGGGGTCAAGATATAATTTAATTTTGGTGCCCCTATAGGGAAGGAGGAGCATGGTGTGGGTGAGATGAGGGAAGGGGGAGCACAACGTGGGTGAGATGAGGGAAGAGGGAGCACCGTATGGGTGAGATGAGGGAAGGAGGAGCACGGTGTGGGTGAGATGAGGGAAGGGGGAGCACGGTGTGGGTGAGATGAGGGAAGGGGGAGCACGGTGTGGGTGAGATGAGGGAAAGGGGAGCTGTCACGATCCGATGCAAATGTTCCTCTGTGGAGGACGGTGAGCCGGGGGGTTCGGGTGACCTGGGAAGTGACTGGACTAGGTCTCCTAGTTGCGGCCGAACACAGATTTGGCTAGGCTTGCCCAGAGGCGCGGAGTCTAACTCACTTGGTGGTTTTCTCCAGTGACCCCTCCAATTGGGATTTGGTTTCCGCTGCACCAAGTGAGCAGGTCGCGGCCCTCTGGACAGGTACCTGGGAATGGCAGAAGACCGGAAACTATATTTAACGAAGCAAATGCTAGAGCACAGGAGGTAAACTGGATGCTTAGATATTGAAACGCTGTTTAGGGATCCTAATCACAGGCTAGCATAGGAATACTGGAAAGTGTACTGAGAATCACTAAGAAATCCAAGTGCTGATTGCACAGAAAAACAGAGGCATATATTGGGAATAGCTAGATATGTTTAGAGCTGATTTGCAGAGACAAGACACAGAGCAAAGAACACCAACATGCACTGGAAAGCTATAAATGTAGGTGTTGACTGCACAAACAAGACACAGAGAGAAGTGGACACAGGCACATGTAGTAATCCCAGTCGCAGGCTAGCTTGGAAACACAGGAGAATGTACAGGAACTGCAACAGATTCTGGAGCTGATAAACACAGTAAAACACAGAGGGAAGGCAGGAATAAACTGGGGAAGCTAGTAATGCTGGTACTAGACAAAGGCAATTACTAGGAGAGTGCTGGAGGTCCAGCTGTGAGCTAATTAGTACTAGCAGGTAATCTGACACCTCAGTGACACAGGGTAATAGCCACAGGAAAGCTGCAATAGAATTAGCAGCACATTTACAAAGACACACAGGGAAGGGACATGAAACACTGAAGTACTGTGAGAAAGCTAAAGTCTCAGAGTAAGGGTTAGCATGGAAGCTAATACAGGAAACTGGAAAACTGTGAGCAGGCTGAAGCAACACGCTGAAGGATTTAGCACAGAGCAACAGTGGGAGTAACACAGGCACTTGGAATAACGAAGTTGAACAGCATCTTCCTGAAGTTCTGGGGGCGGATTTATACCCAGGGGTAGCAGATTATTGGAGCACAACGTCAGCTGACTGAGATCATGCTACCATTGGTTAGGAGGACTGTCACATGAGAGGAACTGTCAGGGCGGCGCCCATGATGGGAACTCCGATCCCCAAAACACACAGCCGACCATGGAAGTCCGCAAAAGCACCTAAGGTAGAATACTCAGCATCTCACCCCTCACTGCACCAGGCGTCTGATCACAAGGAAGTCAGGGGAAGCCGGCACGGAGGTAAGAGATAGCCGATCCTATGCTGAACCCTGACAGGAGCATGGTGTGGGTGAAACGAGGATAGGGGGAGCACGGTGTGGGTGAGATGAGGGAAGGGGGAGCACAGTGTGGGTGAGATGAGGGAAGGGGGAGCACAGTATGGGTGAGATGAGGGAAGGGGGAGCACGGTGTGGATGAGATGAGGGAAGGGGGAGCATGGTGTGGGTGAGATGAGGAAAGGGGGAGCACGGTGTGGGTGAGATGAGGGAAGGGGGAGCACGGACTGGGTGAGATGAGGGAAGGGGGTGCACGGTGTGGGTGATCTGAGGGAAGGGGGAGCACAGTGTAGGTGAGATGAGGGAAGGGGGAGCACGGTGTGGATGAGATGAGGGAAGGGGGAGCACGGCATGGGTGAGATGAGGGAAGGGGGAGCACGGTGTGGGTGAGATGAGGGAAGGGGGAGTATGGCGTGGGTGAGATGAGGGAAGGGGGAACACGGTGTGGGTGGGATGAGGGACAGGGAGCACAGTGTGGGCTGGGGAGCACAGTGCGGGATAGGGAAAGGGAAGCTCAATGCGGGATGTGGAGCATAGTGGGACACAGATAGGGGGAGGCACCTACATACAGATATATGAAAGGATAAGACAAGTAAAAACAAATAGGAAGCATAATGTAAAAATTATATATTTTATGACGCATATATTTTCTAACGGTTTAGTCAAGTAGCCGGCGAAGTCAAGCTACCGCCCAGAGGCAAGTGAGGATCCAGCGCTTGGAAAGCTGAGGAGTGGCGATGACCCCTGCGGAGAAGGTCTGGCTCAGGGGCCGCCAAGTGCCCTCTGTGCCCGCCAAGGTGGGCAGAGCAGATAAGGTCCCAGTGGGACAACCCTTCCTCATTACCACCCTAGACCATCATGGTATCGGGCCTTATTTCCTGGGCACACAGTCGGGTGGTAGGCTGCCTGGCATGGTAAGGGGGTGTTAGGCCTATGGTTAGACGGACACTAAGCCCATGGGTGATTAGATCGGCCACTAGGCCCGTGAACACACTTTTAAGGAGCAGGAGAGTTCTTACTTCTCAAACCTGAACCTGATTTTCAATTTGGGAGAGGAGTTGTAGATCTTTGGGTACGGTTGCTGTATTTTATTTATTTATATATATTATTAATTATTTTTTGGGGGGGGAGGTTAATGCCCGAGAACTCACTTTATTATTTATTCTTCATATATTAATATATAAATGTGCATATATTTATAAATTCAATATATGTGTATACTGTACATATACACAAATAATTATAAGGGCACAGTCGTTTTCTTATATTAAGGCTGAATCGAAAAAAAAAAAGAATTATCCATAGAGATTTCCGGAGGGGGGAAGGGGCATGGTGTTTAAGGGGCTACACCTCGAAAGCTATTGGAGGTACCGAGCTGAAATTTGGGTTGGTTGGGTAGAACTGTCTCTCTGTACAGCATGGCAAATTTCAGGGCAAAAAAATAAAAAAATGAGGATTTGGGAACAATCTAAAGTTCCAACTGTCAGTATTTTCTGACACTCTCAGTTAGGACCACTTTTCTGCTGTTCTCTATGGGGTTTTTGGGAAGGCATAACTCAGGGTAGGAGATGAATTTAGACTTGGGGTTTGTTTTATTAGGTAGCTATTGTTCCAGGGTAGGTGCATTTGGGGTTTAGGTAATTGAGAAAGTTACAGTTTTAAACTATTACCTCACAATTGCGCCATTATAGAGAATCCACAGTGAGTACTGTACTCACTGTGGCTTCACTTGGGGGCACCAAGAAACTGGCCAGTGCGGGCGGTAGTGGCAGTGGGACCTAGGGAAAAGAAGCGGCCGTTAGGTACAGCCGGAAACGGGAGGGGGGGTAGGGCTGCAGGACCTGGCGGCGATGCGGGCGGCGGCGGACAGATGCAGCATGCGCGGATCTGGGAGATCTGTGATGCCTGCATCTGTGCGTGATGAAAATAAACACAGATGCACGGACTTGATCAGTGAGATCCATCTGTGCTGCTGGTTAAAAAAACTGATTGTTACAATGAAGAAAAAAAATATGGCGCTGAGCCCAAAATGAACAACCAGCACCGGGCTTTGCCGACCCAGTCCTGGTGGTGCTAAATACAGGGGAAAAACAATGTAGGGGTCCCCTTATTAAGCACAACCAGCACTGGGCTATTCGGAACCAGTCCTGGTTGCCAAAATACGGGGGACAAACAAAGTAGGGGTCCCCCATATTCAGCTCAACCAGCACTGGGCTCTGAGCCGGTCCTGGTTCTGGAAATACAGAGGAAAAAATGTGTAGGGTCCCCCTGTATTATCCAGAGCCAGCATCAGATTTTTTTTAGCGGGGTGATAATGCCACAGCAAGGGGAGCCCTATCACCGGGTCCCCCAGGTGAAGCATCATCCCTGACCGCTAGTCAGCCCAGGCCGGGGATCCCTGGGGAACCCCCACAATAAAGGGGTTCCCCTCTCCAAGGCACCCTAGGTCCAGGCTAATAGCCTGGGGCTATCTCCAGCACCCCTGGCCGGTGAGTTTCGGTTTGATTGTGAATAGTGTGGTGCATTTGTTGATAGTAAAAATATTGTCTTTTGCTGTGAAACTGCAGGACCCAGCAAGCCTCCCCCACATGCTGGTACTTGGAGAACCACAGGTACCAGCATGTGGGGCATTACGGGCCCGCTAGTACCTGTAGTTCCACAGCAAATTAAATATTAAAATAAACACAAGACACACACACCGTTGAAAGTAAAATTTTATTAAAACATACATGCACACAGACATGTACACACACATGCACACAGTATCTCACATACTCACCTATGTATCCCTGAAGCTAATCACATCCACTTGTCCAAGTAGATAATCCATAGGGGACCTGTAACAAAAAAAATTCATGCTCACCTCCTGCTCTGCGGGAATCACGTCCTCTTCGTTCCATGTAGGCATCCCTGGGCTTGGCAAAAAAGAAAACGCAAATACCCGGACCCATGAACATTGCTGCTGTCCCCTGTGCAGGTGCCCGAACTTCCTGTTTTTGCATTCCAGCAGCCGGAAACAAGCAAAAATGTGCCAGACCTTCAGACTCCAGTGAGTGCTTGAGTGCCATAGGTTTCTGTCTCATCTCGCTCTATATATATGTACAGATGTGTCCTCATACACTTTGGGCAAAATTTAATAAGTGGCAGGTTCTAAACTCCGGAGATTTGTTGGTGGTTTTGCTATCCGCAGACTTACTTAGGTCAAAAAACCACTGCATCATCGCGGCCAAAACAAAATTTTAGATTGGAATAGAACAGGGCTAGGGCTAAAATTACTAGTCAGCGGTTTTGGGCACTAAACCGTCGGGGTTTAGAACCCTCCATCAAACCGCCACCAAACCACTGGGGTTTAGAACTCGTCGCTTAGTAAATTTGGAACGGGTATGAAATACCGCCGGCCACATGGCCGGCGGTTCGATTCCCGTCAGCGGCAGCCCAACATGAGCCGAGTTCGAAGCAGTGGAAGCCCGACAGCGCTGGGAATCCAGATCGTGGATAGGTGAGTATCTACTAACCTAACCTAACCCCCCTAACCCTAACCCTCCTTAAGGGTGCCTAACCCTAACTTCCCCCCCAAGTGCCTAACCCTAATCCCCCCTCTAAGTGCCTAACCCTAACCACCCCCTTCCCCGCTGCCTAAACCTAAGTCCCCCGGGGGGGGTGCCTAACCCTAAGTCCCCCCCGGGGATGCCTAACCTAACCCTCCCTCCCCGTAGCCTAACCCTAACCCTCCCTGGGGGATGCCTAACCCTAAGTCCCCCCCGGGAGCCCTAAACCTAACCCTCCCACCCAGCGGCTGTCCGCTCGCGGCGCCCGGCATCACTACGATCGGGATGCCGGGCGCCGGTCTCCCGGCGTCGGGGAAATGCGGGCATCTACATCTAGACGCCCGGCATTTCACCCTTGCCGAGATATGACAGTCGGGAAGCCGGCTGCCGGTATATAGGCAGTCGGCTTCCTGATTGCATACCGTAAAATTTGGCCCTACTCTCAATATACCATGTGGTGAGAGATGCTTTGCGCAACAGCTGAATGTGCACCCTAGTCACAATGCGGTGTAACAAAACTGCTTCACCAGACTGCACTGATTCATTTGATATGCGACACTTGTTTATCTGCAACTGAAAAAAATCTGCGGCCGCTGCATCACAGCACTATGTATCCAGATTCACACCCCATTGCACACAGACACACAAGTGTCACATATCAAATTAATCAGTGCAGTCTCGGGAATCTGTTTTGTCACATTGCGACTAAGACACACATTCAAGCTTAAAAGACGGTAAGCTAAAGCTGAGTCGCACAGGACCTGGTGCGCTGAGAAAAGCTGTTTGGTGTAACTACGACAGTAGTCTATGAGGCCACATCTGTATATTACACAGGGAAGAGAAGGAAGCTTAAACATTTTTAAAATGTAACATTATGAGATTTAAATGGTTTATGTCATACACATGATCGTTCTCCTTTATAATGACATTTTATTTTACATTCTTTCTGTTGAGATCGCTTGCTTGCACACCTGCTGATTAGTTAATTATATATTATGATTGGCAGAATAGGCTTTAAAACCCAAGAACAGATGTACGTCTTCACAAACCAATGAAGAAGTCACTTTATGAGATTATAATAAACTTGGATGATTTTATTAGCAGGCCAATTTCACTGAATATATTGATTTGATTAGCATTATTTGGAGAGAAGATTGTAATGTCTCTCAGATACAGAACAGCATAAAGCAATTGTTTCCATTTTTTAAAAAGCATAATTTATATTTAGGATTAGACAGCATCCTACCCATCTGCAATTATTGTGCCTGATTCAGAGTTGTACACAAACCCGATGGTTGGCGTACAATCAGATGGTGGACGATCGGTACATGCGCATGGTCTATACAGCGCATGTGGAGATCCGTGTCTGTAAGATCGCTCGCAGTGCCTCCTAAGCTGCAGCATGATTGAAATGCTGCAGCAGTTTAGGGGCAGCAACAGTCAGCGTCCCGGAAAATGGGGGCGTGTTGACCCCATTTTCTAGGCATGCGGTGACACAGCTTCACTGGCCCTGGCTGCGTGAAAACCGATGTTTAAGCAAGTGATCCGACGACTGCATCCTCAGAGGCAGCAGCGAATCACAGCAGCTGGCAGGAGGCGTCTATTTACACAAGACGGCTCCTGCGGCATTAGCATATGTTAGCATCGCTGCTCCGACCAAAGACACATCAGTGATTCTAAAAGCATATAACTTGGAATCAGGCTCAGTGGGGGAGATGTATGAAGCGTCGAAGCGGCATCAGCGCACGTTAGGTGTGTTGATGCTTCTCCCCGATGTATGATCGGGGGGTTTGATGGTAATAGCGCTCGTCATTATCAGCGCTGCTATCTACAAGTTCGGCTGACCGTTCCGCCTGCTGCAGCTGTCACTATCGACAGTTACAGCCTGGCGATGCCCTATCCCCACAGCAGGGACAGCGCCAGGCTGTCAGAGCGTCCGGCTCTGAATCAGGGCCTCTGTACTCGGGCAATATCCTTATGTTTTTGGATATTTCATACACTTAAGTGGTCTGAAAGAGATTTGCAAGGACTGGTGACGTTTAGGAGGTGCGATGGTATGATTTGACAGAGGATTTTATCAGGAAGAATGATTTGATTGAAGTAGTCGACACAGGGAGAGTGTCTCCGCACAGGCAAAAACGGTACAATTATAGCCAAAATTTCAAGTTGTATGGAAGTAAAGTTTATGGATACATCAACAATATTAGTATAATTGGTTGAACGAAATCAACAAATAAAGTTGGCGGTGCTCCCCTAGAGTTAGGTTACAATATTGTAGAAAGAAAGAAAGAAAACTCTTTTTTCTGGGGGCACAAACTTAATGTCATCTGTTAAAAACAGTATTTAATGTTATATCAAATTAGAAAATAATTTTAAAGCGCATAGAAAACATCACATCTAGACAAAAGATGTTTTGATTGAAGTATGTCAGGAGGATTTTGGTGAAAAAGAACGTGGCCACCACATTAGAGGTTTGCTGATTCGGGTCAGGGACCCTTGGGCTAGTTGTACAAGCTGGAGTGTGGATGAAGCTGCGTGGTTTAATAATGCTGTTCCTCATACAGGTATACTGATTTGTGTAAGGCAGCCCGACGGTCAGAATTCCGACAGTTGGAATGCCGGGAGCAGAGTCACGACATTGAAATTGCAGGTGATTTTCTAAAGCTAACCCTAATCCACCCCTCTCGCAGCCTAACCCTAACCCCCCCCTCCCTGCAGCCTAGCCCTAAAAACCCTACCCATCCCCTCCAGCAGCCTAATACTTTCTGTTTAAAGTTATCAGCACTTTGACCCAACGGTATCCCGCAGCCGGTATAGTGGGCGTTGGGATACCAACTACATCCGTGTATACTAGCAGCAGAAGACTGATGATGTGGAATGGTACTGAGAACAGATGCAGGCTATCAGGAATACCTGCGGCTGCAGCAGAATGTACAATGTTCAGGGGCAGACTGCAATGAAGTAGAATTGGGAGCTGGAAGTACAATTGAGGCAGGATGCAATGAAATATGTTATAGAGCAATACTGGAACAGGTTTTTCAAATAGCACTGGAGCAAAATGCTGTGAAGTAATTCTGGAGAAGGTTTTCCGGATAGCACTGTAGCAGAATGCTGTGAAGCAATACTGGAGCAGATTTTCTGGATAGCACTGCATCTACAATGCAGTGTAAAAATAGAGCCAACGAGTATGTGCATGCAACATGTAAAATCAAGCAGTAAAAGAAAATAAAAAATGCATTTGCACACCTGGCTTGCAGCGCTACACAGTTTGCTCAAAAAGTGCAATTTGTATCAACTCTAAATCATTAGTGCTCTGCACCTCCTCCAACATACCTGTAAATGTATTCATGCGATCGCTGATATTTATATAACATTGTGACAACATGGGTTATGTTTAACTCGGTAAAGGGGTCTAGGTGCATAATAAGGGTCCACACACAGCTTTCCAGGTTAAATGGAGCTTTACTGGTGTCAGCATGCAGCAACAAAAATAACAAAAGCCTAGCCCGCATTCAGGGCACTACCTCACTACTTGTACCCTAACTATAATGGGCAGCTAGTCTGCAAACGTAACAGTCTCAGCCTTTTGTGGTCCTCCCTGCCTCACAGGTCTGCACACAGCATCCTGGCCTTCACAGCTCCAATGCCCACTGGCCTGCCTGGCTTGCCTGTGACAACTTCACAAATCACAGTCTCAGAGATTTGTGGTCCTCCCTGCCTCACAGTTCTGGACACGGCCTCTTGGCCCCCACTGGCTACCATAGTCCCACTTGCACTGTCTCCACAGGCAGCCTGACTTGTCCGCCTCAGTCCTCCTTGGACTGACTCCACTCAGCAGCCGTTAGGTGTGGTAACACCTGCTTTTTCTTCCATGTGTAGGCGGATCCCTCCAGCCACACACAAAATCCATGGCTCACTATCACCCTCTATGCTGATACTGCCACAATATTCTAAGTTATTATATTGAAGCTGATATAAACACTATCATAGCTTGTTAACATACCTCCAAATATAGGCATGTTGAGGGCTTCACTGCGTCAAAGTGGGCATGGTCAGACTCTTGGTTGCCATTTTGTTTACATAAAAGACAATTTTTTTGGCGTTTTAAAGAAAGTACCTTCCAACCTATCTCAAATCAGTAAGAAAGCCCTGAATTCGGGACTGCCTTGGGTTCAGCGTACCCAGAGAGACCACGTTAGGATATAGATTAAGGTTTTTAGAATAGTGCCCCATTGTGCACCGCATTCCTTTACCTATTTCTGTACCCAGAGATCCGTCTGATTCCTTGTATAGGGCTGGTGCACATGCACGTTGATAGTGATAACAGCTATTTTCACAAGCGGATGGATAGGGGGCAGTGCGACCACATAGATGCATACAACACTGCGTGCTGGCGAACATCTGCATTTATTTAATTGCACGCAATGCGCTGCATCAGCCCTTAAACAGGTTAGCTGGACTCTTTGCAGCGGCAATAGGAATACATTCTTGGTGAACATGCTTATATACAGTATAATGTCTTCACTAAGCAGCAATAAGTTTTCTTTTTCCAATTAATGGTTTTGGATAGAAATGACGTTATTTTGCGGCGTCACACCCAAATTGCATGGCCGCAGCCATGATGATGATGGGGCAGACCACTTGGAGAAGAAGGCCGGGAACAGGAGAGAAGAATAACACAGGTTTGCAATGAAAAAGATTTTTTAACGAATTTATGTGATACTTATAGATTTTTGGCTTCTGAACACAAAAATTACTCCCGATATCACATCACGTTTTTCTGCAAAACGTGTATTTATGAATGTCATTTTTGTCATATTCTTTAAAGTAATAAATGTATTCTGCCTACATTTATTATAAAAAATTGTTTTTAATGAATTCAGTCGGTTGTATAGAACGTTGCAATTCAGTTCTCGTCATTGAACTTCCCCCCACCCAGTGCCAGATTAAGGTCCACATGGCCCTGGAGCCAGTGGCGTAACTTCATCCCAGGTGCCCAGAGGCAAGATAAATGTTGGTGCCCCCAAATTAAAATGTACTACCCCCCCAGCACCTATGCCAGCCCCAGCTACCACCGCCCCCCTATGCAATTCCTTTTATACAATGCCCCCAGTAGTGGTCCCCCTATGCAGTGCCCTCAGTAAAGGTCCCCCTATGCAGTGCCCCCCAGTTATGGTCCCCCTATGCAGTACCTCCAGTAGTGGTCCCCTGTGCAGTGCCCCCAGTAGTAAGGCCCCTGTAGTGCCCCCAATAGTAAGGCCCCTGTAGTGCCCCCAATAGTAATGACCCGGTAGTGCCCCCACTAGTAATGCCCCCTGTAGTGCCCCCATATGATGCCCCCAGTAGTAAGACCCCTGTAATGCCCCCAGTAGTAAGACCCCTGTAATGCCCCAGTAGTAAGCCCCCTGTAATGTCCCCTGTAGTAAGCCCTGTAGTAAGCCCCCCGTAATAAGTCCCCTGTAGTAAGCCCTCCGTAATAAGTCCCCTGTAGGGCCTCCGCCGTGCTCACGTGCACACATACAAAAAAAATAGTTACCTTAAACCTCGCTCCAGTGCCTGCTGCCGTCCATCCATGGCGCCCGGTCCTCGGAACTATGGGAGTGACGTCACTCCCATAATGCACTGCAGGACCTGGAAGCTGGAGATCAAGAGTGAGCTCCATCCTTCGGCTACCACCGGGGGGAGAATAGAAGCCAGGCGCCAGCTGGTAACACACTCTGCGGGCGCCCGGCAAATCGAGGGTGAAGGGGGTGCGACTGCACCCTCCATAGTTACGCCACTGGAGGTGGAGCGCCGATCAGCGACGCTCCTTCTCCATGCAGCTCCTGGTGACAATGGAGCCAGTTGCCTCCTTCAGGGCTGGCGCCCGGCGGCAAATGACTCCATTGTCTCTGGGAGTTACGCCACTGCCTGGAGCTGAAATTTACAAAGGGCCTAAACCCCATACTCTCTAAAGGAACATTGCACACACACAACTACTACAACTACAAGGTGAGCAGGCGAAGGTGGAACCAAATACAACAGATGCAACACAGTTTTGCCCTGTGCTGGCTCATTTTAACCCCTTCCTACCACCACATACACACACAGTGCACACTACATATACAGTACACACCACTCATACAGTACAGTATACACACTAATTGATGCTACTCATCAAGTAGCCATCATAAACTGCTAAACTGAAGGAAGGCATTTTTACAGGCCCTGACATTAGAAAGGTAATAAAAGATGAACATTTCGGGTGTGTAATGAATATTGTGGAACTTTCGGCATGGACTTCGTTCAAACAAGTGATTTATAAATTTTTAGGCAATGTCAAGGATCCAAACTACAAAGAAATTGTCAGGGAAATGCTTAATATACAGAAACCTTGGCTGCAATATGAGTTTAAAGGTAAATTTTTTTCATTCCCATATTGAGCATTTCCCGAATAATCTAGGAGACTACAGTGAAGAACAGGGTAAACGGTTCCACCAAGAAGTTAAAGATGTAGAAAGAAGATACGAGGGTCGTTGGGATGTCAGCATGATGGCTGACTACTGCTGGATGATACACAGAGACGACACAGAAAAAGCTTATAAGCGAAAAGCGACAAAGCGAAGTTTGAAGACAAAAAAAACAAGATATTAACGATTTTTTCAATAATTATGGTTTTGTTTCTATTATTGTTTGATTTTATTGTTATTTTATTATGCAATTAAGACAAAAACACAGTGATATCATCTACACTTCTTCGTATTTCACAATAAATATGTCAAAAACAATTAAACTTCTTGTTTTTTGTTAAAAATGTATTTAACCCCCTCTTAGGTAAATGTGATGTGGTAATTTTTTTAATATACTATTTATTTCTTGATGTACACTGGAGTATAATTAAGAATGTAAAAGTATTATTAAAAAAGCTTTCAATACCTTAAATTTCGCAGACCTGTGTAATAGTACAAGATGAGTGGAGCAGTGGGCGGCTGAGTTGACCCAGCAGATACCAGGTCCATTTACTAGTAACTCATATAAGGGAATTAATTATTATTTTTATGTCTTAAATATTTTTTATTAGTTCTTTATTCCTGCAGAAATTGTATAAAAATAGCAACATAGATATAACAGAACATGTATGATAGTCCACAATAACATGTTACTAAAAAGTGTATGGAGAAACACAGTGATCTGATGATCCCTAGCAAAACTTACAGTAGTAGTAGTATACCAAGATAAGGAGGAGAGCTACAATCCCTTCTATATTATGTATTCACATTTAGGTTGTCTATGTATGTTGGAATTTTTGTTAGCCAGTGAAGTCACATCAAGTTTAACTAAGAATCTTGGGTGAATTTATGCAGCCATCCTGATACCTTTCGACAATAAATTCTTAACTGTAAAGATTTCATTATAGTGGAATAAGCAAACTTTAGGCTCAAAAGGTAATACAAATCGTTCAAAGCATGAAAGGGGTGTGGTCAGGGCTGTAGAGAGCGCAGGCGGGTACGGGTACTGTAGGGATCATGACCTAATCGTGGAGATGTGGCCACACCCCCTACAAAAAAAACAGTAAGATGCGGGGTGTCGCAAAGCGCCGCGGAACGCTGAACTGGGGGGCAGATCCGGGGGAGAGATTAGTGTGATAATTCCCCTCCCCCTTGCACATCATACAGGGAGAGGAGACAACTGGATTTTTTCTGTATGTGCAAAATAAATTGCCCTTTTATCGAAGGTAATGCACTAGATCCTTTCTTTTTATTTCAAATGAATATCACATCCAACAAAAGAGAAATTACGTGACAAAGCCAACATTGAGGAAGGACATTCATATTTTACAACGTAAGCAATAACAGGGGCTGAATACCCCATAATCAAAATGCACCATACATTCATCTCTGTGTGCACCTTGTATTTGTTACTTCTATGTTATTTGGGACTTTTTTTTTCTGTGGACTGTATTCCGAGAACTATTTGGACTATATTTTTTTGTTTCATTCCAACTTGCATAATATACATTTTCTATTGCAGTTTTAGATTTTTAATGTGAATACGATGATATTCTATTTGGTTTTGAGCTGAGGCTGCAATTGATTTTGGCGTGCTTCAAATTGGTGTTTCTTTTCCCCTACTCAACCTCTATGGGGGGTATTCAATTAGGTAAAACTTCCATTTATTACTCACCTTCCGCAGTGCTGCCTCCTCCTCCAGTTCTTCTCTCCAGGGTTGCAGACAGCAGACATCTTCCAAGGACCGGCCATGCACAGGACAGGTATGTACTACCCCTTCACCACCCTCCCCGCACACTACACCACCCCGCTACCCTGCACCCACCTCCCCGCACACTACACTACCCCGCTACCCTGCACCCACTACACTACCCCCGCTGCACTGCGCCCCCCTAACCCCACACACTATACTAGCCCCGCTACTCTGCACCCCCCTAACCCCACACTATACTACCCCCTCTACCCTGCACCCCCCTCCCCATACACACTACCCCCGCTACCCTGCACCCACCTCCCCACACACACTGCACTACCCCCGCTACCCTGCACCCCCTAACCCCACACACTATACTAGCCCCGCTACCCTGCACCCCCCCTAACCCCACACTATACTACCCCCCTAACCCCACACACTATACTAACCCCGCTACCCTGCACCCCCCCTAACCCCACACTATACTACCCCCCCTAACCCCACACACTATACTAGCCCCGCTACCCTGCACCCCCCCTAACCCCACACTATACTACCTACCCTACCCTGCACCCCCCTCCCCATACACATTATACATACCTTCTCTGGTCGGCTTCATTCCTCTGCAGAAGAGCGTGTGAGTCCGTCCAGCATCGGAGGATGCAGCAGACGGGCTCATATAGCAGCACACGTCCAGGGCAGGTGAGTTCTATGTTTGTTCCTTTTCTTTTTTTCATGCACCGCGGGGTTTTCTAAGCTGAAAACCCCACGTGCATTTTTGTTTTATAGGATACCGCGGGTATCGTGAGCGCACATACCCGCGGTAATCCAAAATTGGTCACGAGGTCCGTGTGATTATTTGCGGTCAAAAACTCGCGCCCAATTGGCTAAGCCGCTATGACTTGTTTGATGTCTACTAAGCCATTGAGTGACCAAACAAAATGACAAAGGAGAACTGTTAAACTGTCCATTCCTGCTAACAGCTGTCTATGAGGAGAGATAACTATCAGCATGTTCCATCCAATCTCTAGCAATCAGAATTACCGATATGAGTGGGCTATATACACACCAAATAAAGAGAAAACGGACAAGTCTTACTAATAAAAAAAAACACAGGACCACACTGACACAGACTGAACTGCAGTCAGAATTATACACATTGACAAAGTGTTACACATATGCAGATGGACACTTTGACAAAAGCATGACCCATGGCCAAATTGTATTACCTCCTTTGGTGGCAACTCTATGTGGGTCCACTAGTGTTACAGCAGCACTCCCGCAGCCCCGCATTGTGACTCTAGTTCTTTTCATTAAGCAGGTCACTTCCTTGGGCCTTGAGTTTCGTCTCGCCTGTGATTGAATGGCAGTATATGTTATTTACAGAAATGTAAATCACATCCCAAAATAATTGTAACATTTGTAGTTACATATTATTACATTCTAAAATAAATAAAAAAATATACAAAATATGATTAGGCGTCTGTGGGCCTGATTCATAAATGGACGCTAATGTGATCGCAGCTGCGATTTCGCACAAAACGCAGCTGCATAAATATGTTGTTAGTAAAGATCATCTGAGCATAAAGACGCCACTGCTGCCTTTTTACCTGCGTGCGACGATGCATACCTGCGTAAATATCGGTGACATCGACTTACATCGGGGGCCATCTTGCTCTTGCGGCAGGTCTGATCTGCCGCAGCCTTGGGAGCTCTTCTGACACACAGAGCGCGTATGCAATCGCAGTGGCTAATTTATACACGCCCATGCAATGGTGTTCAAACTGACACGCATGCCTGCGTTTTTCTGACCACTCCCCGTTACCACCTCCAAACACTGACATGTCACTCACTCTGCGATGGATTGCTATGTGCGTCCATAAACGCAGTGCGATCGCTACCCATGCGCAATTCGGCTTATACGCAAGCGCAATGGCAAACTATCGATTGATCTGCATATGTAATCGTAGTGAAAAGGTAGCAAAATTATTATTTTAAGGTAACTATGTCGGGACACAGTGCAGAACCTTTGGTGCACCTCTACCAATGAAAAATAATGCACTTGGATGGGGTTTAAACAGCAGCGGCTCCTACCCTCTCACCTGAGGGGGGCTGTCGCTGTATTGCATTGGTTGTAGCCCCAAAAAGCCCTATAGGGCTGCCCGAAAGACATAGCAGCTGTGCTAATCGCGACCAGAACTGACAGTCCCAGGGGGAGGAGTCACCTCCCCATGGGGCTGCCTGTCATTTACGTGACTGGCAGGTGGCGCTTCCAATGGGAAGCAACCTCCAGTCACAGTGAAGCCAGTGCAGTCACGGACTGCAACTGGCTCACTGAAGTAGCGGATTTTACTGGGGGGCTGCAGACCGGCAGCCCCTACGTAAAATCCACCACTGGGTTTAAATATCATAATTTGGACAATAAAGACGTCAGTTTTCAGGTGAATTTCTCTAAAAAACTCAATAATGGGTAAAATGAAGTGGGACAGGTATGTGGATGTTTAAATGATATGGGACAGGTATGTGGGGTGTAAATAATGTGGGACAGGTATGTGGAGGTATAAAGATGGGTGACAGGGAGGTGAAGGTGTATGATGTGGGACAGGTATGTGGAGGTGTAAATGATGTGAGACAGGTAGGTGGAGGTGTAAATGATGTGAGACAGGTAGGTGGAGGTGTAAATGATGTGGGGCAGGTATGTGGAGATGTAAATGATGTGGGACGGGTATGTGGAGGTGTAAATGATGTGGGACGGGTAGGTGGAGGTGTAAATGATGTGGGACGGGTAGGTGGAGGTGTATGATGTGGGACGTGTAGGTGGAGGCATATGATGTGGGACGGGTATGTGGAGGTGTAAATGATGTGGGACAGGTATGTGGAGGTGTAAATGATGTGGGACAGGTATGTGGAGGTGTATGATGTGGGACAGGTATGTGGAGGTGTATGATGTGGGACAGGTACGTGGAGGTGTAATGATGTGAGACAGGTACTTGGAGGCGTAAATGATGTGGGACAGGTATGTGGAGGCGTAAATGATGTGGGACGGGTATGTGGAGGCGTAAATGATGTGGGACAGGGATGTGGAGGTGTAAATGATGTGGGACAGGTATGTGGAGGTGTAAATGATGTGGGACGGGTATGTGGAGGTGTAAATGATGTGGGACAGGTATGTGGAGGTGTAAATGATGTGGGACGGGTATGTGGAGGTGTAAATGATGTGGGACGGGTATGTGGAGGTGTAAATGATGTGGGACGGGTATGTGGAGGTGTAATGATGTGGGACAGGTATGTGGAGGTGTAAGTTATGTGGGACAGGTATGTGGAGGTGTAAATGATGTGGGACGGGTAGGTGGAGGTGTATGATGTGAGACAGGTACGTGGAGGCGTAAATGATGTGGGACGGGTATGTGGAGGCGTAAATGATGTGGGACGGGTATGTGGAGGCGTAAATGATATGGGACAGGGATGTGGAGGTGTAAATGATGTGGGACAGGGATGTGGAGGTGTAATGATGTGGGACGGGTATGTGGAGGTGTAAATGATGTGGGACAGGTATGTGGAGGTGTAAATGATGTGGGACGGGTATGTGGAGATGTAAATGATGTGGGACGGGTATGTGGAGGTGTAAATGATGTGGGACGGGTATGTGGAGGTGTAAATGATGTGGGACAGGTATGTGGAGGTGTAATGATGTGGGACAGGTATGTGGAGGTGTAAGTTATGTGGGACAGGTATATGGAGGTGTAAATGATGTGGGATGGGTATGTGGAGGTGTAAATGATGTGGGACTGGTATGTGGAGGTGTAAATGATGTGGGACAGGGATGTGGAGGTGCAAATGATGGGGGACAGGTACGTGGAGGTGTAAATGATGTGGGATGGGTATGTGGAGGTGTAAATGATATGGGACTGGTATGTGGAGGTGTAAATGATGTGGGACAGGTATGTGGAGGTGTAATGATGTGGGACAGGTATGTGGAGGTGTAAGTTATGTGGGACAGGTATATGGAGGTGTAAATGATGTGGGATGGGTATGTGGAGGTGTAAATGATGTGGGACTGGTATGTGGAGGTGTAAATGATGTGGGACAGGGATGTGGAGGTGTAAATGATGTGGGACAGGTATCTGGAGGTGTAAATGATGTGGGACTGGTATGTGGAGGTGTAAATGATGTGGGACAGGGATGTGGAGGTGCAAATGATGGGGGACAGGTACGTGGAGGCATAAATGACATGGGACAGGTACGTGAAGGTGTAAATCAAGTGGGACAAGTACATGGAGAGTGAAATGATTTGGCACAGGTATATGATGTGGGACATGTATGTTGATGTGTAAATGAAGTGGGATAGGTATGTTGATGTGTAATTGATGTGAGATAGGTATGTGGAGGTGTTATATTGATAGGATAGGGGTTTTAGAACTTGCAGATGAGAGGTAAAAGTATTTATTGAAACTTTTAACAAACTTGTTTAAAAACATTGAAATATCATCTATTTTCCACCTTTTAAAAACCTCCAGTCTTTCATTCTGTATGGTCCTGCTATCTTAGTCGTCACTTTTTTGGGGTCCAGAGTGGTTTTCCCACTTTTTCATGCACTTCTACAAGGTTGCATTTTGGACAAAAGTCACGCAACCTCACCACAAATTGCCATTACTCATTGTATCTTGCATTTCTCGGGCGTGCATTCATACGAGTTTCGTGGAACAAAACTCGCTTTTGCAAACTCGCACCTAGGTCTGTGTTCAATTAGACACGAAAAGTCGGAAACTTTTCGCCTATTGTACTTTCCACCACATTTGTCAGTTTGAGATGCGAATTCGCAGCATGCGCGTCCCCGCGATTCGCCATATTCAATTGCAGAACAGGCGCAAACACAAATAGGTGAATGCATAACAGGTGGAAAGTATTAAATAGACTGGGGGAATCAGTCTGTAATCCAAAATAAGACACACTGACATTGGAAATCATTACAGATGTGTACTATTAGCCCTATTAAAAGTACTTTCCTTAATTTGTGTTAAAAAAGCTTTCTAGAAGCATATTTGTAAAAGTGGTGAAAAATTATTTAAAACTAGGGATGAGCGGGTTCGGTTCCCTGAGAACCGAACCCACCCGAACTTCGGGGATCCGGGGCGATCCGAGCCCAAGCTCGGATCTCCCTGTCTGCCCCGGATCCCTCTCCCGAGGCAAAACCTCGAGATCTGCTGTCGGATCTCGAGGTTTTGCCTCGAGCGGCCATTTAAAAAAAAATGCCTTTGCATTTAATGGGCAAAGTGCTGATTGGCTGACAGAGCCGTCTGTCATGGCTCTCAGCCAATCAGCATTATGGTGCTCATTTGCATGTAGCACGGACTCGTGAGATCCGTGCTACATGCATCTGTGTGATTGACAGTGACACAGAGCACAGATGGGTCAGTGAGACCCGTCTGTGCTGCTGTGTATTTCAATGACACAGATGCACGCACGGACCAGGAGATCCGTGCTACTTGCATCTGTGTCATTGACACAGAGCACTGACGGGTCCGTGAGACCCGTCTGTGCTGCTGTCGTAAAAAAAAAAAAAAAACCTGTGTAAAAAAAGAAAAAAAATGGCGTGCCCCCCCCCCAAAAAAGAGCAACCAGCCCCGGGCATTAGTGACCCAGTGCTGGGTGTGCTTAAATACAGGGGACAAACGACGTAGGGGTCCCCTGTACTTAAGCACAACCAGCACCGGGCTAGTCAGAACCAGAGCTGGTTGCCAAAATACGGGGGACAAACGACGTAGGGGTCCCCCGTATTCTGCGCAACCAGCTCTGGGCTCTGATCCGGTCCTGGTTCTGGAAATACAGGGGAAAAAAATGAGTAGGGTTCCCCTGTATGTTCCAGAACCAGCACTGGACTTTTTCTAGCGGGGGGCTGATGCCACAGCCAGGGGAGCCCTTTCACCGGGCCCCCCAGCCGCAGCATCAGCTCTGACCGCTAGTCAGCCCCGGCCGGGGATCCCTGGAGAGCTGGGGACCCCCCCAATAAAGGGGTCACCCTCTCCAGGTCACCCCAGGCCCAGGCTGATAGCCCGGGGCTATCCCCGCCACCCCTGGTGGCGGTGGGTGGCGGGTTGATTGTGTGGTGTGGTGTAAATAAAGAATATCAAACATTGTCTTTACAAGTAGAACTGCAAGTCCCAGCAAGCCTGCCCCGCATGCTGGTACTTGGAGAACCACAAGTACCAGCATGCAGGGCATTAAGGGCCCACTAGTACCTGTAGTTCACCTGTAAAAAAATGTTTAAAAAAAACACAGGACACACACACCGTGACAGTATAAGTTTATTAAACATACATACACACACACACACACACATGTACACATACTCACCTATGTAACCTGTAGCATCGGTCCACTTGTCCGGTAAAGTATCCATAGGGGACCTGTGAAAAAAAACATACTTACCATCTCCTATGCGAGGTTCTGTCCTCTTCGTTCCAAAGTAGGCATCCCCGGACTTGGCAAAAAAAAAAACGAGATTTTGCACTTTGTTTTCCGACTGCCATTCAATGGAGAAACTTTTCCGCCTGTTTCAGTGCATTGAGGGCCTGATTCAGACCCGGACGCAAGTGGCCGTTTGCTCGTCCGCGCGAAAAAATGTAAATTCAAGCGCTCGCTCGTATGTTCGCTCGCAGCTAATCTTCCGCCCCATATTCTCCCAACCCCTCCTCTAGCTAGCGAACGTTCTAAATAGCGACCGTCCGTCTCCTCTTTGGTTGCAGGGAACGCTCGCACAAGTCAAATCCGGAAGTGGTCCTGTCAGTTTTCGATTGCCTGCTATTTCATTCAGGAAGCATACTTGAATCGATTAATAGCAATTACTATATTAATTAGCTTAATTGTTATTCACATGTTTGCAATCCTTTTTTTTTTTCAATGTCAATAAACTTTATTATTGTTAGTGTGTGTCATTGCTTCCGCAGAATACGTACGGTTGGACCAAGGGGACGGTTGTTCAAAATTAAAAGTTTGTTTGAATGCTACTCTTGTTTTGCGTTTTTTTTCTAGCCCGATTTTTCATCTTTTTTATTAATATTTAAATTAGCTTACGCATGTCACTGCATCAAGCCTATCATAACTCACATTATATTTGTGAGGGTGTAGGTCACATGACTCATTCAATAACCAATAGAATGCTTTCTGTTAATTTACAAAGTACATTAGCCAATCAAAATTTTTCTAGGATCTTTATTAAAACTGTTTTGTGTAAAAAAAATCATTGCCATCATGAGAGCCGAAGCTTTTTGTAGACGTGAGCTCCTGGTGCTCACTGATGTGATGGACCGGAGAATAACAGACCAGCCGCACCCCATCACTAACCTCCGCAAGCGGCTGGCCTACGCGGAGGTGCGGCGCCGCCTGCATACGATCGGCTACCGCAGGAATATCGGCCAACTGGAAAGAAGGTGGTCCGATCTGGGGCGCAGATCCCCATGCCTGTTGGCCAATTTGCGTCAGCAAATACAGGAAAGTGTTTTTTTTTATTATATTTAAAATGTAAGCATACCTGCGTGTGCATGTTTACTGTATAGCCCTGTTTCTTTATTTTGGACATACCTGCGTGTGCATGTTTACTGTATAGCCCTGTTTCTTTATTTTGGACATACCTGCGTGTGCATGTTTACTGTATAGCCCTGTTTCTTTATTTTGGACATACCTGCGTGTGCCTGTTTACCGTATAGCCCTGTTTTTTGTTGTGTAAATTGTTGAAACAAAAAAATAAATATGTAATATAAATTTTTCAACATCATTTAGGGGCTGAGCGCAGACTACAATGTCGCTAACGTCATCGACGTCGGGCTCGTCCCCTATCCCCCACCCAAACCTCCTCTGCCCACTCTTCCCCAAATTCCCCCTCCAACACAGACCTGGCCGACCGTGAGGCCCCTTCCTCTCCTCACATTCCCATCCCTCCAAATTCACACTCCCCTCAACCCCCCCCCTCTCTTTTCCTCACCCTCAACTTCCTCCCAAATCACCCCTCCTCCATCCCTGCTGCACTGGCCCACCTCTGATGAGGACGATTTTGGGGCTCCAGGACCAGGCACCATTATGACCGGTATGTTTCCCTTTAAAACTATGGCTTGTTTTTCATTATTTTGATTTTGGTTGATGTTGTCCTTTTGCCTGTGCAGTTCAAAATTGTAAAGTATTTCTAATGTTTTTGATATATAACTTTGTGAAACAATGTCTAGGATGTTTTCCCCTTACACATATGACACATGTCCAAACACTCATACTTGTGTCTTTCTTGTTTACGGTACCAACAAATGTGGTATTTTTGCGCAGTTGTAACTCTCTTTTATGTTATTTTTGCCAAATATTTTTTGTATTTTTTTTTTGACAATCTTTTCGTTTGGCATTCCTTTTGTTTTGTAGTTTTTTTTTGTCACCTTTTTTTGTATAGTATGATTTTTTTGTTGTTTTTTCACATATAAGTTAAGCTGTCATTTTAGTAATCCGCCCATTTTTTTTACCCACAGAGGACCAGAGGCGTAACAAAGAAATTTATGCAGGCTTGCAGAATTTGAGGGGCCATGTAGTTGCCATGCTTGTGGCCTTGGATCACATTTTGGCGAGCCTGCGCCACTAATTATTTTATGTTTCCCTCCAAAAATGTTTTAAAAAATAAAATTTATTTTGATTTATTTAGGTCTCATTCCGTGTCTGTAAACCTTAGATTGTTGAACCTTACATAAGTCTACTATTTGTCCCTGATTTTTAAAGAAATGTAAATGTGTTTGTCGAAAGCTCAAATAAGTATGTAAGCTTTCACATTAAACACATAACAATACCAATAGGTTTGGAGAAGTAACCTCAAAATGTTAAATTTAAAGCTACCTGCTTAGGCCTACAATTGCAAACATACTGATTCACCATAATACCTTTAGTGTTTGCTTTTAGCAACAAAGCAGGGTACTAAACTTTTCCAAATAAGAACTTACAATATTAGGCATTAAGCAACTTTGCATTTTTAGAAACAGGTTACACTTGGTTGTAATTTACGATGGAAATCGTTGGTGAACATAAAATAAAATTTTAATACACACAAATAATAAACACCAAGTGAATACACACAATAAATACAAAAATTCAAAACACACACACACACGTCAAAAACACACCAAAACCCCCCAAAAAACTAAATCAGGAACTGTTTGAAGGAGCATGCCAACATGAATCCACAAATGAGGAGAAGAAATCATTGTTCCCGAAGTTATATCCAATGTGTCCACATAAAGTCATTTGTGTTGATCAGGTAGTAGGCATGGTTTTTTATGGTCATTTTAGGGATTAAAAACAAAACAAAAAAATCAGTTAAAAGTGTACTTTAAAATATTACATGTCTACATTGTGGCATTTTTAAACATTATGATGAAATAATTACCTAAAAAATCTGGCCACAACTTCATCGCGTATGGCCCCCCACATACTGACCTCCGACCAACCTCAGGGGGGCCGTCCTCAGGCAAGGCATCCTCTGGCTGCATTGGGACACCACTCCTTATGGCGATGTTGTGAAATATCCCACACAGGACCACAATTTTCAAAACCATAGCCGGCAAATACATGAGGTCGCCACCAGAGCGGTGAAGGCATCTGAATTGGCCTTTTAAAAGGCTGATACAGCGCTCCACCACCTGCCCGGTAGCTGTAAGTGCGGAATTATACTGACTTTGTGGCCCTGGTGTGGGAGCCAAATAAGGAGTGAGCAGCCAGGGCGTGCAAGGGTAACCACTGTCTCCTGTCAAAACAGATAAAAAAACATCAGGACCATTGTGTAACAAGCTTTGCATTGGTTTCAACAGGTGTCAACTTACCCAGAAGCCACGCATCACCAGCTTGTAGGTTGTTTAATTTGTGCCAAATCCCTGATTGCCGGATGACGAAGGAGTCATGTGCACTGCCGGGGAATTTGGCATTCAGGGACAGGATCTGGAGGGAGGCATCACATACCACCATTACATTCATCGAGTGAAAGTGTTTGCGGTTCCTAAAAATAGCCTCCAGCCTTGCTGGAGGCTGAAGTGGTATGTGAGTGCCATCCACAACCCCTATGATGTGTGGGAAGCCAGCTATTTGATAAAAATTAGCCTTTGCCACATTAAGGGAACCCATATCCAATGGCATTTTAATAAAATGATGGAGGTGTTTGACAAGGGCCTCCATCACTGCCCTCAGGATCCTTTAAAAGGAGGATTGGGAAATTCCAGCGACTATTCCCACATTTGTTTGAAAGGATCCTGAGGCACAAAAATGTAACACCGACATTAATTGCGTAAGTGGTGGTATTGCTGTAGGACTGTCAATTTGCCGTTCAAGATCACTCTCTATTAATGAGAGAGTGTCTATGATGAGTTGTGGCGGAAGACGGTAGCGCCTTAACACCTCATCATCTGGCATTCCAAAAAGGGTGACACGTGTTCTATATATCTGGGGCCTTGCACGCCTACAAGACCTACGCCTGGGACAAAGTTGAGGTTGGTCGGGTTCTGGAACCATGGCCAATATAATACGACCAACATCAACCTGAAATGTTAAGCAAGGTAGTTATAGGTTTAGACAAATGTGTTAAGAAAAATATACTTATCTTTTCCAAGAAAACCAAAGATGCTTACAGGCCTGGGATGTGTCATGGGCAAATCAACCTACATTTCAAAATTTTAAAATTTTTAAGATATTAATTTAAAAAACTATGATTTTAAAAAAAAGTTTGTATTCTAAAAAATAGAGAAGGGGGCACACATTAGTTCTCAAAATAGTACGCTACATTTAGTGGTAAGACATGATTTTACACAGAAAAATTGAAAACACATTAGTTCGCTAAATAGTACGCTACTTTTACAGTTGAATAAGGATACATTAGTTCGCTAAATAGTACGCTACTTTTATAGTTGAATAAGGATAAATTAGTTCGCTAAATAGCACGCTACTTTTACAGTTGAATAAGGATACATTAGTTCGCTAAATAGTACGCTACTTTTACAGTTGAATAAGGATACATTAGTTCGCTAAATAGTACGCTACTTTTACAGTTGAATAAGGATACATTAGTTCGCTAAATAGTACGCTACATTTAGTGGTAAGACATGATTGTTCACAGAAAAAAAACAACATTACTCAAAAATGCAAATCAAAAAAGCCGAAAAATATAAAAAAATGCTAACGGAAAATAACGAAGAAAAAAAGCCAAAAGATCAAAATAAACCAGTCCTCCTACTACAAACCAATTGCCAACAATCAACTCCAATGCTAAACCTCCAACAATCAAAACATGCCACCTCGACTCGAGTCACACCATGCCATAAATAGGCTTTATTTTCCAGCTCATGTATAAAAACGTCACTGAAGGCCAAAATCGGTCTGCTACATTGACCAAAAAAAATGAGTACAGAGCAGCAAAGTACTAGCCAACAGGCACCATGTAAGTGTTTTTTTTTTATGGGAAAATGAGTATGTTTAACATTACATTTTAAAACATTTTACTAAAAATCTTTTTTAACATTTTAAAAAAAAGGTGTGGAGGATGCCATGGAAGAGGCTGCTGGCCCTAGTAGGCATACTAGGGCCAAAAAAAAAGGGCAGCCACAATTCACAAGGAAGGAGATGGAGGTTTTGGTGCAAATGTGCAATGACAACCTGGCACAGGCACCAAGGAATATGGGTGCAACCCAGAGATGGAAACTGTGGGACGACATAGCCAGTGGTGTTAATGGTGTGGGTGAGTTTGAACTAGGGGTGTGCACCGGCCACTTTTCGTGTTTTGTGTTTTGGATCTGGATCTTTCTTCGTGTTTTGGATCTGGATTGGTTTTGCCAAAACCACCCTTCCGTGTTTTGGGTTCTGGGTTTTGTGTTTTGGATCTGTATTTTTTAAAAAAAAAGCATAAAAACAGCTAAAATCACAGAATTTGTGTGTTTTTCTGCTCCTATGCTATTATTAACCTCAATAACCTTAATTTCCACTCATTTCCAGTCTATTCTGAACACCTCACACCTCACAATAGTGTTTTTATATCCAAAAGGTTGCACCGAGGTAGCTGGATGACTATGCTAAGAGATACGAGTGGGCGGCACAAACACGTGGTCCATCTAGGAGTGACACTGCAGTGGCATACAGGATGGCAGTTTGAAAAACTAGGCCCCAAACAGTACATAATTCAAAGAAAAAAAAGAGGTGCAAGATGGAATTGTCCTTGGGCCCTCCCACTCACCCTTATGTTGTATAAACAGGACATGCACACTTTAACAAACTAATCATTTCAGCGCTAGGGTCTGCCACACGACTGTGGCTGAAATGATTGGTTCGTTTGGGCCCCCACAAAACAAGCTGGCAATTAATCTGTCCCTGCACAAACTGGCTCTACGGAGGCAAGATGTCGTCCTCATCCTCCTCATCCACCGATTCCTCACCCTCTTCAGTGTTGTGTACATCCTCATCCTCACAGAGTATTAATTCGTCCCTGCTGGAATCCACAACCACAGGTCCCTCTGTACGTTCTGGAGGCTGGTCTTCCTGGAAGAGTTGATAATTCATTTTATGAACATCATCTTCTCCACATTTTGTGGAAGCAACCTCCTACGCCTTTCGCTGACAAGGTTCCCGGCTGCACTAAACACTCTTTCGGAGTACACACTGGAGGGGGGCAACTCAGATAAAATAGAGCCAGTTTGTACAGGGACCTCCAAATTGCTTCTTTTTCCTGCCAGTACAGGTACGGACTGTCTGACATGCCTACTTGGATGCTGTCACCGATGTAATCCTTTAACAGACAGATGCACGCTTGTCGCTGCTGCTTTAAGGATGCAGGTGCGGCTACAGCCCACACATTTCACAAAGACAGAAAAAAAAAGAAGAATTTTTTTATTGTTTGTGGAGCGCACTTTGAGGGTTACACCACCCTTTAACAGACAGACGCACGCTTGTCGCTGCTGCTTTGAGGACAGTATCATATGCAGTGACAGTAGACTTGTCAGATGTCCAAACCGGCCCTTGACTTATGACACAGGCGCACGCTTGGCACTACTTTGTTGATGCATGTGCGGCTACTGCGCACACAATTCACAAACACAGAAAATATTTTTTTATTTGGTTTGGACTGGAGTGTACTTTGGGGGTTACAGCACCCTTTAACGGTCAAGCCAGCCGGCCCTTTACTTATGACACAGGCGCACGCTTGGCACTACTTTGTTGATGCACGTGCGGCTACTGCGCACACAATTCACAAACACAGAAAATATTTTGTTATTTGGTTTGGAGTGTACTTTGGGGGTTACAGCACCCTTTAACGGTCAAGCCAGCCGGCCCTTTACTTATGACACAGGCGCACGCTTGGCACTACTTTGTTGATGCACGTGCGGCTACTGCGCACACAATTCACAAACACAGAAAATATTTTGTTATTTGGTTTGGAGTGTGCTTTGGGGGTTACAGCACCCTTTAACGGTCAAGCCAGCCGGCCCTTTACTTATGACACAGGCGCACGCTTGGCACTACTTTGTTGATGCACGTGCGGCTACTGCGCACACAATTCACAAACACAGAAAATATTTTTTTATTTGGTTTGGACTGGAGTATACTTTGGGGGTTACAGCACCCTTTAACGGTCAAGCCATCCGGCCCTTTACTTATGACACAGGCGCACGCTTGGCACTACTTTGTTGATGCACGTGCGGCTACTGCGCACACAATTCACAAACACAGAAAATATATATTTTTTTTGTTTGGACTGGAGTGTACTTTGGGGGTTACAGCACCCTTTAACGGTCAAGCCAGCCGGCCCTTTACTTATGACACAGGCGCACGCTTGGCACTACTTTGTTGATGCACGTGCGGCTACTGCGCACACAATTCACAAACACAGAAAATATTTTGTTATTTGGTTTGGAGTGTACTTTGGGGGTTACAGCACCCTTTAACGGTCAAGCCAGCCGGCCCTTTACTTATGACACAGGCGCACGCTTGGCACTACTTTGTTGATGCATGTGCGGCTACTGCGCACACAATTCACAAACACAGAAAATATTTTTTTATTTGGTTTGGACTGGAGTGTACTTTGGGGGTTACAGCACCCTTTAACGGTCAAGCCATCCGGCCCTTTACTTATGACACAGGCGCACGCTTGGCACTACTTTGTTGATGCACGTGCGGCTACTGCGCACACAATTCACAAACACAGAAAATATTTTGTTATTTGGTTTGGAGTGTACTTTGGGGGTTACAGCACCCTTTAACGGTCAAGCCAGCCGGCCCTTTACTTATGACACAGGCGCACGCTTGGCACTACTTTGTTGATGCACGTGCGGCTACTGCGCACACAATTCACAAACACAGAAAATATTTTTTTATTTGGTTTGGACTGGAGTATACTTTGGGGGTTACAGCACCCTTTAACGGTCAAGCCAGCCGGCCCTTTACTTATGACACAGGCGCACGCTTGGCACTACTTTGTTGATGCACGTGCGGCTACTGCGCACACAATTCACAAACACAGAAAATATTTTGTTATTTGGTTTGGAGTGTACTTTGGGGGTTACAGCACCCTTTAACGGTCAAGCCAGCTGGCCCTTTACTTATGACACAGGCGCACGCTTGGCACTACTTTGTTGATGCATGTGCGGCTACTGCGCACACAATTCACAAACACAGAAAATATTTTTTTATTTGGTTTGGACTGGAGTGTACTTTGGGGGTTACAGCACCCTTTAACGGTCAAGCCATCCGGCCCTTTACTTATGACACAGGCGCACGCTTGGCACTACTTTGTTGATGCACGTGCGGCTACTGCGCACACAATTCACAAACACAGAAAATATTTTTTTATTTGGTTTGGACTGGAGTGTACTTTGGGGGTTACAGCACCCTTTAACGGTCAAGCCAGCCGGCCCTTTACTTATGACACAGGCGCACGCTTGGCACTACTTTGTTGATGCATGTGCGGCTACTGCGCACACAATTCACAAACACAGAAAATATTTTGTTATTTGGTTTGGAGTGTACTTTGGGGGTTACAGCACCCTTTAACGGTCAAGCCAGCCGGCCCTTTACTTATGACACAGGCACACGCTTGGCGCTACTTTGTTGATGCACGTGCGGCTACTGCGCACACAATTCACTTAGGGGGAGCACCCCTGACGGACAGAGCACCCCCTGGACAACACTACAGCACCCCTTTAGGACTGGGACACTGCACAGGACTTTGGAGTGGACACAGCCCCTATGGACAACTGACTGCACAACACAGTCCAGCCAGCCCCTATGGACTTTGAAGTAGTGGACACAGCCCCTATGGACAACAGCAGCACAGCACAACACTACTCTGCACTACACTACACAGCCCAGCCAGCACTAACTCCCACCCTCCCACTTCACTGTCCACAGCCGAGTGAGAAAATGGCGCCGACGCGGGTACCTTATATAGGATCCAAAACCCGCGAGACTCGGAAGGCGGGATGATGACGTTTTGCCTCGATTTCAGAATCCGAGTCAGGCGGGAAAAGTCGAGCCTGACTCGGATCTGCCTCGGATCGGGGGGGCTCGGATTTCAGAAATCCGAACCCGCTCACCCCTAGTTTGAACGTTCAACCCGGGAGGTCAAACGCCGGTACGTAAAAACTACATTTTAGTAAAAAGTGTTTACAGGTCAAAATACTTCAGGAATAATGCCAAATTTTAAACCAACAGATGGAACGACTTCAAATATCGGCTGAAACAAAAACAGGCTGATAGGGCTAGGCATGCAGGGGGGACAGGTGGGGGTCCCACCCCTGTGTCACTTGAGCTCACAGATTTGGAGGAGCTGGCCCAGGGGTGTGTGCAGGATGAGGTGTTTGGCGTGTCGAACATGGATACCGACATGCCAGACTTTGCGGCTCCTCATGTTGCCCCAGGTAAATGTTGTAAGGTTACCAACTCAGAAATGTGTTTTTGACAATATCTAGATTATAATTTTACTCTTTTCTCTCACAGAGACACAGGCGGATGAGTCTGCTCCAGAGGGGAGCTTTGGCCGCAGAATTTCTTCTGGCTCTGCAGGGGAGGAAGCAGTAGATCCGGCTGGGGACCCTGTGGCAGACAGTCCAGGACATTCCCCTCGCAGGCAGTGGCCCTCCTCACTGATCTCAATAGTAAAACGGATCAGCAGACCGAGATTCTGCTGAGGATGGACACCAATCTGCTACGGGTGGCGGACGCCCTGGAGCAAAGTGCTGCGGCCAACGTGACCATTGCTAAGGCCCTTGCAGAAAATACTGGGGCCAACGTGCGAATAGCAAATGCCCTGGAGCAGCTTGTTCGCCAGCACATGTTGGAGCCGGCCTCCCTTCCTGTCAGAACATCAGGACCCTCCACCTCTGGCACAACAACAGCCATCCCTCCAAATGTGCTTAGCCCTATGCCTAGTCCAGAGGCCACAACATCTGCCTCTGGCCAGCTGAAGGACTTCCCGGACCCGTTCAGGCTCCTTCCAACCCCCGGCCAAACGGCCTAAAAGGCGATGACAGCACTGGCTAATTTCCCCACAATCCATCTCTGTGTTTGCCCCATATTCCTGCATGGCAAAAACCTCCATCTCCTTTCTTGTGAATTGTTTCTATTTCTTTTAATTCTGTTCAAATGCCACTTATTTGGTGGGTGTGTGTGCAAAATGATTTGTAGATTTTGTCCCATGAAAAAAAATATGTTTACTTTAAAAAAAAACTTGACACAAAAATAACCAAAAAATTATTACTTTGGAAACAAAATTACAAAAATCTATTGTTGATTTATTCACAAACTGGTTAAAAGGTAATCCCTCTAACAAACTTACAAACAGTACAACGGAAATATAAACATTTCATATTTTGCCTAAAAAATAAGGGTTCAAATCAATTTATTAGTTTTAATTAACAATTATCCCAAAAAAAAGGACGATTGGTTTCTTGGTCCCAAAAAAAAAAATGCGTACAATATTGTTTGTCTACAAAATAAACACTTACAAATATGTAAAAAGCACTCAAAAAACCCAAACATTTGTTAACTAATTGATTGTATGCCCCAGAAATTAGCAGCTGAGTAGTTCACCTGCGTTCGGTTTTTAACTACTAAAAAAGGTCTATTTGCGAAACACCTTAGAAGCTGTTTAGCAATTAAAAGTTAATTGTTTTTGTTGCCTCACTTGATTAATCGCAACACGATCGATGAGTCCGGGGAAGTACGAGGAGACCATCGTCATTGCGGTAGACTATACCAGACCCAAAGCTGAGCGAGCAGTCTTAATTGAAATTGGATCACACAGTGACGTGTACAAAATAGCGTCCACATTGGACGTTCGCACAAGATAATTCATGCACGCCCAAAAAACGCCTTGCCACGCCTGCGTTTTCTCATCTCCATCCCCGTTACCACCCATAAACGGAACATTCTGTCAATCAAATGATATAGGTCACTTCCTGTTCGCTGTGTATACGAGCGATCAAGAAATGACCGCAATGATCCGGCCGCACATGCGCAATGAGAACCGGACGCATGCGTGGTTTAAAACAATCGAATGCGTACGAGCGAACGGCTGATAGCGTCCGGCTCTGAATGAGGTCCTGAGTTTCCGCTTAGGCGAAACGTCCTGAAATTGAATTTGGAGATAAGACGCAAAGAGGCGAAAAGCGGCAATAGGCAAAACTTTTTGAAAATGGCCCCTAATTGGATTGAGCTCTATTATGGATAAAATTGACTATAAAAATAAAACAAAAAATATTAACACAGGATATTAGCAAAACCCTCCCTGCTTCAGATATAATAGTGTACACAAAATGTGACATAAGTGTACATAAAATGTAATATAATAGTGTACATAAAATGTGATATAATAGTGTACATAAAATGTGATATAATAGTGTACATAAAATGTGACATAAGTGTACATAAAATGTGACATAATAGTGTACATAAAATGTGTCGGTATAATGATTTAGTTCCTCTTTATGTCAGTTGTCCATCTGCATGAGCTGCAGTACCAGTCAGTGTGTTCCATGTGTGACTACTGCTGTGCTGGTGACTAGCGGTCGGGTTTGGGCAGTGTGCGGGACTACAAGTCCCAGTGTGCCCTGCCGCCTGTAGATGACGGCAGGGTTATTACACCAGTGACAGCCGGGCGGGGACCAGCGCTGCTGCTGCTGCTGCTGCTGTGCGTGAGATGTAAACACGCCGGCGGCGGAGGCCGTGGGAAGCGGATACACGTCAGGCTGTGATGCGGCGGGGTGATTGGCTGGGCCTGGCTGACGCTTCAGCAGATGAGCGGACATGGCGGGTAAGTTGCTGGGGAAGATGTGCTGGAGGTGAGGGGGTCCCGGGGTGAGGCGACCACATGTCTGGGTCCTGGCGGGCGGGAAGGTGGGCGCTGCAGTGCCGGGGATCAGGCCGTGGAGAGGCTCTGACAGCACCGGCAGCATCTGCACCCCGCAGCCTCTCCCGCCAAATGCACACCGTGCTGCCGGGCAATGCTTGGGGTGTTGGGGCTGTGCATAACAGGGAGCCCTGGTCTCATACTGCACACACCTGTATTGCCCGTGCTATGACTGCTGTCATGTGTCAGCCTTCACATAATATGTATAACAAATAGGACACCACTGTGTTTTCACACAAAAAAGGACAATAGTCACCAATGATAATGGTATTTAGTAATTCCAAGTTCTGGATATCCACTATTAAGCTTCTCTATTGAGGTGACAGAGAAGCTTAATAGTGGATATCCAGAACTTGGAATTACTAAATACCATTATCATTGGTGACTATTGTCCTTTTGTGTGAAAACACAGTGGTGTCCTATTTGTTATACGTGTTGAGTGGGGAGCGCTTTTTGGATTTTATGTACTACTTTTGTTCCATGTATGTTAATTGAGTATTTGGGTGTATACTCCTGTGCATTTACCCAGCAGCACCTCCCTCTTTATTTTGTGCTATATTTCCTCTATCTACGTTTCTAGCCTTCACATAATAAAACACAGTAATGGATTCTGAACAGGCCAATCAATGACTGGAACTGATGGATATAGTTCATATTTGGGTACTTGTGTACTTACGGACTCATTGCAGAGAGAACCCAAGTGTCCTACACTCATTATTATTATCAATCATGGTAATGTCTAAATCCCCTTCACAGAGAGGACCCTGACGTCATCAGCCAGTGTCCAGCGTCATTCTCTACCATCCAAGTGGGTATAGAGGGGGAATATAACCTAGAGGCGAGCGTAGCGAGCCCGTGAGGGAACAACTTTCTTCTTTAGGTGGGGACAAATTTCGGTACATAATGTACCCAAGTGCCATTTAAAACATTCATGGGTTCTCTGCAATGAGTCCGTAAAGTACACAAGTACCCATATTTGCCCTAGGGAAGGGCATCGAAGAGGAGTAACCTCAAATATTTAGTATCGCCCCCATGTATGAAGTAGGGACCGCAGCAGATATCTGATACCTGCTGCATCCCCTCAATTCTCAGAGACAGCCGCATCCCCCTTAGGTTTCTATGTGGGATGTGATGCTGCCAGATTTACCATCATCCGGAATCTTGGCCCCCGCAGCTAATCAATGGGCTACACATCTCAAAACTTCCTGGGAGTGGGTTCCATAGGAACCCTCCCCTGGCAATGGCGGCCGTGTATGTGCAGTCAGCGGGACTGCGCATGCGCAGTATCCCTGACAGCACTCCGCAGGGACGGGCTCCTTTCGGAGCCCATGTCACTCTGTGTGGCGGGTGTTACATTCCGGCGATATGTTCGCATCTTGCAGTGCGATCATGGGCAGTAATACCATGCCCAGAACACATTGCAAATGCGATCATTAATAAATGGGCACCTATGTCAGATGCAGGGAGATTTCTGGATCGATCCTAGAGCCATGATGTATCAGTAGTATTGGCAAAAAATCTCAGCACTGGTGGCAATGTTCTTACTTGTTCCACTGTGCATGCTTGACCCTAACTGCCCATGCGTGATCTTTGCCTAACTGTTGCCCACGTGTGACCTTTCCCTGACGACTTATGAGATGTGCAGCGGTGGTCCGTAAGCACTTGGCCATAGTGCTAACATCGAAAGCCTGTAATCTCCTGTTATTAAATCGTGTGTGCGGGTAATGCTTTGGTCTGCACTGGGTCAGAGGGTCGCATAGGGTGAGAGAATCTAATTCTTGACTAAGGTAGCCTTTGTAATATTTTTAATGGAAGTCCACATCTCGTATAAGTCGCCAGGTTAGTGCTATTCTTTACCGCTACCATTACACAGATTCCTAACCTTTGGCGGACATCACAGCACTTAAAAGCAGCTTGTCTCTGAACATAAAGCACAACACTGCCTTTACAGCCTATTAACTATACTGGTGACTAAAGGGGCCTATCCATTATCCGACTTTGTGAACAATCTGACCAAAACCAGGAGGTTTTGGTCGCATTGTTCACAAAGTCGGTTAATGGATAGCTGGTAAGGACCAGCGATGCGCATGCACGCTGGGTCCTTGCCGTCCCCGATTATCTACTGATCATGCCTGTCAACCTGACGACGCTCGTCAGGTTTGGCATGTTTAGAGATAGGAGGTCGGGCTCCTTCACTGAATGACGTTCAGTGAAGGCCGTTCAGTGCGGGCACTGCACCTCGGCGACCTGAAGGCTAGACGTTCAGACTTTCAGGTCGCCTAATGGATAGGCACCTTAAGTGCGGCACATTTGTCCCAGTACTATTAGAAACATGGATACACTATACACGATCTCTAAGTCAGGGGTGAGGAACCATTTTTCTGCCGAAGGCCATTTTGATATATATAACATTATTCGTGGGCATGATGCAGGCCACGCCCCTCCCTGTGACATCACACAGGGGCTGGGCCACAATTGCCAATGATTACAGCAATGCCTGGAGCATCCTGAGGATGCTTCGGGGAGCTGTAAGGGCAGCGGTGTGACCATCTTAAGCATCCTAAGGACGCTCCAGGCGGCACTGCTGCATAGATTCTGGCTGCAGTGTGCCACTCTAGTCACCCTGCTAGCCAGATCAGGCTATCAGAAAAAAGCTCAGAGGGCCACACCAAATGATTCCGGGGGCTGTATAAGGCCTGAGGTTCCCCATCCCCGTTCTAAGTACACAAAATCTGGAAACCGGTTGCAATTGTTTGGTTTCTTGATGATTCTTGTCAAAACTGGGGCCAGAGCTTTGTTGCTTTCTACATATTCTAAGTAACTATTTTGTGCTCCGTTGAGATTTATTTTTATTGGCACATAACATTCTAGCACCATTGCCTATGATGGTTCCAGCACAAAGAAGATTGTGATACATTGTAATTATATATCTCCACAGGATCAATGCCATCTGACTTAAAAGTAATATATTCTTTTACCTTTATGAATCGGTTACATTGTTTTATAAATAATTTTACATTGTGTTAGAGAATAATAAATGTGATGCATTTTTAAAGATTAGTAGAGACTTTGGGAGTTTCTGTATTAATCAGCATATGCACAAGCGCAGCTGATATAACATCTTTCCATTTATTCTTTTGTCAAGGTGAGTGCACCTTCTTGACATCAACAGCAGCTGGATCCCGGTGGTCAGAATCCTGACGCCGGGATCCCGACAGGGTTAAAATACCGACAGCCTCCCTGTCTCCATACCCTAAACCTAACCATCCCCCTTAGTCCTAACCCTCCCCCTAGTGCCTAACCCCCGATAATTACCTTTGGGATACCAATGGTTGGTATTGTGGTGCCGGGAACCCGACTTCTGTCGGAATTCCGACACCGATATTTAGATAGTCTCCATCCCGTCAGCCTGCTGACTACATCCCATGCATATACAGGCTTAATGGTGCTCAAGCGTCAGCGATAGCTCTCTATTACTTCTCTCTTTTCTGGCTGCCCCAGTAGGGTTTACATTCTAAATTCACTGCAAAGTTAAAACCTTACAGTTATAAACCCCAAAACTAATAGAGGAGTTATTTTATTTTTTTTGAACCTGCAGCTTGTGGAAGAGACGCTTGGTAATGACTATCAAAGGGAAAAGGTAACTTCAGCGCTGGTCCCTATTGAGATGTATCTGCTTCTCACACAGTGCAAGGAGATGGTCTTCATCAAAATTAAAAAATATAATTTCATCCATTTTCAGAGACTCCAGCTGCACATAAATGAATATTGGTCATTAAGTTAACGCAAACTGGGGTGTTAGGCTTAAAGTACATTAGTAGCCAGTCCTGTAAGGAGGTCCTTAGGTGAACCATTCCATTAACGGTATGCTGCATGTATCTGAATATCATGTGCAGCTTACCGCCGCTTCCAGTGTGGACACTGTGGAGTCTGAACTGATCAGCCCTTTTTTTAATGTTATGCTTATTTTTCAAATATATTACATTATTTGAAGGCCGAGGAATTCTGAATAACAACTGAGAACACAACCCTCAGCGTCCACAGTGGTGTCAATGCTGATTTAATGTCGTCGTGTTTCGTTGGGTCAGAGGGAAGTGTGCATGGCATAATAAACACACCTGTATGCACATTATCACCTTTGCTTAGGCTTTGAGATCCATTTAGACAGGCAAAATCATGGGGGGTGGATTTAAGATGTGCTGATTTCCAGTTGGGGGGTTGGGGGGGGCTGGGGGGACTTAGCCCAGATGTAAATAGTTTTAGAATAAAGATACCTGGTATATGTAGACAGGGGGGGTTCCGCAATTTATTTTTCTTTCCCTTTTCCAGTATCCCTGACAGCTGCAGCTTCACATAAGTTACCCCTCTGTCTCGGCACTACCCTGTATATGTGTATTACAGAAGAAGCCAATATTTACCCGGCAGACGAAAAACCCCAAACAATTGCACTTGCACTACTTGTATCACAACATGGTTGTCTAGATTCAAATGTGCCCAACTTTGGGTGGAATTGTTTCCAAATGAAACCATGTATTTGTTTCTATGGATGAAAATACACTTCTTGATTTTCAAAGTTCACCTCTATTTTTTTTTTTTTTTTAAATACCTGAATTAAATTAACATGCAGTTTATTGTAAACTAAATGCTTTTTCGTTGTAGTTTCCCTTTGGTATCTTAATGGGTTTTTTTCAAATATCTTTTCTGTGTAGGTCTCAGTGCTATGGAGAAGAAGTTGGCGGAATACAAGTGTAACACAAATGAAGCAATTAAACTGAAATTAGGTGAGTATAGTGTAGGCTCTTGCTTGCTATGTTTTATCTGTTAGGTATTTGTAAAGTAGACTTTGGGCACCATTTAGCGACAATTGTAATTGCTGGCGGTATATTTCATGTAGGATCGCTTCGTCTTGCCGGTATATCCCATTACTTGCCTGCCTGGCGAGGTCCAATGGTGTCTCCCTCCTCCATGGCGTCCTCACCTGTGTTGCTGGTGGCCTAACGCTGCCAGCGACAGGTTACTGTCTAATGCGCAGGGGCTGTTCTCGCACCCAGCAGGGATTCAACAAAGCCTTGAGAGGCTTCGCTTGGTCCCCATAGCTGGCAAAGGGGCTGTACCGCTAATGACAACCGTAGATTGTATAATGATTGTAAATTAAGCTTAGGGCTATTTGCAGAATATTGGTTTGCTGTCTAACCCCTTTTTAGCATCGAAAACTAGTGCTAAAAGGTCTATAACAAGTTAAATGGAGCCCTTGGCGTGTTAGGTAAATAACACTGAGGTGTGTGTGCTGTTTCTCTTGACATACATGCTAAACATTTAAACATGTTTGTTATCATATCATATATTCTAACAATTGCTAACTTCACGGTCAAAGAAGGTCTGTTCTCTGGCCCTAGCACAGAAGTATGTTACTATTTGTCACGTGGAGAACATTATATATTGGGTGCCAGTTATAGTTGACATTTGATATGTTCAAAGACATCTTTTGTTTGTTAGCTGTGTTTAATCAGTCTCTATCCCATGTGCTTTTGTTATAATCTTCCTGCCTCCTGAATTGTTCATAATCCTCTTAAGAGTTTTACAAAAACTGCATGTAATAGTTATGAGAATACACTGTAAATCCGTTACAGGACTATGTAATGTGTTTTGAGGGGCACAATGAATCTTGTTTAGTACAATCAATACTTGATGTTTCATCAAGCTTATGGCTCTACGTTTGAAATGCTATACTGTACTGATTTTTCCGCTTTCTCTATTTCACTTTATTCTGGACAGATGTACATTTCCTAGATTTATTTTCTGGTAAACTCAATATAAATGTCTGCTTTTATTTTGTACCCGTAGTGCGTTTCCCAGAAGACATTGATGATGACAGCATGACCTTTAACCCGGAATTCAGTCACCAGCTCTTTGGAGATGAGTAAGTAATAAATAGATCGTGTGAGGATAATTGGAAAAACGAGTTCTCATAGAAAAGTAGACAAAATGGGAAAAAATATGTACCCTTGTTCCACTCCTAAAATTATTGTCAGCAAGCTTCCAGTTTAGCCAACCAAATCCAGATTACCTTGCAATTGTGAAGGCACAGGGTACAGTCACCTCTTTATCATTTAATCACTTTCTGTATTATTTAGTATGCAAATTATGCTTATGTATTAGTGCATTGTTCTGCAGAATCTTTTTTTTTTTTTTTTTGCAAAAGGGATTTCGTATTCCTCCAAATCATGAACAAGGTATTTGGTGCATGCCTAAAAGCAACTACTTTTCCAATATAGTAGTATTTTGCAGTGTGGTTGTTTTTTTATATTTGCTATAAAACAAGCATGGTACAGGGATGGAAGATCTGCACTTTCCAGATATACAGTCAATATGTCGACACCAGGTGGTGGAGAGTAAGCCACTTGGCAAAGGGTTATGCTGCGGAAGGGTTCGTTAGCGTCCGGCATTAGGTAGAGGGTTAGGGTGAAGATTTAGGGTTAAAATAATAAAAACAAAACAAAAAACAAGTGTCGACCTTAGTCTGTGTCGACCATTTGACTCTGACCTATTGACTCTTTCTACATACTGTAGCTCTTTCAATCCACACCCAAAACAAATGGTGAGATTCAGGTGTACTTAAAAAAAAATAATAATAAAATTAATAAACTATTGGGGTTTCAATGTCCTCAGTTTCCAGTAACTTGTTACTCCTGTCTCTTTAGTGAAGTGGCATTTGGATACAAAGGTTTGCAGATGCAGCTGTACTATACTGCTGGAAGTCTGTCTACTATGTTCCGCGTCCTGTACAGCTCTAAAGTCGATGACAAGTTTGAGGGTGTCCAGGTAAATCTCTTTTATTCTTCATAATATGATGAATGGTCAGCTGTGTTTTTTTTTTTTTTTTTTCTTATATATCAATGTTCCCACAATTTAATTTGTGTATATATAATGGTTTGTAGGTGGTTAATGAGACTCTAAACCAGATTAACATTAAGTGCATCTAAAGAGGATGTAGCATGAAAACATACATGTTTAATATAGAGTTGTTTTAAATAACACCGCCTAGTACAGTAATGTTGGGTCCATCTGCTCACTTCCCAGACGATGTACTGTTGTCTTTTTGTTACCAACCTTTTTTGCCATGTGTACATATAAGGCAAAGTTATTCAACATTCGACCCTCCAGCTGTTGTGGAACTACATATCCCAGCATTTACTATTAGGGCATGCTAAATTTGTAACAAGGCCTGCTGGGATATATAATTCCACAACAGCTGGAGGGCCGTATGTTGAAGAGGATGATTCAGAATTGCTTTCAAGCCGGCTGCATTATGGGGGTTATTCATGAAAGCGTGGAGAGAGACAAAATTGTGAAAGATAAAGTACCAACCAATCAGCTCCTAGCTGTCATGTTACAGGCTGTTGATTGGGTTGGTACTACAATTTTATCTCTCCAAGGTTTCACGAATACTCTCCTATCCTCCTATGTGCTTAGAATTATATGTAGATTTTCTCCCATATTCAGAGCTGTATGTATCTGTGGCCGCACCATCCATATCCGTCACTTTCGGCTCACATTTGCATCAGCTTTATCCGTTTGAAGTCATACACATCTCTATGTATGCTCACCTGTCTGTATGCTTAATTTCATCTACATGCCCACAACACACCCTCTGTACACTTAACTCTATGCGAGTTACATAAACATGGCAGTAAGGCCATGTCAAGATTGGTATGGCGACCTCCTCGGCCTGTCCATAGACGCCCCATTGTGTCTCACTCTCCAGCCTGACCTTCTGTCTCAGGGTCGGTGTCTGTGTGGTCCGCCGTCTAAACCCTGAAGTTTTCGGTTTGTCTTGGGTTATGTCCTTTTTTACAGCCCAGATTGGATTTTTGCCTTCAGCATTCCTCCCTTAAGGTTCAGGTCTCTGTTCTCTTTCAAAAAAGATTGCCTCTTTACCAGATGTCCAGACTTTTCTACAAGGTGAGTTTCACCTTCAACCACCATTTGTTACTCTGGTGCCCCCGTGGGATTTGGCTTTGGTATTGACTGCCCTCAAGGCTTCCCCCTTTGAGCCTTTGGAACCGGTGAACCTTTGTTGGCTTGTCTTGAAAACTGTCTTATTCGCCATTGCCTCAACCCGGCGAGTCTCTGATTTGAGTGCATTATCCAGTCGATCTCCCTTATTTTTCACCCGGATCGTGGGGTTCTTGGGAAGAAATATCCAGAAATCTTATTCCCTACTTGTCCTTTACAACTTCAAAAATGTGACTGGCTGGCCTCCAAACAGACTATGGCCAACTGACTTGTCTTCAAAGTCCGCCATGCCTACCTTTTTGGAGGACCTACTAGCCCTAGCCTTGGTGTATGCTCATTCCACCAGGTTGGAGGGGACATAGTGGGAGGCTTGGCGTTGTGCCTCTGCTGAGCAGCTTTGTAGGGCGGCCATGTGGTCTTTCCCCCACATTTTCATCAAGTTCTATTGCTTTGATACCTTTGCTTCCTTAGATACTTGGTTCTGGTGTATGGTATTGAGCGCAGTACAGGAGCATCCTCTTTCTTAGATGGACTGCTTTGGGGTGTCCCATGGATGAAAAGGGGATTTTTGTGTTTTTGTTAAATTTGTGTCTCTGAGTCCACGGGGGGGCAATGGGTGCGCACACTGATGCCCCTGGCTGGCGGAGGTTTTCTTCTGGTCTTTTCTGGCTTTCTTCTCAGTGGCTGATGGCGTGCTTGAGAGGTGTGTGCCGGTCTTCCTTCTTCTCTCCTCCTTTTCCCTCACCTTGGGAGGGCAGAGTGCTTTTTTTTTGCCCTTTAGAAATAGGGCAGGGCGCGGCGCTCCGCTAAAACAGCTGACCGGGAATGCTATATGTATGTATTTTTTTAAACCTGACACCCAAAGGGAAGTGTTCACATAGCCATCAAAACTGCAGAAGACCAACTAAGGCCGCGATTAGCAACGATAATTTCTCCTCCGTCGGCGAAATGTACTTTTCGCCTACATCGCGTGTTTTTGGCGAATTCACTTTTCGTGCGCGCCCCTGCTTTTCGCCCTGTTCAATTTCAAAGGACGCGTTAACGGGACCTGGCGAAACGCAAACAGCCTGACACCCCCCAAAAGATGCACTAGCATTGGGGATAAATGTACCGTATATATCCGAGTATAAGCCGAGTTTTTCAGCACAAAAAATGTGCTGAAAAAGTACCCCCTCGGCTTATACTCGAGTCAAGTGTAGCGCTGACCGGACGGAGTTCGGTCAGCGCTACACACTGCCAAACACACAGCCGCCGGAGCCGGCAGCTGCGTGTTTGGTGTAATCAGCAGCCGCTGAGAGTCTGTCAGACTCTCAGCGGCTGCTGCTGCTTCCACTGCGGGAGCCATCTTCCGGCTCCCGCAGTGGGTGATGGGAGACACGTCGTCATGACGACGTCTCTCCCATGCAAAGCGGCCGGAGGAGCGGACAGCGGCGGGACCAGGAGCGGGAGTTTAAGGTAAGTGTTTATTTTTTTTTAATTCTTTTCACGTCTCTCTCTACTAGGGGGGGAGGGACTACAGGGGGCACTACCAGGGGGCGATGACTACAGGGGGCATTATCAGGGGGCACTACCAGGGGGCGATTACTACAGGGGGCACTACCAAGGGGCATTATCAGGGGGCGATTACTACAGGGGGCACTAAAAGGGATTACCACTGGGGGAACTACAAGGGGGGGATTACTACAGGGGGCACTACCAGGGGGGATTACTACAGGGGGCACTAAAAGGGGGGATTACTACTGGGGGTACTACCAGGGGAGGATTACTACAGGGGGCACTACCAGTGGGGGATTACTACAGGGGGCACTAAAAGGGGGGATTACTACAGGGGGCACTACCAGTGGGAGATTACTACAGGGGGCACTAAAAGGGGGGATTACTACTGGGGGTACTACCAGGGGGGGGATTACTACTGGAGACACTGAAAGGGGGGATTACCACTGGGGGCACTACCAGGAGGGATTACTACTGGGGGCACTACCAGGAGGGATTACTACTGGGGGCACCACCAGGGGGAATTACTACTGGGGAAACTAACAGCTGCTGCCATTTCCCACACTAGGCTTATACTCGAGTCAGTAAGTTTTCCCAGGTTTTTTTGGGTAAAAGTAGGTACCTCGGCTTATATTCGGGTCGACTTATACTCGAGTATATACGCTAGTTTCCCCCTGAATAGCCCTACTGAAGCTATTTGGGGTACTTAAATGCTCTCAATAGCTGCTAAAAAGCGTCTTTGCACAAGTGGTGAAGAATAGCATTTGGCAGTTTTTTTTGGTGAAAATAAGTAGTCCCAGCAATTTTGGGGTACATGAAAATGGGTGCACGCATGGTTAGAAATCGCAAAATTTAAGTTTTAAAAAACGCACCATCAGCAAGCACCTGTAATCAAAAAACACCTCCCCCATACTCGCAGCCCCCCCCCCCATAAGCTTATTTTCGCTAGTTTTTAAGTTTGTACCCCAACTTTGTTTTTTTTTTATTCCGCCCCCTTTTTCAATTGCAATTTTTGGGGTGTTCCTCCAGTGTTTTTTTTTTTATTTATTTTTTTGACGCCGTTAACCTTTGGGGACCTGTCCCAAGGGTGCAGGGTGGTTTCCCCACCTTTGCACCCCAAAACCGAAATTCTGCACTTTTTTACGCCTACTATTAATAGGCGAAACTTGTCCGCCTATTAGATTGCATTGACTTTCCGCTTACGTGAAAAGTCTTTGCAGTTGAATAGGGCGAAAAATTTCCACCTGGTGAAATGATGTCATCCGCGATACTTTTCTACGGATTTGGACTTATCGCGGCTAATCAAATACGGGCCTAAGTCAGTGGTTTCCACACTGTCCTCAATGAGCCCTAAACAAGCCAGTTATTGGTGAAACGCGCTTCTGGATGGAGGTGCCGGCCTGTGCACTGACTGGACCTCGGGAGATTCATTTGGGTATCGTTGTAATTGAACAACCGTTGTTTGTCACCCAAGCGTCATTGCATGTCTAGTCACAGTACCTCCCTTTCTACTCTTTGCTGTGGACTCTCGTGAACCAGTCATCTTAAGATCCCCTGCGCTGGTTCATCCATCAGGGGTCTAACTCCGGTTTCTCACAACAGAAGATTGACTGCTTCTCTACTTTCTATCTGCCAATACTGGATACTCGCACTGTCATCTCCCTATTCAATGGCTGAGGTCCATCCGTCCCTCCACACAGGGAGAAAGTCGAAGCAGGTTCAAGATTACTAGAGATAATTTACTTCTAGGGACTCGAGACAAATTCCCTTAAAGCAAAAACATTTTTTTTGGCTTCAAACATATAAATTAGATGAAAGAGCCCCTATGCTACAACACTTGTTAAAAATATAATACACCAACTCAGTTTCAAGCAATTATTTAATAATTAAATGCATAAATCAGTCACAATATGTTAAAAATAAAAAAAAGGGACATTCCCTCCAATAATATAAAACACCACTGTATATATGAAAAAATTCTAGTAAAATTCTCAACAAAGTATAGTTCAATGTATACATGCTACTAAATAGTAAATATGCTAGTAAAAACTAAAGAAGTCTTATTGCAGAAGCTGGAATACACGGAGTGGAAAGAGTTCTATATAATATCCACTCTCCTGGTTATATTTAGTGTATATATAATAGTTACCAGACCAGTGCAGCTTCCATGTCCAATATAGTCTAGAAAAAAAACTTCCCTCCACCACACTGAAAAAACCCCCCCGCAAAAATACTTGCCTATATGCGTTTGTTCTTCGCAATTTCTACTGTCTTGGTGCAAATTGTTTTACCGAACACTGCAATTGATTATGTGCATGTGCAGATATTTGTACGCTATGTATGGCTTGTTGAGTGCACGCACCTCCCATATATTGAACAAAGGTTGTTTTATTTGACTTATAGTAACATTTAACTGACAAAAATAAAGATAGTCCATTGGTACAGGACATGGAACTATATCGCTCATGAGACACACATGGCATTATAGAGAGACAATATAAATGATTGCGTAACTAGACATTTAAAACGCAAAATCCAAGGGATACATTAATATGTGATTTTTTGATGTTCACACGGTGACACAAAACACCCTAAGTTTAAGAGCTACACGAGGGACCCCATTCTAGACATTTGTGATTTGTCTAGTACTCTTAATATGATCCCCCTCCTCTGATTTATTTTAATTTTTTAAATAATTCGCTTGGGAATAATCTCCTGTTGAATACGGAAGTATTTTCATAATTTTTATTTATGCGTAGTATGATCTTTTTTCATAATGAAGGTGATTTATTTTATTATCAAACATTAAAAGTTACGTTTTAAGACTTTCAACTACATACAGTCAGGTCCATAAATATTGGGACATTGACAGAATTTTCAGATTTTGGCCTCTATTCACCACCACAATGGCTTTGAAATGAAACAAACAAGATGTGCTTTAACTGCAGACTTTCAGATTTAATTTGAGGGTAATTACATCCAAATCGGGTGAACGGTGTAGGAATTACAACAGTTTCAATATGTGCCTCCCACTTTTTAAGGGGCCAAAAGTAATGGGACTATCAACTCAAAAGCTATTTCATGGACAGGTGTGAGCTATTCCCTCGTTATTACATAATCAATTAAGCAGGTAAAAGGTCTGGAGTTGATTCTAGGTGTGACATTTGCATTTGGAATCAGTTGCTGTCAACTCTCAATATGAGATCCAAAGAGCTGTCACTATCAGTGAAGCAAGCCATCATTAGGCTGAAAAATCAAAACAAACCCATCAGAGAGATAGCAAAAACATTAGGTGTGGCCAAATGAACTGTTTGGAACATTCTTAAAAAGAAAGAACGCACCGGAGAGCTCAGCAACACCAAAAGACCCGGAAGACCACGGAAAACAACTGTGGTGGATGACAAAATAATTTTTTCCCTTGTGAAGACAGATGAGACAAAGATCAACTTGTACCAGAGTGATGGGAAGAGAAGAGTATGGAGAAGGAAAGGAACTGCTCATGATCCAAAACATACCACCTCATCAGTGAAGCATGGTGGTGGTAGTGTCATGGCGTGGGCATGTATGGCTGCCAATGGAACTGGTTCCCTTGTATTTATTGATGATGTGACTGCTGACAAAAGCAGCAGAATGAATTCTGAAGTGTTTGGGGCAATATTATATGCTCCTATTCAGTCAAATGATTCAGAACTCATTGGACGGCGCTTCACAGTGCAGATGGACAATGACCCGAAGCATACTGCAAAAGCAACCAAAGAGTTTTTTAAGGCTAAAAAGTGGAATGTTATGCAATGGCCAAGTCAATCCCCTGACCTGAATCCGATTGAGCATGCATTTCACATGATGAAGACAAAACTGAGGGGAAAATGCCCCAAGAACAAGCAGGAACGGAAGACATTTGCAGTAGAGGCCTGGCAGAGCATCACCAGGAATGAAACCCAGCGTCTGGTGATGTCTATGCGTTCCAGACTTCAGGCTGTAATTGCCTGCAAAGGATTTGCAACAAAGTATTAAAAAGTGAAAGTTAGATTTAGGATTGTTTAGTTTGTCCCATTACTTTTGGCCCCTTAAAAAGTGGGAGGCACATATAGAAAGCGTTGTAATTCCTACACCGTTCACCTGATTTGGATGTAATTACCCTCAAATTAAATCTGAAAGTTTGTAGTTAATCACATATTGTTTGTTTCATTTCAAAGCCATTGTGGTGGTGAATAGAGGCCAAAATATGAAAATTCTGTCAATGTCCCAATATTTATGAACCTGACTGTACATAACTTCAATCCATTTTTCTGTCAAGAGTTCCCCAAAAAATGTCTTCTTTCCCTCTTTCTTTGTGTACTGACTCTTACTAGGTTGAGGGCAGGATGAGCAACTTGTGGATCTATACATGCAGTGCATATCACACTACACATGTTTCAGTGACCTGTATTTGTTCCTTCGACGGTATCTCAGAAACTGTAACCTTCGTAGTGTGCCCAAGATGGCTGCCTCACCTGGTACGCCCATGGGTGGGATGAAAAATACTTGGATCTGCTGGTGTAAGGTGTCTGCTCTTAGATTTTGTACTCTGCCACTTCCACATCTTGTGTTATCTTTCCTAAGAGTTACCTATTCCACCCATGGTAAACTATGTAGCGCACCTAAAATGGCTGCCTCACCTGGTTACCTTCATGAGTGGGATGTATAACCCGTGGAAGTTATTACCCAAAATGGCTTCCCCACCCCTGCATTATTTCCATCGTACCCATTAAGTTGACTGTTTTCGGTTTGTTTTCTTCTTTCTGTAATACTAAACCCTTCTGCTAAGTTTTTGATGATGTATTGCGACTTTGAGTCCTGAGAAAAACCTATATAAATAAAATTATTATTACATACTTCAAAATCACATCTTGAACTTATCATTTCAAACGTTGGTTCATTATATATACTATAACCTAATAAAAACATTGAAGATACTGTACGTAATCATCCCAATTCCCCCCTCCCTCTCTATGGCTTCCTTCTTTGAACAGTAGATGGTAAGGCTCCAGTGACTGGAACCTCACCCTATGCCCACTGTTATTGAATGTGAATCCTAATTTTGGAACAAGTGTTCACATCTGGTTCACGTGGAAGATTACAAACACATTTGCTAATGAAATCTATCTGAGGCCCTCTTGATTGATGGTTTACACCACCATCCCTAGTCAATTACATTTAAATCCTTTGGTCTGGGGAGACTGAAGCAGTGAGCAGCAATGGTAGTCACTGTTTAATACATTGACAACGTTGTAATTTATATTGTTCTACATCTATACCTGGGTGATCTTACTTCCTGGTTGGACAAAGAACTCTCTAACCCCAATAATACATGCATTGTTAGGACAGTGCCTTTTCCTATTTTGTTTATTTTTTTTTTTTATTCATTTTTAGAAAAAATAAATAAAAAAAAATGGAAACCTCTGTGTACTTTGATGTTGCGTGCACCATACAGATCATACAGCACCATACAGATCAGATCTCTATTTACATCCGTCAATGTCACCATACAGATATAGCTGGAAGAGAACTGCACCACAGAACTGATCTGCATGGTTCCAGTGAATGCCTGCAGTACTTTCTGCTGCATCCAGAAGGGGGGAGAGGGGTAGCACGACATGCGTATTGGAAATATATAAATATTCCACGTTTTCATCTTTGCCTGGTCATCGTCCTGTCTGTTTTTTCTTGCACTTGTCTTCTACATCCATCATCTCATCCTCACGCTTAATTGCCTAATCCGTTTTCACTGGCGTTTTCACACACCGCTCTGAATTTGGATCCATACAACATGGTAACACAACCCTAAACTAAGGACCTGAATTTGATACAGCAATTATAATAATTTGTCATGGTTTTGACATGGGCACAAGATGTATGGAGCCAGCAGAAATGGACAGCCACTTGTCAGACTTCTGTGTCAAAATAGTTACTAAGTTGTGTCATCTGCAGACCCTTTAATATGTAGCATGTTATATACACTTCCATCTCGCTACTTTCCCTTTAACCGATCTTTGAGCATTTTTTTTTTTTTATTAAATCCAAGTTTTTGATCAAGGTTCTCTTCTTAATTCCAGAGTGCGTCTCCTATGCATCTTTCGCAAGTACTAGTGCTAATAGTAACTTTGTGTATTGAATCAATAAGGTTATTTTGCACTAATGGGGAAAGTGTGTAATTGAGGATTTGTTTAAAGAAGTGGAAATTTTTTACAAATTCCTGAATTATTCTGAGAACCTTATTTTAATGTTTGCATTTATTAATGTGAGGTTTTGCTGCCATCCTGCTGAGTTTGAGTTAAAATAAAACAGTCATGTATGTCTATTTATTTAAATATATCGTATATGTGTTCTAGATGGGGAAAATGTACCTGGCTGTAAAGAGATTAGACATGCTTTTGTTTATTCAGACAAGTTTGTTAGCAATGTCTTGGAATATTTTTTACACGTGCGTTCTTTGTTTCTACTGCAGGGTCCATAGGGGGTCCACAGGGTTGACCTTGGGGTATAGGTTGGGAACCAAATCCGGGCACCACGCAGTTAAAGCTTTTAGTTCCCAGGATGCACATGGGTCCACTCTCCCTATAACCCCGCCCCCCAGCCAGAGGCACCTCAGTTTAAGTTGGTGCCCGGCCGGAGTCGGGTCACCGTTACTGCAGGGGGGCTGCTTAGCAGCCCCTAAGCTTAAAAGAGTTTTATTTTATTATTTTTTTTTTTTACTACTCTTCAGAGCGGCAGCATCAGACTGTCCAATGGACGTCTGAGCTGCCGCTCCTACACCCCGCCGGCGCTGCGACGCCAGTACAGATCTGGGGATCGCAGCGGGACCCCAGAGTCTGTACTAGCCGGGCTCTGGAGGAATCCCTGGGCTGCTGCCGGATCGACGGGGACAGGTAAGTCGCGTGGTCACCGCTTGCGGTGACCCGCGTGTACATGCAGCCTTATGCCTCCGGTCTCTGGGGACAGACCGGAGGCGCTAGCGGTGGCGGCGGGCTCCCCCTCCATGGAGGCATACCCCGCGTGTCCACAGCCCCACCAGGGATTATAGCGGCAGCGGGAGCCGGCATCCCGGGGGGTTAATTGCTAGCCAGGGGAGGAAACCTTCCCTGTCTAGCGGCTCCTCCCCTCAGCTCAGCGCGCCTTTCAATACTACAGTCTGGCGTCGCTGAGCTGCTTCCTCCGCGGGCCACGCTTCTTCTGAGGTCTCCAGCGGCCATTTTCTCTCTGTGGTGCTGCAGAACTCTTAGGATGTCAGTGAGCCCAGTCCCCCTGCGTACCTGGCCATTTTGGGTCAGTGTACACCGCGCTATAGCCTTCCCAGACACTGAATCTGGGCAGTTGAATGTAGCGACATTGTGCAGTATATTATATGTCATGCTTATGTATGTATATATATTTTTCTGCATTGTATGTGACTTATGCTAGTGCTGACTGTCTGCTTTTTCTCTCACCTGTCAGTGTATATCTATCCCTTTTCTTTATCTGCCCTAATACAGGTGTACCTGGGGTGGTTCTGAGACCTCACATATATATATTTGTTAATATCTGTGAGGTTTGTCACATACTATTGCGTGCTGCACGTTGCCATATTTTAGATGGAACTGTGAGTTGCGTACGCTGATAATGGGTTCCTGCAGCTAATCTTAGCGTCAGTCAGGACCGGTATGGCGCTGCTTAATATTTCCGTCAAGATAGTCAGATATATCTGACCAGGAGATTGCACACGATACTGCACCCATTATTGCTATCCTGCAAGTCATAGCCTGCAGGAATTAGTGCGGAGGATTTTAACTCAGAAAGGTTTTCGTATGCGGCACCATCTGGTGCCGGGCCCCTTGCACGACCCCCTTAAAGGGCGGTTTATTTCTCAGGATCCTCTCCTTTGAGGATCGCCGGGCGGGCCCCATTGTCGTCACTCGCTTGGAGTTACTTCACCATACTGCCCTTTTGAACTCGGGGTATCTCGCAATTTCTTGCAATTTACCCCTGTGTCACAGACTATCGCTCCCTGCCGGGGTTTTTCACAGTACATGAATTACCTCCGATACCACATCGGTCTGTCATTCCCCTTGCAGGGATTACCACAACGGCCACCCTGGTGGATGTCGTTTTATACGAAATACTAATTGGCGTGATATACGCCCTGTGGTTACTGACCAGTGGCTCTGCCGTGAACTGGATGGTATATTCGGCTCTTTCCCTCTCACATGGGGGGGAGCCGATCTCAAGTATTATTATCCCTGCTTTGGGGCTGGTAGCCAGGCTCATTCTGGATATAGAGAATGTCGATCCTGCACCAGTATCATACATCTCCCGTTTTCTGCCCAGCGGGTGGATCTCATAGCGGGAGTCTGGCTGTCCCCAGATACGAGGAGTCACAAAGGCCTCCTGTTTCCCATTCCCTGAGGGTCCTCACAAGTAATGGAAATCCCCTTCTGGGATGGATTTGTATGTTAATCATCGGGTTACAGGCATTAATACGCCTCCCATCCCGGCCTGGACGAATTTTACGGATCCGTAGGTGGTAACTTTGCCTGAAATCAATGTACTCGTTTTCAGGGCCTGTTGCCCGTCCTACCATGGCCATCGCATGGTGATGCTTTTGTGACGTTTTTCCCCTCCAACACGTCTGAGGTTCAAATATCTTTTTGCCGCTCACAAAATATGCAGTGGTCATATGTGGGATTACCTCATGGGATGCCGGTCTTCTAACTTTCAGGGTTTCGGCGGCGTCTGTATCCGCCGCAGTACCCTATGGCTGCGTTATGGGAAAGCAGAGGTGCACACTCCTTCCAGGGGGAAGTTCTTGTTTGGTCCTGACCTTGACAAGATCGTTGCATCATTGGCAGTATCACTAATGGGGAGATACCGTCTTTAGCTACTCCCACTACATTCGGACTAACTCTGTTAAGTCTTTTTCTCCTCAGGGTCAGCCTAAAGGCCTGTTTTTTCCTAGGCTGTCGGCCTCCACGGGGGCCACCTTATCCAGTACCGAGCAGTCCTGGACTTCCGGACGACCCTGTTTCTACACCTGAGGATATACCCTCAGCCTGACGGGACAGGTCTACATCTGGGGAATTTCCAGAGTGAGGTACTGATTCTCAACGGCCTCTCATTGCTCATGCAGCCTCCTCACAGGCATTGTTACACGGGCCCTTCTTCAGAACTGATCAGGGCCTTACAATCCCAGAAAGCTATACAGTCTTTGTGGTAAGCAGAGCTATTTCGGCCAACCTCACTATCTCAGTGAGGGACTGGTTGTTCTACTTTCTTTTTGGGGCGGTGACCGACTGGTCCTCCTTTGCCTATACTCTGTCTCAAATCCCTGAATCAGATTCCAACGGTGCCTGGACTCAGGTGGATTCGTCCATGCTCCATCATCCGATGTTTGGAACCTGGGGATTTTATGGTATATCCGAGTATTCAGGATACGTACCTACGGGTACATACAGAGCCCTCTCATCAGCATGGGTTCAGGTTTGCTGTGCCACAGCAACACTTGTAAGTTTCGGGCTCTGCCTTTTGGGGCTGTCCTCAACTCCACCGGGGTTTACCAGCTTTATGGATTTTCTGACAGTTCACCTGTTCAGTGTATCCGAATGCTCCTTTCTCTGGACGGTCTCCTACTTTTAGCAGGATCACCAAGGTACTTTACCGCCAGGTCAGGATAACCGGGGCTTCTTCTCGTCACAGAAAAGTCCTCCCTGCATCCCTCACAGGGTTTTCTTCATCTGGGAGCACTGCTGGATTCTCAGAATCTGAGAATTTTTCTGGCGTAAGACAAGATCTCCACTCTTCAACTTCGAGTGTGCGGATATCTACGCAGTCGACATATATCATTACTCTTTGTGATGCGCGGTCTACCAGAGTGTCTACCTTTTGGTAGGGTGGAATGTGCTCAGTTCCATTCCAGGCCTTGCCATAATTGACTCCCCTCCAGATGGATCGAGTTTTTTCCATCGGATCGCTGTTCGAACGATGATACTTTCTACGGAGGCGAGTTGGTCTCTGTCCGGGTGGCTATGGCCATCTCGTCCAGGGTGTTCTTTGCTAAAGACAGTGTCTGGTCCGCATTCATTTCGGGGCAGTTGGACGTCTGTCGCTTCTGCCCTGCCACTTACCTTGTTGATACTTTAAGCTGTCTTGGACTTTCACTCTGGCCTAACCCATTTGTCACGGTAAACCTGAATAGGTTCAGTCCGACAGTGTCACAACAGTGGCTTCCATCTAGGCAACACTGGTAGTTGGGTGGCAATGTTAGGAATGTCACCCATTCTGACATAGTCCAAGGGTCTTCTCCTGGCCAACTCTGCGGTGTTTATTCCCGGAGCTCTCCATTGGGAAGCGGGCTTCCTCAGCCGTCACGGCGTGCATCCCGGGGACTAGTCTCTTCTCCAAGAGAGGTTTCAACTCCTGGTGAGCAGAGGGGGCCTCCCTGAGGGGATTGATCCCCATGGCCTTCTGACTCGATCACACATTACCGGTGTTACAGTCCAGCTCTAGGAGTACTGAAGCTACCTTCAGTGACTCTTTGTCAGTGAAGTGGTCCTTCCACTTTGTGTACCTGTGTCCTCCGGTCTCCCTTCTTCCTCGAGGTCTTCGGAAGTTTAATTCGAGACGGAGGGGCTTTCCTTCTGGGGGCTCCAGGTCGTCCCAGACATCACTGGTACTAAGATTTTCGGAGTCTCCTCCTCGATGCTCCGTTCCTACTGCTTCACTATCTGGACCTGTTGTCTCAGGGTCCTTGTTTTTCCCTGGATCTGGATCGCTTGTCTTTAACTGCGCCCCTACTGTGGTCCTCGGGCTTCCCTGGCTCTGTCTTCATTGAGATGTTTAGAGCAGATAGGCCAGACTTTGCTGGGATCTGCCACGGACTGTGGCATACATAATTCTTATGGTATCGTACCTGTCGATACGATCCTCCGGTGTCCAGGATTTCCAGATATTCTGGCATTCCTTCCAGCTGGCTTGGGTTTCACCCTTGGCCTGGCCTTCCTGACAGTGCGGATCTCTACACTGTCGGTATGGTTAAGATATGGAATTGCTCCGCTCTGGTATCCAGTTCATCCTTTGGAGTGTTTTCTGGATTATGTCTCCACTTGTCCTCCCTAGGGACTCCTGGGGAGTTAGTAGTGGTTCTTTGTTCCCTCCGGGGACAGTCAATGGAACCGCTGGTTGTGATAGCCATTACATGGTCTATTGTTTAAGCTCTCTCTCTCTCTCTCTCTCTCTCAGGGTGTTTAAATCAACCAGGAGAGTGTCTGAATGGGGAGCGTTCTCATGTGGCTCCCTCTTCTGGAGGGCATCATGTCAGGGTGTGAGTTGCTCTCGCCCTGTGTTTCTTCTTAAAGTGGTTTTTAGGTTCCATATTATTCTGGAACTTATGGTATGGCCATTCAGTTCCCAGTCCTCTCGGCTGTTGTGGCCTCATGGACTGTGGTCCGGCCTCTTTGGCTTTATGTGATCCGTTCAAGTTCCTTATGGTAAGCGGACTCCTTATTGGTGGTCTGCGGTTTCTGGTTTTAACAGGAAACGATGGCCGGCCTATAATGAAATGTTGACTGGATGGCCTCGTATGTCTTCCTCAGGGGCCTACCCATGGGTGGGCATTTCTGTCGTTGAGGCTTGTTTTTTTTTTTTTTCTCGGGCCGTGTAACCCTCGTGGGCGGCTCGTCGTGGCGCCTCGGCTGTTTTGCCTTACTAGGTGTCCACGTGGTCTTCTGTCCATACCTTTTTAAGGTTCTAGGCATTGGTTTCCTTTGCCTCTCAGGATGCTTCCTTTTTGGCGACGGATTCTCCTCTCAGCACAGGAGCGTCCCCACCCTTGGTTGAACTGCTTTGGGACATCCCCAAGGTCAACCCTGTGGACCCCCTATGGACCCTGAAGTAGAAAACAAGAGATATGGTAAGAACTTACCTTTGTTATCTCTGTTTCTACGAAGTCCATAGGGTCCACAGGGCGCCCGCCCTGACGCACCTGGCTTCATATGGGCTGTGTTACTGGTCACCGGCTTCCCGTCTCCTTTTCTGTGAGTATGGTTCTAGAGTGTTCCAGTTTTCTCTCTCTTTTTCTCTCCTCCTCCGGCCTTTGGCTACTTACAATCTGAGGTGCCTCTGGCTGGGGGGCGGGGTTATAGGGAGAGTGGACCCAAGTGCATCCTGGGAACTAAAAGCTTTAACTGCGTGGTGCCCGGATTTGGTTCCCAACCTATACCCCAAGGTCAACCCTGTGGACCCTATGGACTTCGTAGAAACAGAGATAACAAAGGTAAGTTCTTACCATATCTCTTGTTTTTCAATGCCTTTAGAAGACAGGATATGCTATTTTAAAGCGTAATGAGATATACTGATTCTTTATAAATAAACAATATTAGTTGGAATATGAAAGTGACCATTTTCTGCATTTTATTTAGCTTTGTTCCAGCTCTAAGGGCCTTATCCAATTAGCCGCGAAATAAGTCACACAATTTGCGTGTTTTGGTGCGATATTTTCACTTTTTTTTTTTTTTTTTTTTTATTTGTATGCACGCTCCGGTTTTTTGCACTATCCTATTACAAAAGACATGAAAATGCATTAGCACGAAAACTGTTAGTGGAGAACCCAGCGAAAAGTGCAACAAGGTTTGGAGAAATTAACCTGTACCCCATAAAAAGGCTAACTGACATAGGAAACATTTTAGAAGTGTATTACTGGCTCTACTAAAAGTGGGATCCGGTCTAAAGATCTACAGTAAAAAGGTAGACAATGTCTAGATAGACACCAGAAGTTAGACAGTCAATAGGTCGACATGTAAGAAGGTTGACATGTAAAACTGGTCAACACATTATTATTTTTGTTAGGGTCAGGTACTTACCGTAGGGTCAGGCACCAGGTGGGTGGGTTAGGGTTTTGCACTTACCGGAGGGTTTGTGTTTGTTAGGGTCAGGCACCTACTCCGACAGTTTCGGGTTAGGCACCAGGAGGCAGGGTTAGGGTGAAGTTTAGGGTTAGCATAAAAAAACACACAACATGTGTCGACCATTTTCATGTCGACCATTGTACCTGTTGATGTTTAGTGTCTCAACCTTTTGTCCCTGGTGACCTATTGATTAACATCTGGTGTCTATCTAGACATTGTTTAACTTTTGTACTGAAGATCTTTCAATCCACATCCACTAAAAGTATTTGGGGTTCTTAAATTGCATTAAATGGCTATTATATGCATATTTGTATAACATTGGAAAAATGATAAACAAGTTTTTTTTGGCCAAAATAAATGCTGCAGTTAAATTGGGGGTACATGAAAATGGGTGCAAGTATATTTGTGTCCTAAAAGTGCACTTTTTAAAAAAATTTAAAAATACACCTGCTGCAGCCACCTGTAATATTTAAAACATGGGTCCCATCCATATCAGGGTTGCATAAAATTGGATTTAAAAAAAAATAAATCCAAATTTATGCAACCCTGATCCATATAGCTCCCAAAAATACCAGACCCAATACTTTAAACCCATTTTCCAACACTTTTATTTTTTTCACCCCAAAAATGCAATTATTGTCCAAATTATGCTAATTAAAAAATATTTTTTTTGCCTAATTTGTTATTAGGGGGGGGGGGGGGGGGGGGGAGTTGTCAAAGGGATTCTGAAACAAGTCCCCACATTTTTAATTCAAAATAGGGATTTTGCTAAATTTTTCACCTGCTATGAGATGGTGAAAAGCGCGATTTTTGTCTATGCAGCTTTCGCAGATGGCAAAAGGATTGCACAATACGCATGTTTGTATGAAAAGTTTGCACCTGCGAACACTTATCGCCAAAACTCGTTTTTTTTCGCAGCTACTTGAATATGGCCCTAAATGTTTCACTTTCCTGTTTTGTTGGATGTTGTGTTTTTATTTATTTTTTTTTTTTGAGGCTTTAAAATTTTATTCAGCTGTAACCTACTTTTGCCCATGAAAAGTTCAGTTGTATTATAGGCATTGCAAATTCCACACCCCTCTCTACTGGGTTCACTGTGCTGCCATTGGCGTTAGATCGTTTTTATCTTTTGTTTTTTCCCTCAGTACTAGGAGACTTTTTCTATCTCAAACTATATATCTCAATCGTACATCAATGAAAAAAATTAAATCACTAAATAGTAAACCAGTACAGTCGCACAATAAATATTACATTGTACTCAGTACATTGGGGTCTATTTAGCAATAATCACGAAATTGGCTCAAATATTTTCAGCCAATATCGTTGCATTTATTAGTATTTTTAACTTTTCTCTGGTATGCGGCGAAAAACTTCTCCGGATCGGCGTTTGCTTTAACACACTGTCCCTGCGAAGTCCCCGGTGGCCTTGTTTTCGGAAGTCTGAAAAGACGGACTCCTGTTTCTTGTATAGCGCATGTTCCTACTTCAGTTCGGATATGTGCATCTTTTTGGCCCAGTATCCTCACGTGCGGCACTGAAGAGGGTAAACGGGCCAGTACTCGAACAGGAAAGGCCCAAATACCACTCTTCTCATATGTGTACACATTCTCAGATGGCATTATGAAGTAAGGCTTTAAAGGTTTTTGTAAAGGTTTTTCTGCTACCTGCGTAGCAGAAAACTTTAAGCACTGTTAGAGAGCAATGACTTGCTCTCTACACTGCGTTGTAGTAGGAGTCTGTCATTAAGAAAATTGCATTATATTCTTCCTTTACCCTTTCCTACATAGGGCCGAATTCAATTAGAGGCGAAAACCCGTGATCGTAGAAAAGTGTTCGCCGACTTGCGCTTTTCGCCTGTTTTCCGCTTTTCGCCCTACTCAATTCCAGGACAATTTCGCCTGGGCGAAAACTTTATAGGCAAAAACATGCGAATAAGTTTCCCCCAGAGGCAGGTGAAATGTAGGTGCAAAATCTCTATTTTGGGGTACAAATGTGGGGATTTGATTCAGAACCCTTTGGCTACTTCCACCCTTCCCCCCCCCCCCCCAATGACTAACAACGAAAAGAAAAAGAACTTGTCATCTTTTTGGGGCAAAAGTTTTAAAAGTGTTGAAACATGGGTAAAAAGTAGGGGGCCAGGTATTTTGGGGGGCTATAAGGTTGAGACAGGTGTTTTTAAGATTGCAGGATGCTGTAGCAGGTGGTTTTTTTTGAGATTTTTTAAATCTTCACTTTGGAGACCCCAAAATATACTAGTTTCCATTTAAATGTAACCCAAATTCAACTACGGTACTTATTTTTCTCAAAAAACATTGCTTTATATAATTTTTCCACACTTGTATGCATGTTTGCATAACAGTCCTTTGACTCAATTTAAGATCACTAAATACTTTTATTAGGGCTATTAATACCCTTCTATATCGATTCCCAGGGTCAGTTAGTCTTTTTATGGGGTACAGACTGATTTCCTCAAAGTATGCTGTCCTTTTCGCTAGTTTCATTATTCAACACATTCTCCTATCCGCGTTTTCGCCTGTTTAGGAATTGAATAGGGAGATAAGCGGTGGCAAAAACATTGCGTCCAAACAGACGAATGAGGCACAATCATCTCTTTTGCCAACTTCGGCTTTTCGCGGCTAATTTAATTAGTCTCATAGCCGTGATACTTAAATCATGCAGATATGTTTGTTTCCGCTTGATTTAAGTCAAATTTGTCTTGCAAAATAGACCCCAGGGTTTAATTGCTAAGGAGAAAAAAGTCTTTAGGAACTCTGGTAGTTTGGGGGAATATAGTACTCCAAAACATTGATGCTCATCACAGGATTAGGGGCATATTTACTCCTCATCCGATTTCAGACCAGATAATTATAACTTATCACTGTTCGCGGCAATATGAAATTATACATCTCCCGAAAGTACTATTCTTCACATGCAGGGATATGGAGATACCCTACCTCTGTCCCTCCTTCATACATTCAGGGGGGGGAAGGGGATCATTAATATTTGTGGGTGCCCCCCAAATACTGGTTTTCTGGGAACGTGCCGCAAATGTTCCATGACAATAATAATTAAAGTCTTGGATCTCTTTTTGTTTCTTCCAAATATATAATTTGATATGTTGAGGTTGGAGGTAAGCAAAAAGTTTGTAGAGCCCTTTTACTTAGATGTAGGTCTCTTTGGTGCTACAGAGCTCTTCATATTCGCTTTAGACCTGTACATGGCACAAATAAAGCTGGGAAATAATTGGTATGATTCTGATATAAGGAGAGTTAAAATGAATGCAAGTTTGTGTGATATGATTACATCAATGCACTTTGACTTTACAAAGTAAGAAAACAAATGCCTAGTCTTTGTAATATTCATGTGAATAAAAAGTACAATGTCATTGGGTATCTGATTAGTGTCTCTGCTCCTGTAATAAGAAATTGGGCAGAATTGGCCAAAAGGAAAGCGTGTCTGTCCTTTCTCAGCCAGTAACTTACAGGGGAAACTGAATGCCAATGTAAGGGCCATTCATCTGCAGGTGCATTGCCTCAACTAGAGGATAATGGTTGAAAGGACAGGAATTAGTAGCATGTTATATTAGCCTTTTGTAGCATATTTTGTCCCTAAGCGTCTTAATTTCCCCGTCTGAATGGCGAGCAGCAAGAGTGTGGGTTTTGAACTAATACCCATCATGCATGTAAACGGTGTGAAAGGGTGCCTTAGTAAGTGAACACAGAGTGTTCTTGTGTCAGCCCTTGTGGAAATAGATACAATACAAACATTTCAGCTGAACGCCATGTAGACTCCATTGAGTAGAAACCTGGCTGCATTGTGTAGCTGCCCTCCCATACACAGTGAGAACAGAGCGCTCCTGAATGAGGGTGCAAGATCGTTTTGTTCCATGCACTGCTAGGCTTTTAGGGACTCCATTGAGGGGGGCATGGATTTTGTTAAGTTGAGACCAATTCATTATGTTTTATTGCCTGGTGAGAAGCAGTAATATGTTATTGTGAAAGTTCATCAAATATTCATGGTTTAAGATAAGTAGTAAATGTATTCATTCAAGTGGCTTTAGGGGATTTGAATAGGAATATGTAGTCTGCTCAGCTGACAGTCTGCAGGGGGATGGAGCTTGTTTAACAAGCTTAGGTTTAATCTCTGATTAAGGTTCCTCTGAGAGGATTTCCTCTTTTATTGTTGTAGATCTGCATAAAAACAACTTGTAATTCCTTGTAATCCTAAATTGGTGATCTTGACTTGTACTCCAGTTTTCCGTAATACATTTTGTCATTTTTAATATAAAATTCAATTAGACAAGATTTTCAGGCAATTTTTTATTTTTTTTCTCCCTCCCTTCAACTTTTTTTAATCCTTGCTCTGTTATATACTTGCATGTTCCCCTTTGTCACCAAAACAGAATTGCACCTGTCCTTGCTTAAGTAGGACGAGATGGACTCTAGTTAATTTTAAGTAGATTTCAAATAAAAATAATTTTTTGTTTATATTTTTTTTCCATGTTTTATAAAAAAAAAAAATTATTTTACTTGCGTGTTATTATTTCATGGTGAAAATATTACCTGCTGTTAAAAGTATTTGTCTGGAAGTATGAACAGAGAAATTTTATAGTTGGCCCACACAACTTTTTACATTTTGTTTTTCTTTGTTTGTTAAGAAAGAAATGCATTTGCAGATTAATGTATGCTTCTTGGCCCTCTTCAGTGTTCTGCAGTGGTTTCCTGTAAGTTTTACATGCTTATTGTTACAGAACTGTTATTTTGATAGCTTGTAGGGCCATTTAGTGATTTTAATGGATATTTACCACTCTTCCAACTGCATATAGAAGTAAAAAGAGCTGTAATTGTATGTCTAGAACATGTGAGCAAATTATGGACCTTTCGCAAATAAAGACCACCCAAAGCTAAACACACTACTTTTTATGGAAAGAAGTGAGAAGAAATATAAAGCCAGGTCGTGTTCTGTGAGTAAGCTGCTCCCCCCCCAATCCTTCTAATTAATCCTCTCCACTGTTTGTTTGAACAGTGACCCCTAAAACTGAACTTTGTATTTATTTCATTTGGAAATTTTTAATTTTGGGTGGAACTAGCCTTTAGGCTAAATTCAATTAGCCTAGTTAAGTTAACAGGAGTGAAAAAGAGCGATAGTCTCAGTCTTTAATGCCAGGGGCTATTCAATTCGAGTCCCTTTTGTCATTCGGGCGCCTTGTTAACGCCCATTATATCTTCGTATTAAAAGGCGCTAACATAGAATTCCTGATAAGTTCACGGATCTATGTCTGATAAATGCAGGCTGCCTTTGGGGCTAAATGAATAGCCCTGGGGGACGAATCGGCACCCAGTGAATTTCCACGGCAAATTGAACCCCTTAGTGCATTCAAACATTATTTGCAGTGTAACAGAAAATAAGATACATTTCACATAGTCCCAGTGGGAAATTCTCAGGTATCTGGGTCTGCTACGACTTTTGTACTAGAAGCTCCTCGCATAACTCCTTATCAATCCATACTTTTATATGGAAATTTAAATCAGTGACAATGTAATAAACTTTCAGACTGGATATAGATAACCACTCAGGCACAAATGCTAGATCACACTTTGATGTTAGGGAGGCCATACGTGCCAGGTGATCTCTGGGGGTCATTCAGACCCGCTCACAAGCGGGTCGATGTTGCCCCGCTGCGCGTGCGCATGACGGAGGGAGCTTCGTCGTGCGCATGCGCGAGACCCGGATAGCGACGGGCTCTCCGTCGCTCCGGGTCTCGCACCAAAGGGGGCGTGCTGTCGATGTTGATTGACAGCACGCCCCCTTTGGTGGGCGTGCCGGGGGCGGGGCTGCCAGACGGAGGCGTTCCCATGGGAACGCCTACCGTCTGAAGCCGGCCCCACCGATACCACTAGTGATCACAAAATCACTCCAGGGCTTGCGGCAGCGAGACCCTACCGCAGAGTCTCCATCGCAAGCCCGATGATCACAAAGGTCTTGACCATCGCGACCATCATCATGGACGCTCGCTATAGCTGTGGGTGGTAACCCACAGCTATGCGAGCGTCCATGAGGCCGCTCCAAGTTGAGGGAGGAGGGCCCTGATTCAGAGCGAGCGCTCTGGTCAGAGCGTCCGGCTCTGAATCAGGCCCTCTGTTCTTACAAATAGTTTCATTACTCTAACAACAGCTAAATATGGTATAAGGTGTTTCTAATCTTTTAAATTGCTTGTTTGGGGTAATTTGGAGAGGTAATGCCATTTACAGGTTACTATCTGTGCCAATAACTTAAGATGGTAAAGAATTAAGGAAGAGTAGCTTGGGTTTTGTAAATGATAGTTAAAGTTTGTAAACCATCGGATTTCAGCAGACAGGTGGCCAGCTCAGGTTAGTCATTGCTCTTGTAATTTTAGTCTATCACAAGTAAAGTTTTGTAACCAAAAAACTGTAGAACAGCAATGAGACCTAGAGAGCTTCCTGAATAGCTGGGATCTTCCTTCTGTAACTGCTGTCATAATATACAGTGTCTCCTGGGACAGCTGTGGCAGTATTCTAACCCAGTGGTTCCCAAACTGGGTGCAGTGGTGCCACCGGTTGGTGGTCCAAAACCAAATCAAATTATTTATGGTCAATGTGATGGGCAAAACCAGTGCTGCTGGCTGCCATTCATAAAATATATGAACTAATCGAGCATAACCCTGTCTACCGTCACATTACTGAACATAAGTAAGACACATAGGGGGGCGTGCCTGGTCACTTACGGAGGTGCTGGGCTTCCCCCAAGCTCTTGCTTCACTGTGAATAGATGCCTTGCGCATGCACACGGTGTCTATCCACCCAGCGGTGATCGGTCACTGCAACTTTTCCTACCCGTTGGACACTGCGGCCCGCGGGTAGAGAAGGCTCAGGGCACGCTGTATTAGTGGGGCGCCGCATAAAAAGGGCAGGGTGCATTTTTCCCTTTTAAAATCGGGCAGGGCATGGCACCCCGCTAAAACATCCTAGCGGGAACACTAACGTGTACCAACATACCTGGCTCATTTTCACATAGTTGTAATACGATTTCTGCTTTTATCACTTGTTATCCAACATTATCAAGGATACAGGTCTTCCTGTGTCCTCGTAATATCCTCAGGAATAATCATTATCACCTGTAGATCGATTGTGTTAGTCAATCAAACACTCCTGTGCTCAAGCTAAATGATCTGGAAAACATGCAGTGTTAGGTTTCCATGTGGACTGGGTTTGAGAAATACTGCCTTAAATTAAGTAGTTACTGCATTGGATAAGCAGAAATAGTATTCTGTCTGTCAGCACAGGAAGTTTCAGTAAAGACTATTGGTGGCTCCAGGCTGATACCTCCTTACAAAACTTTTCTTTGTGGCTCCTGCTGTCCCAGGTAGACACTACTACTGTATGACCGTCTCTTTTACATAATAGTACATCACGGTCTTAGAAGATCTTCTGTTCCATTGTTGACAATAAGTTATATTTTTCCTTTTTATAGGCGGATGATGTTGAAAGCAAAATCCGTGAAATTATGCCTCCAGGGTTTTGCTGCGCTACAGATGATTTCATGACATTACTGGAGAAGGAAGTAAATTTTAAACCATTTGGCACTATAATTCATACATATACAGTTTACAATGAAGACTCTGGAGAAGAAATTACTTATCAGATATATAAGGTAAGTTTTTACATCTCTAAACTTAACCTGAATTCTATTTTCATGGTGAATATTATTTTTTGCATGTTTCATATCTATAAATCATATTTGGTATTTGTTACAGAAATAAATGCATTCTTTACTGGTCGTCATACCCTTTCCTCGCTGCTTCAGTCTAATACACAATGGTGATGTGTTGTTGTAAGGGAGGGGACAAATTCGGTAAACATTCTAGTGATTTAAAAATAAAAATAATTCCAGACACTTTAGGAAGACTAACAAAAAGGTGATTTCAAAAGTTCCTTTATGCTCATATCCTGATGGCTGAAACCAATCTTTATATGGATGACTTCCGCAGGGATGAAAGATGATTTTTAGTTCTATTTCTGAACTTTAGGTTTTGGTTGTTTTTGTTTATTTAAATATTCTGCAAAGCATCTTTTTATTTTTTATTTAGTCCTATTAAAGAGTACCTCTCTCTAACAACGTTTAACATCAAACAGATCCATACAATCTATACAAAACAGCCTGATATTAAGACTTTTGGCAGCTGTAAATTATCATGATGTTCATTCAATTTGATAGATGGAGATTATTGATCATCTAGTGTCCCTTCTAGGGTGGCCAGGGCTCTCTGGCACTTTGCGTGTGCCGGGGCCCGAAAAATGGGCGTGGTTATTAGAAAAGGGGAGTGTCCTTGAGAAACGCCCTCTCTTAATCACTGTAGAAGGCGTGCCCAGCACTCACGGCAATGCTGGGCTGCTCCCAAGCTTTTCCGCAGTGTGAATAGATGGCGTTGGTCATCTATTCACTCATCGGAGGAGCCATGCACCCTGGAAGAGCTGACAGCCGGAGCGAGCTGAGAAAGCTCTGCAGGCTGTCAGCGCGGCTATCGCAGCAGAGCGCAAGAAAAGGGGCAGGGTGTATTTTAACTTTTAATAAAGGTGCAGGGTGCGACGTCGTACAAAAGAAGCCTAGCGAGAACGATATATTGGACGATAGGTTGTACCCAGCTTTACACTCCTTCAGGTTTGTGGGTCACTGACCCCTCAATGCCAGGCGGAGTGTGCAGCAGCGGGTGCTTGTAAGACGTGACCAGAAGCAAGTCATTTTTACATCTGAATTTTTCCAGTTTTCTTGGACTGTTCTATTCCGTTAAATAGGAGCTTGGTTACTAAAGGTTGGTAGCTTCAGGTTTTTTTTATTATAAATGCATCAATCAGCAATGTTTGAGCATATGTCACTGCAAATTCTACCATCATTCATAAATCAGGAGTGGTTTTGTTTTTGAGGCTCGCATATTAAGTAAAGCAATCAGCCGTTTACTGGAAGGGTCTTCATTATGAAATGTAAAACTGAGCACACAGTAGTGTTAGTGTGCGCCTAGATATCCGTCCCAGTGCATAGGATTGTGATGCGAGAAGTACCTGCCACTGAGAAGAGAAAAGGGCAGTCCTCGCAAATAAGGATTATGGGACTAGCCAGACAGTGAAATGAGGTTTCATTTTGCAGATGGAGGTTATTGAAGTCAGATTTGGAGATGGGTTATTTATAGACTCTCTTCTTGCTGTAGTTTATGGAGCCCTTCCCACCCTGCAAAATTACTTCTAGTTGAAGAAACACATTTCAAGGGGGGCACATTCCTCAATGTAGAACAAAAGAAGGTATTCAAAAAGAAAAGCGCCCCATTATGATAATGTCCCCGTGCTGTCAAGATAAATCTAAACCAGCTTTAAGGCTAAATGAAGCACTCTCTTACGCAGGATCGTGGGTCTGTATACAAAACCTCAGACCCTGCCTCCTTTTTTATTTTTTTTTATTTTACTACAGTCTGACTCCTTCATAAATGGCAAACGTATGCAAACAAGTAGTTGATTACTTACTTTCTAGATACTGGAGACTCAGACAACACCCAAAATTTACTGACTCCACAGCCCTTGTTTTAGGAGTAAAATGGAAAATGTTTATTCAATGGAATTAATGGTTTTAAAATGGTAGGAGGATGTACTTTTTTTGTGACGTTTAAGTCTGGTACACATCTAAAAGATATATCTGCAGATGATGGTTGTTTATACACACTGAACAACCATCACCTGCCATCTGGCCGTGGGTCCCGCTGGCTTGTGGTCACGTCGCGAACCCCTCCCCGCGGCCTCTGCAGCAAGTGTATGGTCGGTTGGCTGATGTACACACTGGCTGACGCACCTACGAGGATGCAGTTGTTATATCTACAGCCGGCATCCAAGCGCTGGAATGCCACTACCCGGCCAGAGGACTGGCGCTGGAATACCAACAGTAGTGGAGATGCAGACGCCAGAATCCAGACAGCCGGGATGTCTATCGTAAGAATAGCGAGGCTGGTAAGGTCTCAGCTGCGTTTAGGTTTAGGCGTCACGGGGAGGTTTGGGTTAGGGGAGGGGAGGTTAGAGTTAGGTATCCCCGGGGGTGGGTTAGGGTTAGGCAGAACTTCGGGGGGTTAGGCACTAAGGGGGGGTGCGGGTGGTGGTGGTAAGGTTTAGGCACCATGGGGGGAGGGTTAGATTTAGGCACTAATGGGAAGGGTAGGTGTTAGGATGCAGGAACAGAGGGTTAGGGGGAGGGTTACCATACTTGCCGGACCCTTGTTGGGATCCTGAGCATCAGGATGCCGCTGTTGGTATATTAACAGCATGCGTTCCGACTGCCGGGATTTCATACCGATTCCCACCCACGATATATGCCGTTCAAAATAATGGCCAATATATCAGCCAGTGTGTACCCGGCTTTAGACTTCTGCACATTGTACCTTTTTAAGACTGCAACCTAGCGCCTGGAAGGTGACCTAGTCACACAAAGGGATGTACTACTTGGTATATTTTTCAAGTTTCAATCAACAAACACTGTCAAGAAATTGTGTTGCCTAATTGAAAATTATTTCTTTTTCAAAGTCTGTCGCAATCTAGACAGAAAACTCATGGTATTGTGTGTTTTATTAACTGCGCAAGAAAAGATCTAATACCAAAGCATTACAAAGAAAATCATAGTCACTGATTCTCACATGATGGCAAGAGGAACATCATCTGCTGCTCCGTGACCTCATAGGTCACATCCGTAAGATGCAAGTTGTGCTGCTGACATCAGTGACACTTTGCCAGGATCAATATATTAACTTTATTTCATGTTTTCCCTTGCCTGATAATTGCTCTTCATATCTAAAGACCAGATGCAGACACTCAAAATATAGCAACAATAACTTAACATGTTCTATAACTGTAGCTGGTTTAACTTTGCGCAATATATGAATGTGCCATGTGACATCAACCTGTATGTGCGTAACGTCAGTGTCGTTATCCTGTGACCAGTTACGTTTTCAGGGTCCATGAAGTAGACACTTCATCTTTTTGATAGCTGAAGCATAAAAGATCCTCAGGGGCTCATTGACTAGCATTTCCCTTATGTGTAAAACGTTCAGCCAGTCTCTCATTGGGCAGAATTCAATTCATTGTGAAGATGAATAGCCACGGAAGGGAGCTCCCGCAGCTATACACCGTGCTATACACAATACACCGTGCTGTGTGCCTTGATGGAAATTGGCTAAGTCAGTGGATGCCGATTCTCGCGACTTAACCTGATTGTTTGGGTGTGAGAACCGGCATTCTCTGACTAGAGTGCCGGGCGTGTGCGGCTGTTAGTGCCGCGCTAAGCCAGCAAACAAAGTGCACAATCCTAGTTCACAGAGTACGAATAAACAACTTCTACTTTAGTTGTTAGAACTTTTTATTTATTTTTAGAACGAATGTGGACATTGTTGGGGGAGATGTATCAAGACTTCTAAAGAGTAAGGAAATTGCCCACAGCAACCAATCAGTCTTTGGGCGGAATTCGATTGAGAGCGCACCCGGAGCTATTCAATTCAGCGTGCTGTTACTTTGAAGAATTCCGGTTCTCACGACTTAACCTGGGTGTTTAGGCACGAGAACTGTCATTCTCTGACTATAGTACCGTGTGCTCGGTTGTTAGCGCCACGCGAAGCAGTAAAACAGCCGTGCGCCCGGAACTTTTGTCGGATATATCCTCGCATCCCCAGGGGAGTGCGAGAAGAAACCCTTTAGCCACCCAAACAGTGCGGTGTATTGAATAGCTTCGCATTGAATTGAATTCGGCCCAACATACAATGGTTTGAATTGTAATTGAATTGTAGCTTTTTTATGTAATGTGTTTTTTTTCTGTACTTTGAGAATGTGATGATAAACTCATTGCAGTAGTTGAGGAATTTGCTTTATTCATTGTATTCTACCACCTTTTATATCCTTATTTTATGTTAATTGTTAAGTCATTTACCAGTTAAGGTCATCCAAATGATTCATTTTATACCTTTTATGCCTAGGGCAGGTTGTTTGTTTAATCGGTTGGTAGCATTTTATTATTTTCTTTAGACTATGTAATGTCTGACCCGATGTGATGTTTACCCCTAGGCTGATGTGACCTGCCCAGGCTTCAGAGAGTACCACGAAAGACTCCAGACCTTCTTGATGTGGTTCATAGAGACCGCTAGCTACATCGACGTGGACGATGAGCGGTGGGACTACTTTCTGGTGTAAGTACCCTTCTAAATCAACATTAGACTTTCCTCCTTTAACAAAGCTTGGACTTTTAATTGGTAGACACCAATTATACAGCAACAGTATAATGATCTTTTTTTTCCCAGGCAAGACAAACCATTGTTTACAAGGCTCACAGTTTCCCTTCATTGTGTTTGCGGAGGCCTCCAGAATAGCACTGAATTAAACGCCGTTGTAGATTGGAGTGCTGAATGTGGGCTTAAACAGTAAAACAAGCTTTCCCTGTGTTCCCATTTTACTCGCCACCTATTCATGTGTACAATGGGCAAGTGCACTGAAGTGATGCAAAGAGGGCTGATTTATCCAAGTTGCAGCTCACCAATTAAGTGGATTGTACATTCAGAATAAAGCAGGTGTACCCATTGGGCCCTTCCAGCGTAGCTTGCTGACACTGGAAACGCTCTTGGAGAATGGAAAAGGAAAGTGGACCCTGCATGGGAGCTTGCCTGTAATTGACCTGCTTGGCTTTCTGTTTTATCTGCAGATTTGAGAAGTACAATAAGGACGGGACTACGCTCTTTGCGACTGTAGGCTACATGACAGTCTATAATTACTATGTGTACCCAGACAAAACCCGGCCACGTGTAAGGTAATTGCCAGTGATACACGTGCCTTTCTGTGTGTTGTGTTTTTTTTTCTGCCTTGTATTTCACAAGTGAATCTCACTGAAGTTCCCTCAATTCTACCTATAATTGTGTTTTGGCTTTATGAGAGAATAAAGGGCGATGAAAGACACAGTATAGTTAGAGCTGGACCACTCTGTCTTCTGCTAGACCTTAATTGCAGCTTTTTATTTAAATCTCCTTTAATGTGAAAGGTGTACTCTTAGCAGCTAATTAAAGCTTTTAGGTCTTTTACAACTTTACGATATAAACTACAATGTTAATTTGTCAAAAAGTCACCTTTTTAGATGGATGATTTCAGTGTGTGTCTATGTAATTTTAAATGAATGGTTTTTTTTGTTCAGTTAAAATTGTGACTTGTTTGGTTTTAATCAATCAACAAGGTCGCTTTCCATTTATAACTTCTTTATTATAAAGTATAGTATAACATAAAAAGATTTATGTAATATTATTCCATTATCACGATAGCAGTTCACAAATTCTGTCAGGGAATTAATGGTTAAATTTACTTTTTTTTTTTTTTTCAATTTTTTTAAATTTAAAATGCAGCTGACAATCTATATCTGAGTGTAGTGGCACACACTGAGCGTCAGGAGAGAATCCACTATAGGGGCGGACGTAGGGACAGGAGCAGGAAAGTGCATTTGACTGCCTCCTATAGATTGCAATGGCATTTAAGTATCCGTATTAATAAATAACAGCTAATATCACCACCTATAGGCAGTAGGAAGTCCGATGTCTCTGAGATCTGTTACCATCAGCCTTTGCCATTTGTCCAATGGTGATAGGCACTGATAGTTGTAGAACTACTGACCTTTACAGTTATATAGTCTAACCCAGTGGTTCCCAAACTGTGGGCCTTGGCACACTGGGGTGCCTTGGGACACTTGCAGGGGTGCTGCAGGCTGGTAGTCCAGCACCAAATCAAATTATTTATGGTCAATGTAATGTAAATACAGGAACAAACGGAAGTGTAAACCTGTCCACGACATAACTGAACCAAAGGATGACAGCCTGGCCAGGATGTGACCAAGCCTAGGAGGTGAACCGATCGTCATCTGCCACTACACTGATTTATAACACCACCGTTACCTCTGGGATTCAAACCGCTGAATGCTACATATGCTGAGAGGACAGTGATATTAACAATATTAGTTAAGCTATTCTTTAATGTCTGATAATGTACCCTTATGCACATATGCTATTCTTGAGACGCCACCGTTACCCCTCGGTCTGCAAACCTTATCATGGTATATATGTCGAGACGGAGACGATATGGGATGTATTTACCCCTATTCATTACCCCATTACTTGTGTCTCCTGCTTACCACAGTTAGCACCACACTGTTTGGTAGGAATATAATCTTACTTGCCTCTCATCACTTCGCGCTCTCTCATCTGGACTCCCTGCTGCCCGTTCTACACTGCCAATTGGTATCAGCGCAAATAGCCTGGTTCTTTTCCCGACAGCAGAAGTGCCGCTGCTACTATCTTTCACCCCTGTTCGGGACCCCGCTATGCTCTCTCATCTATCACCCTCTGCTGTCAAAGCAAGGTGGTAAGAAAGCAGAAGCAGGTGGGCTAACCTGTGCGGACCTTGTTCTTAGACAGCAATGTTTGTTTTTGAATATATAGAATTAGAGTTTCACAAAATGTCCACCTTCGTTTGATATGAGCCTATTGGGCTTGAATTTTGTCGTCTGATGGGAGCTATGAATATTTGTGAACGGTACAAATACAAATCCATCGATTATAGATGTAGCATTATGTGTATCACTGCTACTTTTCTAAATTATAGCTGCTGCTTTGCGAATTTGAAAACAACACACTAATGCCCACCTGCGGGCTAACTGAACATATCTAAAGGCCCCCATACATCAGCAATTGATTGTGGCAATTCTGCAATTTGCAATCGATTTGTGTATAAAAATCTTTCCCTTTTTCAATCGATTGTGGTAAATCTGCAATTGATTGAAAAAGGGAAAGATATTTATACACAATCGATTACAAATTGCAGAATTGCCGCAATCAATTGCTTATGAATGGGGGCCTTTACCCGACTGCAATGTTCCTGGATTAATGACACTGTTTAAAAAAAAAAAAGTTTTTCGTTTGAAATGCATTAATAGATTAAATTTGTCTGTGATTAACCTCAGCTTTTTCTATTGATGCTCTGCAGTGAGCCACAAAAATCATAGAACTAATGAGCCCCATCCATCTGCGATGGATTGCCGCAATGCTGCAACCCGGCATTGCAGAAATCCAACATGTTGGATTATGCCGATTTTACGATTGTGATCAAAAAATGATTGTGATCGTCAAATCGCCGACATTTAACATGGAAAATGTCTGCGATCCGGCGACGGATCGCAGAACGTCTGTGGTGGGCGATCGGAAATTTCCGATCGCATCGCTACGATCCGTCGCAGATGTATGGGTACCTTAAGAAAATCCTGTGATATACCTTAGCTCAGTCAGCTGGCTGTTAATTGAGCAAAGCCTGACATACAGTTTGCCTGATGACACAGAGGTATCAGCTGGGCTGCAATGCTCCTGGATTAATAACACTGTTTAAAAAAAGTTTTTCGTTTGAAATGCATTAATAGATGAAACTTGAACTATAAATGTCATAGAATTAAGAAAATCCTTCTAATGCTGGGCATACACTGACATGCAATTATCTGTCAGATCTCTGTCCAATCTGGCTGATTGGAATGAAAAATCTTGTAACGTTGATTGGAATAAAAAATCTTGTAACGTATGGGAGCAACTAACAATAGAAATTTGCTCCCAAACACTAGAAAAGGGACCAGATTTTCCTTCCCACCAACAGATTTGACAGATAATTGTAGAGTGTTTGCCCAGCATAAAGCTTGCCATACACGCTACAATTATCGGGGCGATCCGCCCAATATCCGTGCATCGCCCTGATAATTGTAGCGTGTGTGCGGGAGACCGAGTTTTAAATTTTGCTCGGTCGGGCATGCCGGATTGTCCAGCATGTCCGTCCGATGCAATATTTATGGGGTAAACTGTCGGCGGCATCGGGCAATGTATGCCCAGCCACGGCCGACAGACAGACACCCCCCCGGGGGCGGAGCGCAGCTGTCGGGCTAATACACTGTGAGTAATCTCAGTGTTTGCCACGGACATCTGCGGCAGGCAGGCTGCCAGATAAAATGTCTGTTGGTCTGACATGTATGCCCAGCTTAAGCGATATACCTTAGCTCAGTCAGCAGGCTGCTACTTAAGCACAGCCTGCCACACCTCTGTGTCATCAGGTAAATTGCATCTACTGAGCATTACAGGATACCAACACTGAGCAACACAATATTTACTATTAAACTGGCCACACACTAGACCAATTTACATCCAACTAGTTGATTGGTTGGAATGAAAATCTGGTAAGGGATGAAAGCAAATGACAATCAGCAATTTGCTCCCAAACACCAGAAAATGGACAAAAAGCTGCTGTTTGAACAAATTGTTTAGATCAAACATTTAACAAATTTGTCTGAACGACCATTTTCATCTGTTTTCTGGCATTTAGGAGCAAATTGCTGATCATCATTTACTCCCATACGTTACCAGATTTTCATCCCAACTAATCAACTATTTGGATGGTTTGATGTAAGTTGGTCTAGTGTGTGGCCAGCTTTACTGTTTGATACAAAAGTATCCTCTGTGATTGAGCTACTTTTTCTCTTTGCCTGTAGTAAAAGCATAAATAGGTTGAGACCCGGCTAACATTATTTCAACAACTGATTAAGGAGACCATACAGACAGTCTCTTTGACCTTTACCCATCTGATCTATTTACTTAACCTGGCAGCAGGGAGCCCCCTTTTTTCTGTGCAAGAGTCATACTGCAGCAATTTGTCTGGACATATGGTCATAAGAAGAATATATGATTATATATCATTGCTGAAGATTGACACATCATTTCCTAATATGGGCCGTATTCAATTTGAGGCGAAATGTCAGAATGTCATTTTCGCCTATTTCAATTATCCCCGTATTCAATTACATTGACTTTTTTTCGCCGGTGAATCTTTAGGGGGAAGCCAGGGACATTTCCCAAAAATTCCCGAATTTTTCCCGATACGTACCTTTCCGCCAGCTCCCGTTTTCACTGCTTCCTAATTGAATATGGGGATAAAGTTGGCACACGCCCGATACTTTATCCCCGGAAACCCACTGATGTGGAGCGAAAAGTCAAGCACGGACTTTTCGCTCCCTAATTGAATATGGCCCTATGCCTTAAAACAAGGGTTTAATTATTCACAGCAAATATTCTGAGTTAATTGTTCTAGGAGAAATTGACACAATTATTATTTATACTTTCTCCATCAGTATTATTTTTTGGTGCTGACTGTGCAGCACAAGGGTGTAGTTATCAGTTTTTTCACAGTGTGTATATGCACAAAAATTTTCGCCTTGCCAATACGGCACTGCTTGATGGGACATTTACCCACATAAGAAACTATCATAATTTTTGTTTTGTAAAAAAATAAAATAAAAAAAAACAAACGTATACTTTTTCGTATTTTTTTTCTTCCTCCTTTGCATTTTTTCTAGCTTTGAATTAAAAAATATTTTCCCACTTATTTTAGTGTTGCTTATTAAAAGCTAAGTTTTAATCACATTATTACATTAGTGTGCCCCCAAACAAGTCTTCTTTCTCTCTTTTCCCTTTTCCAAAGGATGACAGGTAAGCACAACTTACTTCACTTACTATTTTACTAGATTTTTTTCTAAATTTCTGTATAACAACCGTAAACTTAGGGGTGCCATGAAACCAATGCTGATACTCTAGAGCGCCATGATTCCAAAAAGTTTGGGAACCACTGGTCTAACCGAAGAAATGTATTTCTTTACAAAAACCGCAATAGTAGTAGGTAAAATGTTTTCACTGTTTCATCACCTTGTATTCCCAACATTTAGCTTTTTTTTTTTTTTTTTTTTAACATTTTTTTCTCTCTTGTCTTGCAGCCAGATGCTGATTTTGCCTTCATTTCAGGGCGAGGGCCACGGAGCCCAGTTGCTGGAAACCGTTCATAGATATTATGTTTCCTCTCCCAATATTTTGGATGTCACAGGTATTGTGGTGTTTATAATCTGCATACTGCGTGGAAATGATCCTGTGAAAGGGATAAGATGCTGTTGGGATACCAGATTGTGATTTAAAGATGGCGGATTATTCTGTTGATCTTCTACATCCACATTGGGCATTCTCTTGTTCAACAATCAGATGAGGAGCCAGCTTTTAGCTTAAGAAAGCTGGAAGGATTTATCTTAAGATGCAGCAATGCGATTGGCCAGTCTGGTCGCAAATGAACAACGCGGGCCAATGTAGCATTTTTTTTTTTTTTTACTGGTAAAAGTCCGGCTGAGAATTTAGCTTTCACTGTTGTTGTATGCAAACCCGATGGTTTACGTAAAACTCTGATAGTTTCCAATCAGTGCATGTGCAGGATCTGTACTGCGCATGTACCAATCTTTTTCTGCGACTACGGTCACAGTGCCCTCTAAGCCACAGCATGATTAACATGCTGCGTTCATTTGGGTGCGGGGAAGGCTTCGTCTGACCAGCCCCCGTTTTCTGGAGTGCCGAGGCCAGTGTCTGCGTCTTCCGACACAGCGTCACTGGCCCTGGTGGCGTGAATTTTATGGGCATACTGAATAACCCGAGGGCTACTCAAATGGATGATGGTCACGCAAGTGATCCGATGAATGCGTCCTTGGAGGCGGCAGCAGATCACAGTAGCCGGCAAGAGGCGTCTATTCACACGACGCGTCCTGCAGCGCATAGTGTACAACTGAATGAGGCCCATAGTCTCCTTGTCTAATGATATTTTAGTGATCTAAGATCAGGAATGCTTTTCGTATTCAAGCTGTTGCTGAACAATTTCTCCAACAACTTCAGTAACACATCACATTCTGTGCTTGCCGCCTTCTGGTTTTTGAAGCCACTGGATGTAAAATAATAATAAAAAAAAATGACAAATGGAGGTTACGGCTCCTAATGCTGGGAGTTTAGTTGCGGTATACAGACATTCTCAGTCTTAAGTGCCGGCCGTGATGCTGTTAGCGCACGAGCCAAGCCCGAAACCAGCATTCCTTAGGAGGCTGCGAGCAGGAATCCTCTATTCGGGGTTAACGGTTAACTCATTCCAGGTGCTGTTCAACATCGCATTTAATTGAATTGACCCCACAATGTGTTGTCGTGTAGTGATGCACTATTCCAAGTTAGCTTTGTTAAACTTTGTTAGAATTAATATTAAAATACAGCTAAATCATTGAAGTTTTGCATCACTACAAGACAACCCCTTCTTCCTTCTCCAGTAACAATGAGATACATGTTGTGGGTGTGATATCACCCCTCTATGTGTGATATGGAGATTGTTGACCCATCACCTCTGTTTTCCTTTTTGTGCACAGAGATAAGTGTGATAACTCAGTGCGGAATGTCATTCTATTTTTTTTTTTCCCAGACTGTTCTGAAACCCAAAAAGAAATGTAATTGTGAATATGTGCGTGTGACAAAGTACTTTCTGCAGTCACTGCGAGCAGCTCTGCTAAAACAATTTAATGAGGGACTGTCCAAGTCTGTATTGGTGTTTTTTTTTTTTTTCTGTGTATTTTTAAATACTTTAAATATCCTTCTCCAAACTTCAATAATCTCCTTATCCAGTGTTTTCCAAACTCAGCCTTTGAGACATCCTAACCGTTCAGATTTTAAGGATATCCATGAGTGAACACAGTTGACTTAAATAGTACCTCAGTCGTTTTGATTTAAGCATCTGTGCTCAAGTGCTGATATCCTGAATACCTGGACTGTTAGGGTGCCTTGAAGACCAGGTTTGGGAAACACTGCTCTTATCTATCTGTAAAACCCTACGTCCCAAGCTTTCCGCAATTGATTCTATACCTTTTGTATAGAGCAAGATAGACATATACAAATGGTTATACAAATTATGACCTAATGTGCTGTCAATAGCAAAAATTATGCTAGACTAGTTTTGGACAATGCCACAAATATCCCTCCAAAATGATTTAAGCAATTGTGTTGAGATGATTAAAATATATGATCTCTCTGCAATATATTTCATCGTATCTCGGGTCATTCAAATTTGAGGTTTGATCCACAAAAGTGTTGAACGGTATGTGCGCCAATGTTTCATCCAGCTATAGGGGCCTTCCTCACCCCACTCTGAAGCAATCAGGGTTCACTTATTGATGCTTGTGGAATAAATACCTTTGTGTGTGTGTATAACATTTTATATATAAACATATGACCTATCTATTGTATAACTGTTCTATGGATATATGACCCATCCATCTGCTGGAAACGTGCAAATATATTTATTTAAGAAGGATTGAATTAATTTGGCAGTCCATCTCTTGTCTAATTAAAGTTTGTTTTTGTCAGAAGTGTAATGTTTGTGATGTACGTTATAGTATGGCTGCCAGTGACACCTTTTCCTGGCTGTACAGAGCATTTTTTTGTTCTGCGATTCTTTTTATGCCAAATCCTTTTAAGCGTGATTAAAAGTCAGTAATTCTAGAAACCAGTAATTGTCCACTGCACACAATTGTTTATGTAGACCTATTTCAAAGGTGGTCAGTTCAGTTGTGCTTTTATGCATTGTTTTATACCATTTACACACTATTCTCTTGCAGGCTGTGTAGGATAATACTCTATTATACGCAAGTGCTGTTGCCCATCGAACAGTTTAACGTAATTAGAGGGTTCTATGAAGAGTTGCAAGGACTTATTTTGGGAAGAGGTTGAACTTTCTTTAGTGTGGAACACTGAGAACATTGAGGCAGAACACTTGGAGACAATGGGCTTGTTTCTTGCAGAGAATGAAGTCTGAAGCCACTGCTTCTGTATTATGTCCTACCAATACTTAAGTGTCTAGTAGTACTCTCTGCCGTTTGTGAAGGTACAGGACATAACAGCAGAGACATACACTCGCCAACATTTAAAATGGCTGTAGATATGGCCTTTTATATGTACTCTGCATTGATTTGGAATGGCGCACAAAATATTAATGTGTTTTTAAAACACTAATTTGATTGTTTTTGAAGACTGGCAGAGTTGATACTCTTCTCCTGTACTCTGCGACTAAACCATTTTTATGTTCAGGGCTTGGCAGGACTGGAAAGAGTATAAAGCTGGGTACACACCTAAAGATTTTCTGTCCAACCATCCATCTAGTTGATTGGTTGGAATGAAAATCTGATAAGGTATGAAAGCAAATGACAATCAGCAATTTGCTCCCAAACGCTGGAAAATGGACAAAAACTGTTGTTTGAACAAATTGTTTAGATCAAACATTTAACAAACTTGTCTTACTGACCATTTTCACCTGTTTTCTGGCATTTAGGAGCAAATTGCTGATCATCAGTTACTCCCATACGTTACCAGATTTTCATTCCAACCAATCAACTAGTTGGATGGTTGGACAGAAAATCTGTACGTGTGTACCCAGCCTAAGTATAACTATGATACCATTGTTTGATTAGTACTTGAAGAAATTGTGATCTATTTGCTAATATGTTGGCTTTCTTTTTATTGATTCATTATTTTAAACCCCAAAAAAGTGCAGAAGATGACAATACAGAAGCCAAGTGATAACATTCCAACACATATAATAAGGCTAATAAAGCATCACTTATTTCTGCTTGCTCCCCGTAGAGTAGTAGAGAGTAAAGCTACATAGCACATCAGACTTCAGTGGCCCTCTTGCTGTTCATTTTTATTCTGCTCCTTTTATGTGGCATGAAATGAATGCAGGCTATGTGTACTGTGTGACTCAAACTATTCTGTTCGCATCCCTACTTAAATTGAGAATTTGCCAACATTTGGGTGGAGGCAACTCTCGTCATCTGCAGAACAAATAAATCACGTGGCAGTGATGCGTCTGTGATTTGAGCGGAGGTAACTGTCAGTCACCTGCAGAATCAAACCAATCACGTGACATATTCTAGAAGGCAATAGAGAAATGATAGCGAGTGGTTGCTTTGGGCAATACCACCACTTGTCTGTTTTAGAAACTTTAGTAAATCTACCTCTTTGACACGAACTACAAATGTATTTGGGTATTTCTGCATTTAAAAGCTAATTTGCCATTCTACTATGCAAAAAAAACATGATCAGAAAAAAAAGAACTTTAAAAAAAAATTCCTAGATGTATTTACCTGATTAAACCCACTACAAAAAGTACAGATGTGTCCTCATACATCTAGCCTCAATACGCCACGCATCGCGAATTGCCTGGTGTGAGGGAGCCACCAGGTCCCGTGCTGCTTTGCTAGCGCCTGGCTTCTTTTTTTTTTGCAGAAAATGCATCTAAGTTGCAATTCGACTAGTATGCACCAGACTGTGCTGAGTAATTTGATATGTGATACTTGTATATAGTGTTCCTGCTAGACCGTGGGCAGGAGGTACTCCCATGTGACTGCCCAGAGGGGGCGGGTCTTTGTGACTCTCCCCCAATCCCTCACACTTGGGGCATCTATTCACCTGGTGGTGTTCGGTAACAGCAACTTTTCCCACCCGTGTGACACTGCGGCCCGCAGGTAGGGAAGGCACACTACAGGCTGTTTTAGCAGGGCACCGCTATAAGGGCATATAGCGGCGCATTTTGCCACTTTAAAATCGGGCAGGGCGCAGCACCCTGCTAAAACAGGCTAGCAGGAAAGCTACTTTTATATCTGTGTGTGACTAAGACTGTAAACAGAACTTGGCGTGGAAACAATCTGCGGCCGCTGCATCGTAGCACTTCGCATGTTGTTTGAGAGACTCAGTCGCACATCGGTATACAAGTGTCGCATATCAAATTAATTTGGTATGCACCGCTTGTATATCTGTGTGCGACTGAGTCTCAATCTACATAGGAAGTGCTACGTGGTAGCTATGTGGTAGCGACCGCGGCTATTTCATTCCAAGTTCTGTTTTGCTTCATATACAGACTCTGGTGCACACAGATATACAAGTGTTGCATATCACATTAATCAGCACAGTCTCCTGGTGCGTCCTAGTTACATCACATTGCGACTAAGGGCCGTATTCAATTAGCTGCGATAAGCAGTTTTCTGCGAAAAGTTTTCGCCGGTGATGTCATTTCGCCAGGCGAAAGCTTATCTCCGTATTCAATTCCAAAGACTTTTCGCCATTGCGGAAAGTCAATGCATTGGAATAGGCGAAAAAGATTTGCTTATGAAACTAGGCGGAAAAAAGTGCATAATTGGGGTTTTGGGGTGCAAACTTGCGTGGACAGCCCCCCAAAGGTAAACTGTGTAAAAAAAAAAAAAAAAAAAACCTGCAAATTGCTATTCATCACCACTTGTGCAAAGACACTAATTAGCAGCTATTGAGAGCATTTAAGTACCCAAATACCTTCAGCAGGCCTGTTCGGGGGTATCTATAGTGATCCCAAATGTCAGTGCATCTTTTAGGGGGTGTCAGGCTGATTTTTCCCAAAACTGACAGCACTAATCCCTGGTTTCGAACTTGCCGGGTTCCGTTTTCGGTGAATTGGAATTGAATGCAGGGACGAGCGCGATACTTTTCTGCTTTGAAAACCAGCGATGTCGGCGAAAAGTCCGGGACTTTTCACAACTAATTGAATATGCCCCATAGACGCATTTTCATCGATAAAAGACGCCCGACACTAGTGGAGTAGCATAGGCCCTGGCGGCTCACTCATGCCAAGCAAGTCGCGCTATGTGGCATATTGAGGCTAGATGTATGAGGACACATCTGTAGCCGCATAGGCAGCAGGACCATCTCCATATGTATACTCATGGCTTTGGCGTTTAATGTTTAACAAGCACATACGGATCTGTTTGGATGGATTCCACGCATTTTTGGCCCTGTAGTGAAAGAAGACGGCTTGAAATATGTATAGATTAAAAACTAATCAGACTTTAAATTACTTTTGTTTTTCTTGTTATTAACAATTGTATATTGTGGTTTATATTATGCTGTTTAACTGGGGATCCCTGCTGTGTGCTTTGATCATTACAGTTTTATGTCTCTGTAGATTCATCTTTGTGTATGTGCTACTAGTATGGTGTGACCATCATAAGTATTTATTAGCTCTGAGACACCGGGTAGAACGATGTAGTTGTAAATTTCTGCAGGATTGTAAACCTACTCTTTGTGTTCATATGTAGTTGTCAGCAGTACATTATTTGGCACCATGCCTGCCATCTGGACTTGTACAACCCGAACACAGAGGCCTACCAAAGCAAATGTAGATATAGACCCCCAGCCCCTCTGATGAACGTTAGATTACATATGATTCTGGGAGGGCGCCCCCTGTGCTAAAATAAAATGACCAGAATAAAAGTCTGCTAAAATGCTAAATAAAAAATATCTTGATTTTTATAGTTAGAGTATATTTGGTGAAATCCTTTTCCTGTGATAAGTTTTCTCTTTTGAAATACTTCTATGAACTTTGCAGCATTCCTATAAATAATAACCATTTAAAATGACCGCAGACTGTTAATGTGTGCTTGCCATTTTTTAAGTGACTGTACCACTTCAGAATATTATAAACTGTATTTTCTGCTGCCATAAGCAAAAATGGTTGCAAAGAGGTGAACAATTCTTCTTGCCTAGCTAACGCTGCTGTTTCTGCTCCCTTATCAGTGTTTTTTACTGGTGTCTTTTTTTTTTTAGTGTTGTGCAAAGGGATCAATTTAATACTTGGTGGCACTGTGCTTATTTCTGCTGATGTGGTGTAGAAATAAAATGTGGTGCCTACTACTGTATCGACCCATAAAGGCAGATACTTTGTATATGTGTGTGTTCATCAGAAATGTTAGAGCAATTAAATAGTTGCTGCTCATCGTTAATAATGTCATCCACACAGACCAGATCGCTGTGGTCCTGATTCGGTGTTGCATGCATTTGCAGCCGCATTGCGTGCTCGGAATTAAATGCAAATTTCCGCCTGTATTGAGAGTCTGCCTCGTCTGTTCGACCCCTCCGCCGTTAAATATCCACCGCAGAATATAGCCGTCATCACTGTCAGTGTGCGTTTGTATCAGCACTATCCCTTTGCGCAAGAGATTAGTCTGAAATCAGCCGGATCACTGCATACGTACAACTCTGAATAGTCCGCAGTTCCATGTACCCGCCCCTATGAGCGAACACCCGGTTACACCCACTAAGCCGGAAGTAGAGATGCGACTAAGACGCACGTGAGTCCGGGGAGATTTATGAAACCTTCTAAAGAGGTCAAGTGGGAGCTCTGCCCATAGTACCCAATCAGCTTCTAACTATCACACTCTATAAAATTATAGTTATAATCTAGTTGCTAAGGGCAACACCACCGCTTGTAGAATGTTTCATGTATCTCCCTCTCTAAATCACATGTAAGTGCATATCATAATTTTATTTACACAGCGCGTTTCTTCAACAGGACTTAAGTTATGCATATGCAAGCTCCGACACATTAGCAGCTGCTAAAAATCGCGAGATCCGTTTACAGAGCGGACTTGTTTGCAACTGTGAGTCAGACCCTGAGTGTTGTCTTCAGTCACTGTGTGGAGCACTGCTATATTATTACTACTTGCTACTACAGAAAAATGCAATATCTGGAAAATTCAAGTCCTAGTGATGTGTAGTAATATAACCACCGTTAGCGATAGGATCGGTATGATTTACCGCCAGACGCATGTCCGGCTGTTCAAAGACCGGCACCAGTGAAGATCCCGACTGCGCTAAAGGTAAGTACTAACTAACCTAACCCTAACCTCCATCCCTAGTGCCTAACCCCCCTATAAGTGCCTAAACCTAACCCCCCTATAAGTGCCTAAACTTAACCCCATTCCCCCCTGCCTAAACCTAACCACCCTTTCCCACTGCCTAAACTTAACCCTCCTGGGGGGTTGCCTAACTCTAACCTCCCCCGGGGGTGCCTAACCTAACCACCCCCCCGCGCGGCTGTCCGCACCCGGCTTACCATCGATCGGGATGCCGGGCGTCGGACTCCTGGTGTAGGTAAAATGACAGGCGTCGAGATTTCGACGCCTGTCATTAGACCCTTGCTGGGATTAGACTGTCGGGATGCCGACGGTCTGCATTTAGACCGTCGGCATCCCGACTGCCTACTGTTAGCGACATGCTTGTACATATATATCTTTCTATTGGGGAATTCAATTACCTGCGGTAAATGACAGCGGGTAATAACGGGAGGTAGCCTCAGGCTTTAACGCCCGGGGCTATTCAATTAGTCTCCCGAATTTGCCCGATAGCTGTGTTAAAGACCATTAAATGACCGTGTTAATAGACGTTAACACTGGTTATTGGGCGCTAGCACACAAATCTGTGAAAAGTTCACAGATTTGTGTGTAAACTAGCTGCTATCACCCGATAACAACACAGTTATCTGGGATTTCACCGTTAAGTGGAGCTAATTGAGTAGCCCCCGGCGAACAATTAGCCTGCGCTAAATTACAGCGACTAATTGAATCTGCCTCTATGGGAGTGATTTAATTCAGCGAGGTTCTGAATAGCCCTGGGAAGGAGATCCCGGAGCTATTCAATTCATCACTCTGTTCAGTCCGACTACAGGATTTCTTCTCGCACCCTCCTGAGGATGCGAGCAGAAATCCAACTACAGTCCCGGCCGCGATGCTGTTTTTTTTTAGCTTAGCGTGGAGCTGACAGCATTGCGGCCGGTACTTAAGTTCGGAAAATACCTTAATGGCATCTTGACTGCGTGCCGGGCGCAGGGGAGACAATTGAATAGCTCTGGGAACTCTTTGCCCTCTGTGTGTGTGTATATGTTGCACATGTGTATATGACATTATTGTATTGATGGCAGCTTGTTGAATTGGTTATTATAAGATAAATTGTAATCCTACTATATATAGATATTAAAAGTTATTTCAAGATTAAAAAATCCCTTGGTCAGGGAACTCCTGTGTGTTTTTACTTCCCTTGTGTTTTACAGCGTGCACACACTATTCCCATCCCACTTCTGGAGGCCCAAACGGGACTGGAACGATAAGAATGTCATCTTTTTCTCATTGGTTCCTTGATAATGAATTTAGTGTTGCTTCATAGCAGAGAATATTTCTTGTTCGTACATTTGCGCTTCTCGTGCCAAGCAGTCAGCGTATGCAGTAGCCTGGAAAGGAGATCGGTTGCTGAAAGATAAGCTGCCAGTATTCTTCTGTCTGTTTGAAATGTATCTGTCATGTTAATCAGGAAAGCCTGTTTTAAGAAAATGTTTTCCAGATTACAAAGGAGTTTATTATACGATTACTGCGCTTTTCTTTGATGTTCTGTAATGTTTTCCGTTTCAAATGGGCCTCAGATTTACTCTGGAGAGTAACATTTGCTTATGGGCTAGGGAGATAAGATCTGTCCCCTTAACCTTGTGCTTGTAAACATGTATATTTTACTGTGGACTTAGCCCGGCTGCTCCCCCCCCCCCCCCCCCCAGTTGACTTTACATAACTACTTTACAACGGAGGTTCCGTTTTTAAATGCTTTGGCACGTGGTTTGGCTGTACTGTCTGTCTTTTTTTTGGAAGGGGGGAGGCTGGGGGTTGAAATGTATGGTCCTGGTTTGAGGGTGGGGGCTAACATTTGCTTACCAGCCACTTATCATACGTAATCTACAGCTGGTTAATCTTCTGAGATTTATTGAATTACCACCTAAGAGAGAGCTTCCTGCGCTGCGTTCATAGCCGTGATATTCAGAGGGGAGTCTCTCCTTTAGCTGGGGTGGTCTGTCTTCTGTACACCAGATGTTGTCTTGTGTCGCTGATTTTTCCAAAGTTTCTTAGAGCCACATGTTCCTTGTGTATGTTTTCGGATTTCACTTGCACGTTGTTTTATGTGAACACTGTAACATGAATGCAGAGTATTAAAATAACGTTCTTAGCTTCCTTGGTCTGAAATTGGGCATTTTTTTTTTTAGGAAATTTTTTTTCACAGACCAGAAAGAGGTGATCTTTTAAGGTGCATATCCACTACACGAGTGTAGAACGACCGTACGATTACATCGTAATTGTTCCTTATATTGCGCAGTGGATAATGTGCCCACACTGAACGATATTTCGATCAGTCCAGGCACCCTCCCTCATCCCCGAACATGCACAACCTGTCGATATCGGCAGGTTGGCCTGCATGTTCAGGCGATGACAGATGCCAGCAAACGACCAGCGTGCATCGCTGGTCATTGCCGTCATATTCACTGCACGATTAATGAACGATTAAACGATAACTATGGCACGTATTCAATTAGCAACGAAAAGTCGGAATCCGCAAAAAAGTATCGCGGATGACGAGATGTCGCCTGGTGGAAGCTTGTCTCCGTATTCAATTGCAAACACTTTCCGCGTCCGTGGAAAGTCAATGAAATGTAATAGGCGAAAAAGTTTCGCCTCAGAATAAGTAATGAAAAAAAGTGCAAAATCTTTATTTTTGGGGTGCAAAGGTGGGGAAACCACTCAGAACCCTTCGGACAGTCCCCCAAAGGTTAACTGTAAAAAAAATTACCTAAAAAAAAAAATGAACACCCCAAAAAAGTACTTTCATTTTGGGGGCGAAAAAGTTCAAAGTTGGGGTACATACAAGCATATAAACTAGCGAAATAGACTTTTGGGGGGGCTGCAAGGATGGGTCAGGTGTTTTTTTGATTGCAGGTGTTTGCTGCTGGGGAGTTTTTCACGGTTTTTTAAACTTCACTTTTGAGACTTTAAAATATGCTAGCACCCATTTTCAAGTACCCCAAATTTGACAGGACTACTTATTTTCCCAAAAAAATACTGCTTAATGCCATTCTACACCACTTATGCAAAGACGCTAATTAGAGACTATTGACACAACTTAAGTACACCAGATAGATTTATTAGGGCTATTCGGGGACCTCTACATTGATCCCCAATGTTAGTATATAGTTTTGGAGGTGTTCTGGCAGGTTTCCCCAATTCTGACAGCACTTTCCGCCTGTTCCGACTTCGCAGTTTGCCATTTTCGCGTGTTTTGGAATTTATTACAGCGAATAGCGGGGGAGCGCCCGGTAAGTTTCCGTGTGTCCAAAACACGCAAAGTCGGTGGAAAGTCCAGCAGGCAAAACTTTATCGCGGGTGCGAAACCAATTGAATACGGGCCTATGTCTTAATCGTTCATTTTTATTGTGTAGTGGATATGCACCTTTACACTCCAGCTGTTCCTAGAGCTTTGGTCTAGCAGGGCACGCTGACCTAACACATTGGGACATCTGTATGAGACAGTTTAGACCACAAGCTACATGAGAAATCTTTACTAGTGTGAGCCAAAATCAGAGTAGAGTATGTTTCTCATGTGCTGCTTTAATACTCGGATGATGGAGCCAAACTGTTAAGCGGTACGGGGGGTGAGGAGGGGTTGTTGATAGTGCTACAACGCACTGGTTTCAGTGTCTTATGGAAACGTGTGGAAATAGTGGTCTTGAAGAATACAATATATCAGGGCTTGACAAATTCTTCTAAAATCTAGGAGTCAGGATGAAAGTGTAGGAGCCAGATCACTGCCCAGATCCCCCCTCCCCAACCTAAAAAAAAAAAAAATTATAATTACAGGAGTGAGTGAGGAGCACAGCTCTGTGTGTTATGCAACTGTTATACACACTATACTAGTCCACAAAATGGTCACAGTTGAATGGATATAGTAACATGGAGGCCCCCTCACTGCTCTGCACAGCTCCCCTGCCTCACCCTCCAGTAATAACGGACCACAACAGAACCCCCCTTCCCCTAGTGGTCACTCCACTATCCCTCTGAAGCCGCTACGCATAGACCCTATTACCGGGGAGCTCTATGCAGCCAGAGATAGGTGACGGTAGACAGCCAGGACATACAGGAGGATCAGCTTAGACTGAGACAGACAGCATGGGTCAGAGCAGGACAGGAGGAGTCAGCGCAGGCCGGGACGGATGCAGGCACAGCAGTACCGAATACGACACTCAGCACATGCACTCCTGTGCATGAAATGAACGCCGCAATACTATAGGCACGAATCTCCGCGTGAGCTGATAAGGATCTGCTTCCTCCCTCACTGCAAAATCTGGTAGCCAGGCAGCAAAATCTGGTAGCCATGGCGACCTGACCCCTGGGATTTGTCAAGCCCTACAATATGTAAAACTGCTGAGGGAGACTGCTGCTGCGCAATAGCTCATGCAAACATTAAGTAGTAATCACTGGTTACCCATATTACAAGATACACACAATGTAGTACAGCTAAGTACTTTTGTTTAGTCCTGTGTGGGGCGGAAAAATGCAACTTGTGCTTTAATATTGAGGATTACATAAATGTTCAATTGGTAGGTACTTAAAATAAATGTGATAAAATAAAAATGTTCCTGAGAACTTATGGTGCATAACATTTGTACTTTTTATGTTGATGACCTCTATTAAAAATACTTTGGAAAGTTGCCAGAAAGTAATATTTCTATATGTCTAAAAGTTCAGTGAGGCCCAATGTAATGAAGCCAGCACCAAAGTATTGCTGTGTGATGGATTCACAAGGAGGGGGTCGTTCTAGCAGTGCAAAGTTCTTAGTTTTCAAAATAAAGTATGTCACATGTTTTGAGCAAAGTTAGGCAACTTCTGAGAAATGTTTAAAGTCTATACTTTTGACCAATCGTTTTTTGTAGTTTTCTCAGTCTGCGTTGCTGTTGTGCTGGTGTCTATAGTGCTTATTACAGGGACAGTATGCAAACACTAATGGTCAGACTATTCACTTAATATTGTAAATATCCTATTGTTGATCTGCCCAAATTGTGATAGTTTTTCATTCATGCACCAATGAGATATATGCATTTCCAAAAGTTTCACTTGTCTGTACCCGTTTTCTACAATGTTTTTGGGCCTGATTTATCAATGAGTTTCATCACTCAAAACGAGCGATAAAACTCACTGTGTATGATAAATGATGCTCAAGCCAATCAGCTCCCAACTGGCATTTTTCAAACAGATGCTGGAGCACCGTTATCATACGCAACGAGTTTTAAAATGCATTTTGAGTTATAAAACTCGTTGATAAATAAGGCCCAAATTCTTCACAGTAATGGAGCATACACACGGTCAGATTTGTCAGACTTGTCAGATTTGTCAGATGAACGACTGAACGATTTGAACGATTTTACCAAAGTTTTGAACGATTTGAACGATTGAACAATTTTTAACTGCATTAAAATGAATGGAATCGTCCAAGTCTGACTGCAAACACATCAGATGTCAGAAATCGTTATCTGACCATCGGGAACGCGCATCGTTGATCGTCCATCGTTCAGGCATGTCAGATATGAACGATTTTCCTTCAGATATGAACGACTGAACGATTTTTAAATCGTTATCGTTCATATCTGAAGGAAAAATCTGATCGTGTGTATGCACCATTAGTGTGTTCTTTACAACGGTGTTTGCTACAAAACCTTCTCACACTTCCCTGACTTTGCCACAGTATGTAGTTGGTTTATCGACATTCTGAATGTCTGCAATCACTATGGGGACCTCGGAACTCCGACATGTTTACAGTTGTACTGCCGACATGCGTGAAATGCTTTAAATTAGTGGTCGGGGAACAGGGGTAAATTACTCCACATGGGGTAAAAATTAATTTCCTGGGGATAATGGACGGACAGCCGGGCATGCATAGAATGATTCATATACATGCCCGGCTGTGCCGCAGGGAGGCTCTAAGCTGGTCGCCCGCTGAGATGTTACCAGCTGGCGCCCAACTCCTTCCCTGCAGTGCTGCGTTAGCCGGAGGCTGGAGTTCTCTTCTGAACTCCAGTTTCCGGCTCTCCCCATGCGCACTATGGGAGAGACATCATGACGTCTCTCCCATAGTTCCGAGGAGCAGCCGGGCGGACAGGATGGTGGCAGATGCAGGAGTGGGGATTAAGGTAAGTGGTTTTTTTTGTACAAGCGGCACTACTACAGGGGCACTATATGGGGGCGCTACTACAGGGGCACTATATGGAGGCGCTACTACAGGGGCATTATATGGGGGCACTACTATATGATTTCCTTCCTTTCAAATCAAGGGGGTAACGTCGGAGTATCTAAATATATTTTGCGGTAAAAGGTAAAAAAAAGTTTCCTGACCCCTGCTTTAAATACACTTGTCCATCTCCCAGTTCCAACGTTGCAGGGTTCACATTCTGATTGCTAACATTCTGAATGTAGACAGGATGTATGTATCCCTGTGCCAAATTTAGCATTTTCCCTCCTCATTAAGGGGCAGACGTAGAGTTGGCCTGCAAAGCAAGTGTAGTTTGTGTATTTCCGCTAATATGCAAAGTTTCCGATCGGTAACAGCCACATATCACATACTCTTGTCCTGTCCCATTTTATAAATCGGTTATTTTATGCCCAAACAAATGCATTCGCCATTGGACATCAATTGAACCCAAAAACACTCTCTAATACAACAGAAACAACTTCCCAACTTGTTTATGTCAAAAACAAACAAAATGTGCTTTAACACACTGGCAAAAGCATACTCTATACCTGAGCGGCAAATGGAGCCCCGCTTGGTGTCCGAAGAGCTTTCACAAACTGTTTGCAAAGTTTTGGCGGCCGTCGTCCTCTTAATTGATATGTACACATGCCCCTGATCGCCCAAGGATCAGCAAACATACTTGGCCTATATTAAATGCTCCAATTGTGCCATCCAGATGTAAGTGTAATCGGCAGAATCACAGAAATCTGCATGTGTAAGGCACAGCCACACAATATTTGCTACACCGACTGACGTAGTTCTCCCTCTACATTGGGCCCTAAATAGTTTAGCAGTGGTCCTCATGGTAACTATAGGATCATTTCTGTGTTCTGTTTTGTTTTAAAACTCTATGGAAAACGGGCTTACATATATTATTATACAGATGTGTCCTACTCCTTACACATCTTTGCTGCAGTCACGCCAAAAACCCAAAGCGCGAGCCAGGACCCATGAGAGACTGGTAACACCGGGCTCCGTTTTTACCGAACTTGTGTCTAAATGCGTGAAATCGAAATGTGATGCGACTAGGGCTCACCAGCAGACTGTGCTAATTGGTTTGATATGCGACACTTGTATATCTGTGGGCGACTGAGTCTCTGAAGTGCTACAATGTAGCGGCCGCAGCTTTTTTCATTCCAGGTTCCGTTGTGCTTCATATACAGACTTCGGTGCACACCGAATAAAAGTGTCACATATGAAATTAATCAGCACAGTCTGCTGGGGCATCCTACTCACATCACATAGACGCCGAATGCTAGCAGAGTTGCACGGGACCTGGTGGCTTACTCACGCCAAGAAAGTCGCGCTGTGTGGCGTATGGAGGCTAGATGTATGAGGACACATTTGTATACTACTTGTTTTGACGGTAATGGGGCAACAGCAATCTCCTATTGATTAGATATAATATTGTCCAAAGCTAGCATTCTAGCGAGGAATCCGTTTATAAAGGCTGTTAAATAATGGAAGTAATACATTTGTATGCACTTTTGTTAAGAAAATGCCTTGTGGAGTGTTTTTAGAAGTTTTTATTTTTTTATTCTAGGATATATATTGGTGCCATGAAGAAAATATGAGTATATGTTGGGGTGTGCGTGCCTTTGGCTAGCATAGGAAAGCTTAGCTTCATGTAACACCTGGCAAGCTTTCCTTTCCCCTCTTGCACAATCCATGCTGGCTCTTGAAATCCTTCCCCTTCCCTTTGTTAGGAGTCCTATTTGAATGTTTCTTTGTGGCTGTATGCCCCCCTATACTTTTCAAAGTGGGCAGTGCCCAGACTTCTTGAACCTTGGCCCGTCAGCTGTAAATGTAGGGAGGGAAGGCATGAAAGGAAACAATTTCAAAATCCGCTATTTCTTTGTTGTAAAGGTAGAATTTTTGAAATGATTAGCATGCATGAGCTATTTTTATGCACATTTTAAGTGCTACTTAAGTGTTCGTTACATATTTGTGAATGCCCAAAAGAAGCGATGGGATGCACTGAAAGTGGAAGGCTCCAAATGTGTAGCTTTACGTATATATGGGATTTTTTTTTTTTTCATTTGTAGATGGCGTTTCTTTCTGATAGCTTTGCATTTTCCTGCTATTCTTTATCATCTTCACCCAAAGAGGAAGTGTAGGAAAAACTTACCTATAATGAAACACACATAATAGCAAACCTGTTCCAATTAAAACAAAACCTTAAATATATATTGGATTATAAAAGGGTGTGTCGTAGTCTTATCATATGGTTGACAAAGGGATGCTTATTATGTATGTTCTGAAGAATGCTAGGCATGTCGGGCATTGGGTCCTGTACCCCCTGGATACGTTCCATCTTCTATACAAATGTGGTTACCATATGCTCTAGGTCTGCGAATGTCTGTTGTCAGAGTTTGAAGTCTGTCGTGTGAGCTAAAACAATTTTTTTTTATTTCTGTTTAAGTGATCATTCTGTATGTATCACACAACTTTCTATGCCAGTGGGTTTCATTTCATACCAGTTTGTAAACAAATCTAATACCATGTAGGGTGCTAAATGCTGCCCTCTTTCAAATTCTTCCCCAGATTGCTGTCAAATGTGGGCCTCACAATTTTAAACACATGGAGGCATGGGTAAAAGGAATATCCCCTCTCTTCTTTAGAACTGGGAACAAAATTGCCCCAGTGATGTCATTGGTTCCTAATGAGTTGGAGTCTGCGACTGGTGCGTTATTACTGGTTGAGTCTCCCATATCCAACTATTCCGAAATATGGAATATTTATAGCATGACTGAGATAATGAAATCTTTGTTTTTTGATGGTTCAATGTACACAAACTTTGTTTAAGCTAAAAACTTATTAAAAATATTGTATAAAATTACCTTCAGGCTTTGTGTATAAGGTGTATATGAAACATAAATGACTGTACTGTTGCTGTAAGGCTGCAGAACAATTAGAAAAATTGGAGGGATTGTATCTCACCTGCTTTACAATTGTACCTCCATCTAACAATTGACTTGCCTCCGGTACTGGAAACCTCTTACTTTCAGTAACTCCTAATTCTCAGGTGTCTGGAACAATCTTAATTGATTTGCGCCCATGAATAATAATAATAATATTTATAGTAGAGTGGGCAAGCCCTTTAAAGCTTTAAAACGGAATTTGCTTTGTTTTGATGTCCAAATGCACTGTTTTGAAGGCTGAAGATTCTGTATTTCAGAATTGTTGCTGCTCTGTCAAATAGACCTTACATTCACAAGATAATTGCAACTCTAAAGATAGGGAAAAATGGAGAAATAATTTTACTTGTTTTGGTTAAGATTTTTTCCTTTGCAAATTTTGTTGCACATTAATTTAAAAAATGACACAAAGTCCTAATTGATTATTTTTCTTTTCTGAATAAAGCAATGGCAATTTTAAGGATTTGCTTAAGAGGGCAAGCAGTGAAATTTTCATTGACCTTTATGTTTTTTACGGGTTAACAATGCTATGATTGGCGGAATTATTTGGCAGTAAAAGGGTGCAGGCTTCTCTGAACAATTAAATCTTTTTGTTTCCTTCTCTTTGAAATGCTGGGTAGTTATGTGCTTACAGTACAATGGAGTGGCTAATGACTCTGGTTAATGGTAGCCAGACTGGTTTTCCCAGGCAGCTGTGTCGCTGCCTGGGATTAAAGAGACCTTTTACACAGTACAATAATAAAGTGTATAATGTGTAAAATGTCTATCAGTCATCACAGGGACCAATTTAATTTTTGTATTGATGTATTTTTGCACAAAAAAAAACAGTTTTGCAAATTAAACTTTTGTATGTCTTTAGTTTACAGTGATCTGCATAATAATCCTATAGCACATGGCTGCCAGCCTGAAGTCAACAATTTCAAAAATTATTATTTTGATGTTAAAATTAATTGATATATAGAAGAAAAATTGTGTTACAAATACACAGTATATAGCTTAAATGTAACTTTTGATATAGATATAGATATATAGATAGATATATATAGATATATATATATCAAAAAATTTTGTTTTAACTACAATTTTCTTTTAAAGGCTTTGTGTTGCTTTAATATATGGTTACTGGGTAAAAAAAAAAAAAAAAAACACGGAATACTTGTAAATTTTTATTTTTTTATTTTCCCCTCTGAAAATTAATATGGACAGCTTCTCCGTTCATAGTCCTTTCTAGCCAAGATACTGTATGAAGTATATTGGCTTGGACTAAGTCTGGTCAACTATAAAATACAAAAGTATATAGAAAAAAAGTTTATTGAATGCAAAAACAAAATCAAAAAGACATAATGGGCTTTTCTAAAAACGTACATCTGCGTGGCAGATCTGTTAGCTTTTCTCGTCCAATCATGGCAGCTGTAAAGCATTAAGAGGTTCACCTATTTAATTGGATGTCCACGTAAAATGTTGCACCTTTAGTATAGCTGCCCTCCGTATTTGGGTCAGTAGCTAAAGCTGGCCATACAGTGCATAATAATTGTGCAAACCCGCCCACTAAACAGTTTGTTTGGAAAAAATTATCGCTCAGTGTATAGTGCTTGAAGGATGATTATTCTCAGCCTGAAAATGGCTGAAGAACGGTCTGGATAATTCGGTTTGGCTTTCAAACCTGTCTGATCCACCCGACAGTTGTTCTGCCAACCTCAGGCTATGACTGAAGATCACCTCCATATATCGTGTAGTGTATGGAAGAACTCCAGTTATGTGGCAATTGCAGCTGCCCTCTCCCCAGTGTAATGCCAGCTTAAAGGATCAAATTAAGAGACAATATGAAAATATCTTTGTATCACACAAGCTATAAATGCTGTCTGTATATTACACTGGGATACCCCAAAACATCTGCTATAAAATGCATTTTTGGTAGCAAAGCCTGGTACTTAGTGCACATCACTCTGCATGTTTCATATATGGAAACCGCACACTTTTAGAACATGTATTCTATTTGGAAACAAAATCCTGCAGTTGCACAATTTTTGTTTTGTGTGCTTGCTACTGTTTTGACAAAAATGTGCACAGTAAGACATTCTATATGGGAAAAGAAGCCACTGAAACTTTCTTTCCTTCGTCCACCAGCTGAAGATCCATCAGAAAACTTTATCAGGCTCAGAGACTTTGTTCTTGCAAAGCTTTGCCAAAACCTGCCATGTTTCTCTCCCGAAAAACTTCTTGATGGATTCAGTCAAGAGATGGTGACAGAAGCTCAGCAGAAACTGAAGATAAATAAGGTATTGTAACACCAGGCTGCTGTGGTGTCTTAGTGCGCACTGTGTTACTCTGTACCCTGACATGCTGGTGACTCAAAAAAACATGTTCCTAGTTTAGGAATGTCCTATTTTCCCTGGAAGAACACTGCAGACACTATTCCATATGATTATCTGACTTTCATGGGAATTTAGTCTACTTTCCTTGAAATGCAGACAGTAGTGTGAAAGGCATGAACTTTTACATCTACTAAGGATGTAAGGAGTACGCTAAAAATATACTGTAAATATGTACACTTTACATTCCCTTAAATGGGCAGCAAAATACTGTGTACTGGGACTAGACCTGGATAACTGCACAGGTTATTTGATGCCATGATAAACTATTCTGAGACAAACGTGAAAGCCTTCTTGGTAACCACAGTAACTATACATTATTGGCACTAACTTTATTGAGCAGTGGAGTTTGCAATGTTATAGTACAGCCATGGCCCAAAATTTTGAAAATGACACACAGTTTGCGGCTTCAGTGTTTTTAGACCTTTTTGTCAGATGTTACTATGGTATACTGAAGTAACATAACAAGCATTTCATAAGTGTAAAAGGCTTTTATTGACAATTACATTAAGTTTATGCAAAGAGTCAATATTTGCAGTGTTGACCCTTCTTTTTCAAGACCTCTGCAACTCGCCCTGGCATGCTGTCACTCAACTTCTGGGCCACATACTGACTGATGGCCGCCCATTCTTGCCTAATCAATGCTTGGAGTTTGTCAGAATTTGTGGGTTTTTGTGTGTCCACCCGCCTCTTGAGGATTGACCACAAGTTGTCAATGGGATTAAGGTCTGGGGAGTTTCCTGGCCATGGACCAAAATTTCGATGTTTTGTTCCCCGAGCCACTTAGTTATCACTTTTACCTTATGGCAAGCTGCTCCAACTTGCTGGAAAAGGCATTGTTAGTCACCAAACTATTCTTGGATGTTTTGGTACCTTTCTTTATTCATGGGGTCATTCCATACCAAATCATCACAAAAAAAGTAACTTTTCAACTCGACCATCTCAGATTTTTGTGAATTTTGGTTGGATGGTAGATGGCATAAAGTGATGAGTAGTGACAAACAGGCGCCTAACACTCTTATTGCTGCAGGTGAATTAATTAATAGTACCACCCTTAGATACTCAACAATATATGCAATAACAATTATGACATGAGTTGTCATACTTTGCCATCTATGCAATAACAATTAACTTTCATATATAAAATTTTAGCCCTTAGTGATGCACGGTGTTCATGCTACAGGATTGCAAACATGCAAGCATAAGTTTTACATTTATTTGTCAAGGTCAACTAAAACAAATCATAACTTTGCTTCTATTTGTGGCAGAACTTTCATGTTGGTCTTATTTTGAAGCAAAGGGACCAGCGTTTTCATAAAAAATTGTTTTATATTCAAATATGGACTTTTATCTTTCAAGGTCACATGATGTGACCTTAGACCTTGAATATCTTAAAAAAAAAAAATTTTTTTTATTCGTACATAAATACACTTTCTCTTTGATATTTTTTCGTACACTTAAATACACTCCCTCTTTGGTATAAGCTTTATTTTGGGAAGCCTTTGGGAACAGTAGTAAAAAAATATTAAATATGGCAGTTGAACCCTTCTTGCACTAACCATGCAACTGGTAAGTTCAGACTTGTCTTGTAGTGTCTCTCTGTGTTCTAGGGATGGCCATCTGTGGTTTTCCATCGATGGTACCATTGGTGATAATCATCAATGGTACAATAACAATCTATGGTGAATCATTGATGGTTTGCACCACTCAATGGACACTGCTGCCGCAGACTAATTAAAAAAAAAAAAAAAACACAGCGGGGCTTAGGTGGGCAGGGCTTAGCGGACAGCCAGGGGGGGGACTAAGTTCTGTGTGATCAGTAGAAAAAAAAACCCATCTGGTTCCACTTTGTCATTGATGGCAGAAAAGAATTTGCTCTCTGCCGTCGATGGCAAAACCGTCACTTGTCTGTATTAAACCATCGATATTTGTAAACTATTGATGGTCGATGGCCATCCCTACTGTGTTCTTCTCAGTCTGGCTGCAGCTTCTGAGAACTAGTGATAGAATGGACTAAGGGCCTGATTCAGCTTCAGACGGAATAGCTAAGCTGCTCGCAAGCAGCTTAGCTATTCCATCTGTGCTGGTATGGTAATGCAGCAGGAGGCATCTCGCCCCCTGCTGCATTACGTATCCGAGCTGCATTGTCCAGCGCAGCATCGGATACTGTGCGGACCATCGGAAGGCTAAGGTGACCCATGGGGTCATGCATCCGGCCGTCGCAGCTGCAAGGAAGAGGCCAGGAAATCTCTTGTCAGCCGACAGAGATCCTGGCCTCTTTTCCTCCCCCCCCCCCTCCCCCCAATGTAACGGCGGCAGCACGCCTCCATATCAGGAAACTGAGGCCATCACTGCCCCCCTCCCCGCCCCCAAACGGCAGCAGACTGTCAATCACTGACAGTCTGCTGCCAGTTTACGTGCTGGCTCGCAGACCCGTTCTGCAAATGCGCAGAACGGATCTGGCGCCTGTGCAGCTTCCCTGGTCTCAGGATGCTTTACTGTTGGCATGACACAGGACTGATGGTAGCGCTCACCTTTCCTTCTCCGGACAAGCGTTTCTCCAGATGCCCCAAACGATCTGAAAGGGGATTCATCTGAGGAAATAACTTTACCGCAGTCCTCAGCAGTCCAATACCTGTACCTTCTGCAGAATATTAGTCTGTCCCTGATGGTTTTTCCTGGAGAGAAGTGGCTTCTTTGCTGTCCTTCACACCAGGCCATCCTCCAAAAGTCTTCGTCCTGTGTCATGCCAACAGTAAAGCATCCTGAGACCAATCATGTATAGGGTTGCTTCTCAGCCAAGGGAGTGGGAGTGTGGCCTGAGAACACAGCCATGAATAAATAATGGTACCAAAACATCCTCTAAGAACAACTTATCCCAACCATCCAAGAACAGTTTGGTGACGAACAATGCCTTTTCCAGCGTGAAGGCAAAAGTGATAACTAAGTGGCTCGGGGAACAAAACATCGAAATTTTGAGTCCATGGCCAGGAAACTCCAGGGACCTTAATCCCATTGAGGTCAATCATCAAGAAGCGGATGGACAAACAAAAACCCACAAATTGTGACAAACTCCAAGCATTGATTAGGCAAGAATGGGCGGCCATCAGTCAGTATGTGGCCCAGAAGTTGATTGACAGCATGCCAGGGCGAGTTGCAGAGGTCTTGAAAAAGAAGGGTCAACACTGCAAATATTGACTCTTTGCATAAATTTAATATAATTGTCAATAAAAGCCTTTGACACTTATGAAATGCTTGTAATTTTACTTCAGTATACCATAGTAACATCTTCTCTCTCTCTCCATATATATATTATATGTGTGTGTATACAAAGTATTGTGCACATGTTTGTACATAAAGTAAGATATGTTATAAGAAAGAGGCTCCACACATTAAGTGATAACAAACAATAAATGAAGGTAAGGCAACTGGGATGTAGGTAGAAAAAAATGCTCATCAAGACCACAAGATATCAGTCATGAGTTCAATGTACACAACTCTGAATCGCCAAAATATATTTGTGTATATAATTTAGGTGAAGGATCAACGTTCACACTAATAACACAAGGGTATATACCCAATAAACATTACATTTTAGTTGTCTATGGTGTGCATGTAGATACCAGGTTTCAAGAGTCCCAACAGACCATATAGTATTACAAAAGAACTGTAATCAAAATTCAGTTATTGAATTTTCATTGAAACAATTTGAGAACACTGAAGTCCTCAGTAAAATGACACACCAGAGGATTCCTGAGGGCTCAGTGATGAAACTGGAGCATATATTCCATCCAGATGTGCCAACGCGTCAATAGGATAGAAAACCTGTTATTTGCTGCTTCACACTAAGGGGCAGGTGGATGCGGTTTTGATTCGGCTGCAATTGACCGATGTCTCCTTTCCTTTGCATGCATCGGAGCCGCAGCGAGGATGTGTCGCGGCTACTGTCGCACTGCTCTACAGTGGGCATTCTGCATGACCTTAGGGTTGCTCAGAGGTCCGATTTCTCTCTCGATGTTTGCAATGCTGCCTCTTCGGACGCAGGACGCAAATCTGAGAAGCCGGCAGTGGGTGTCTTTTTTACCATATACCGCTGCATTTGCATAAAATTCTCACATCCGCTGCCACCGAAGCCGCAGCACCGATCCCTCATACATCCACCTCTAATATATAACATGAAGACCCAGACCAATACCCAGTATGCTGCATATCTTATGGAACATTTTATAATCGTTGTTTGTAAGAGGGAGTCAATTGTGAGTTGTTTTTCATTGTAAAATCTAAAAAAGGATTTTAAATTGACATCTCCATTACATATGAACTTGTTTTTATTATCAGCAACATGCAAGACGAGTTTACGAAATTCTTCGGCTCCGCGCTACAGACATGAGTGACCCTGAAAAATCCAAAGCTTACAGACTAGAGATCAAAAAGAGACTTGTCGGGCCATATAAGGTATTGCTGGGCCAAAAACTAATGTCAACTTGTTGGACTGTATAAACGTCTCATGTATTTCAGTTTAGGGATTGGAGAAGGGTTCTGTCAGCATCTTGGGTTAGAAAAGGTTCCTTGTATCCCACTCCTACTGGGTGCTGCAAGACAGAAAGAAAGGATTTTTGACACACTGATAACAATCATTAAATATGTCATCTTAGCACAGATCTTTTTGATAATTAACATGCTGAATAGATTTATTATTGCAGTTTAGATTTGTGGGTTTCATTTTAAACGTCTTAAGCAATCACTACATGGAACAAAAGACTAAAATGTAATTTCTCACGAACACCATTTTACCCTTACATTTGTTTTTTCTCCTGTATGCCCGTTACATTTTATGTTCATAGGAGAGCCTAATAATTCATTTCCTGCCGCAGTGGCAACACACACACACACACATATATTTTACCATAAGCCGGTTAACCTACCAGCTTGGCTTTGTAGTGTGTGAGAAAACCAGAACACCCTTGCAAACACGAGCAGGACATACAAACTCCACACAGATAAGGGATATGGTTGGAAAGCGCTCCGCTAAATATTCTCAATAAAAGCGTAATCTACAAGCTCTATAGAAAGAGCTGTTACTATATATACATGGTTTTATCAATATGTTTGTGCTACTATAACTAAGGCAGGTTTATTTTGTAGTTTTTAACTTGGATTAAAGTGAGCTCATTTATTGTTATACTTTATAGAAAAACCAGAGGGAACTGGCCAAGATGAGGAGATGCCTAAATCCTGAGGAGCTGACCAATCAGATGAATCAAATAGACCTGAAGACACAGCACGAACAGCTGGAGGAGAGCTATCAGGAGCTTGTGTCAGAATACAGGAGGACGATGGAAAGGCTTGCCCAGGCGTAAAGCATGTTATTAAGATCCCCAACATTGTACAACTGTCACAACTTCAGTCTTCTGGTGTTGCCAATCAGTCTGCCCTGAATGAAGTAACCTGTTAGTACTATTTCTAGACCATGGGATTTTAGCATTCAGAGGCAGCATTGATCTTTAAGCTATTAACGCCTTTCCATTTATGGCATCATTTTGGTATGCTGCATAAGCACAATCTAAAAGGACAACTCTGTTTTCATGGAAATGTTTTCTCAGGGGTTATGTGTGCAAAATAGACCAGAAGGGTCTATTTAACAAACATGATCCCTATCCTGTCGCTAACAGTTTTCTAGATTACACTCTGTACAAGAGTGCATTTAGCACACCTGTTCTTCAGCTCATGCGACCTTCCGGAGAAGTGTGGGGCTGGCCGCATTGGGGGTCATGGCCGGCTTCTTCCACAGCAGCTTTGAACAGAGTAGTGCAAAAAAAACAAAAAGCTCCACTGAACATTCTCACACCGAAAATACACAACCTGTCATAGACCAGTGTTATAAGTATGATGCCTTTCCAGAAAAGAATTTGGGGCTCAGTAGGCACAATACCTGTGGTAAGGTGTATTATTTTGACCTTATGCATCACTTCTTTGTATTAAGAATCACATGTACATATACAGTGCACAACTTTGCTCCAGACTAATGACATATACACTGGGTATATACTGGTTTTCTGTGCATTTCAACTTTATTTTTCTAGCATACTAGGTGCTAATGTATGTTACTTATTCAGCGGCACTTACAACTAAAAATAAAAAAATAGTCATGGTAAAATGTTCAGTTGTGTCCTTTTCTGATGTCCTATCATTTGCATTTTACAGTTTGTTCCTCGACAAAACATATTACAGATAAGGAACCTGGCCGGGGGCTCTCCTGCACTTATACTTTGAATGTAGATTTCCACTAATCTGTAATAAAAAAACAAAAAACAACAACCAATAATAATAAAAAAAAGAAGCCTACAACCATTATCTGCAGCATTGGGGAAGTGTGGATTGGAATAGTATGGGGTTTATTTACTAAGCATTGGATGGAGATAACGTCCCAACCAATCGACTACTAAAGCTACACACTAAATGATTATGTACCCAGCGATGCGACCCACGATCCCAGCGCCGATAGGCCGAGCTATCGGGCGGTCCTTATACACTGAGCGATCTGGTGCTTGACCGCCCGATATGCTGGCTCCTGCCGCATAGCGTTGCAATGGTTCGTCAGCCGCATCGCCTGATCTTCCTGCATGTACAAAAGATCAGGCGATGCGGCTGACGACCCCACGGGAGCGCGCACTACATGATGTAACGCATACACACTGCACGATATTGCCGATTTGTCATTCCGATGTGTCGGAATCGGCCAAATCGTTAGCAGTGTAGTATGTAGGGGCCTTAACTGTTATCTCACAGGCTGTGTTTGAAAAATGACAGGAGCTGGTTGGTTGGGACTTTATCTCAGTTAATGCAGATAATGGTTGTAGGCTTTATTTTTTTTTGTAGCTGTTGCCATGGGTTAATGTATGAGTATTGGGGAAAATATACTTTCTAATTTCTTGTAGTTCTTCTTAAGGCTACATACAGACAGCATTGCTCCCCATATGTGGTACTTTAACTATAAAAAAAAAAAATAATACTGTCCCCTATATTCTTACAGGTAACACTTGTCTTTCGGTACATCTCTGTATTCTATATGCAGTGTATGCTGCAAATGTAAGAATAGCACAGACGGAGAGCAATACCAGCTGTACGACTTCTAAAACTATTTTCTCTAAATTAATCTTCTGCAATCTTTCCAATACTACCCTCTGCTCTTAAGGCGCGTATCCACTATACGATAAAATGTAACAATTACGTTTATCGTTCAATCGTTCATTAATCGTGCAGTGAATATGCCGGCAATGACCAGCGATGCGTGCTCCGGCTGGTCATTGTCGCCATCTGTCATCGCCTGAACAAGCATGCCAACCTGCCGATATCGCCAGGTTGTGCATGTCCGGGGATGAGGGAGGGTGCCTGCACTGAACGACATATCGTTCAGTGTAGGCACAATACCCACTGCACAGTATGATGAACGATTACGATGATGTAATCGTACAGTCGTTCTACACTCGTCTATTGGATATGCACCTTTAGATTCACACATTTATATCTTACGATTGTTAAAAATATAAAAAATGTTCTATGGAAGTGGTTCCCAAACTCTGTCCTCCAAGGCACCTTAACAGTCCATATTTTCAGGATATCCATATTTAAGTACAGGTGACTTAATTAGTACTTCAGTCAGATTGATTGCACATCTGTGTACAAGCATGGATAGCCTTAAATTCTGGACTGTTAGGGTGCCTTGAGGACTGAGTTAGGGAACCCGTTATGTGGGATAATAGAGTAAGATGTTTCAAACCTTCTAGAGGACAGGTTAAGCCGTTGCCCAGCTTCTAGTTATTAGATAGAATGTACTTGATTGATAAATGATAGGTAGAAGCTGATTGGTTGCTATGGGCAACACCTCCATATGTCCTCTTTGATTTGGTGCATCTTCCCCGTATAGTATAATGAAATCTGTTTCCCAGTGGACCTTGTGTATTCCTGCAAAGTGCTCTCAAAAATGTTAAGTTCTAGTTTGCGGCCAATTAGTTTTCCTACAGCTGGACACTTGTAGGTCCTGCTGTGTGTTGACCATGCAGCTGAACAAACCACAGGTGCGATGCACCTCATACCTATACATAGACCTTATACATGCTACAAAAGTATTTCAAGTACAGAAATTCAATGAAGACCAGATAGGCTTTTGTATTCATTCCCATGATTTCTCTTAGCATTGTTGCAGCCTGTACCTAGTTTTTTTGTTTTTTTTTTGAACATTAAGAAAAAGTGAAAGTAGAGGTTTGAGGTGCTCTTATGATGCGTCAATATGCTTCAAATATACAATTTCATGGTATTTTAAATGTATCTTAAAATGGTACATAAAGAACATTGATTCGTTTTTTTTCTGTATTTTCCTAATCTAAAGTTTGTTTCCCCAAAAAATACTGACCTACTGATGGAATCAGATATTCTTCAAATCCAGTACGTTTGTGGATGGGGGTCTAAATCTGGCTACCGTCAGCCCTGTAAGTAATTGCCGGGGAAGAAATGGTACCTTCCGCAGTGTTATGAGAAATGTATATTTTGATTTAAGGACTGCCCAATCAACTTTTACCTGACCGCAGTACCAATCCATTCTACACTTATATACTTTTGTATTATTTTGTTGCTCCTAACTCTGTTGAACCTGCTTTAAAATTACCTAAACTACTTGCAAAATTTACATCATGAATGTGCACATTTACACTTCATAGTACTTCAAATCGGTAGTACAGTCACTATCACTTCTGCCTCATATCTGTTGCCATGGGTTAGATCAGAGTAGGCATCCTGTGGTACTCCAGCCTACACGTCCCAGCATGTGAGGGCATCTAAAACTGGCAAAGCATGCTGGTATGTGTAGTTCCACAGCAGCTCTGGGGTGCCACAAGTTGCCTACTCCTGGATTAGATCCTGACCAGGTCACCATCTGTGTGCAGTTTGTATATTCTGACCATCTTTCGTTTTTAGTCATTGATTAAGTGCAGCCTGCCCGTAAATCACAGCCATCAAATGCAAAGCTGCCTGCTGACACACATGAGCTGTAAACTTGGCATACACTTCTCTGCATAACACCTCAGTCTCATTGCGGAAGGCATAAATCATTGTCTGGGCCCTGTATTATTAATGGTGTCAATCTTTAAGGATTGGATTGATATATTGAACACGTGTTTTCACTGGGTATCCGTGATATTACAGAAGAGACAGTTTCTGAATAATTATATGAATTGTTGCTATGTACTAGTAGCCTTTTGCAGATTTCTGTAAAATCTCCTAATTGGCGATGCAGACAGCAATCCCCATTATTTTCAATGGGAACTATCGTCTGACCCCTATGTAAAAAAAGTTTGGCACCTTTAGTTAGCGCCACTTTCAGATGGCGTGAACCGCTTTTTGCCTATTAAGGCACTGTCAGTCACCGGAGAGGGATCTTACAGTCACTCTCCCGCAGGATCAGACATTTTGCTCATGCACAGTGGCCCTCATTCAGAGCCGCTCGTTCGTTATGACCGATGTTCGCACATCTGCGCATGCGTACGCATTTTAATACGCATGCGCGAACCAGTGTGGCCGAAAATCGTTTGTTCGCTAAATAGCAAATGCCTGCTATTTTGAGTGACAGGAGGAGGCGTTTGTGGGTGGTAACAGGAAAGTGCTTGAAAACGGGGAGTGGAAATCAGAACGCAGGCGTGCTTAAAGGTCAAAACGGGCGTTTTTTGGGTGTGCATAATTAATACAGGAGCTTCATTGACCACGTCACTTGATTGATTTATAGTCAGAACTGCTCGCAAGATTGCGGTAGGAAAAACCAACCACAAGAATAGCGAGCAGTTCATACGCTTTTCGATGTACTCGATTAATCTATTAAATAGCGGACATGACGTATGGTGCGAGCGGCCAGGGGGCGTTTTTTTCAAATTTACGACCGCAAGTTTTGTTCGCTCGTTCAGACATAGAGGCGTGAACAGACCGCAAAGAGCGAACGTTCATTTGAATAGCCACCCCTTTTTTTGGAATGAGCGAGCGCAAATAGCGTACAGCTCTGAATCAGGCCCAGTGTCAGATTATTTGGAGTAGTCTTGGCAATGTGAAAGTCTCCTCCAATATGCCAGGAATTGGGATGTAATTTGTAGGGGCAGTGTTTATAGCCTACAGCTGTCCCTGTGAGGGAGTTTATTTGTTAAAACCTAGGGTTTGCAGCAGTGCTGCAAATATTAATAAATTGCCCTAAAGCTGGACTATTAATATTAAAAAAACATATTACACTTGGACCCTAGAGAATTGTCTAAGAACAGTGGAAGTTTGCATCCTGGAGATATATCTAGCAGAATAAATCAAAAGGGGAACGAACAAGAGCTATAATTCTAAGAAATAATTATATATGTTTTACATTTGCTAGCCATATTAAAAAAAAAAATATATATATATATACACACATACAAAAAAAATGTATGTATGAATATCTCACCAGAAGAAAACCTGCGTAATCCGTTTCTCAGGCACTAAGTTGTTATACATTCAATATACGAAAAGTTTGCTTTTTACAGTAGTTTGACTCTGAAGCGCTCCGTTGTTTCACCAGTGCGGCATGGTTGAGTTTCCGCCAGTAAATGTCAGCCAATCGGTGGCCGCGGATATCGTCCACGTGAGAACGCCGTGCCTGCATGCACCTGGTTAGAATGCCGCCGCTCAGAGCACTGCGCTACATTGTGCACAGAGGTAAGAGGCGGCAGCGCGGCTAGGCGTGTATCCCTACGCCGGGGACACCACTGAGTTCTCTGTCCTGACCTTGTCACACTGCCTGTGCCTGTGTTATCACCTGAATCACAACATTAAACGTTATGTCAGCGGAAATGCCATCCGAAAATACTGTATACTTGGCACGTTGTGTGACCACAGTGGCGAAATGTTTCCCAATGTTGCTCAGTCCTATAGATATATTACTTTTGCAAGTGCCACTTACTGTGTACTGTCCCTACCATTTGCTTTCACGTTTGCACTTATATTGTGCTTGTATGTGCCCAGTTTTATATGTGCACTGTTTTCCCTACTGTCCTGTAAGCAGAGCAATGTGGCAGCTTACAAATCAGTGACCATACTAGCAATACATTTCCAAAAAGTTGTGTCACGGTTCCTGGTAGTTAGCTCAACTCATTTCCGTTAAGCCCCGCCGCAGGATATATAAAACACAGGGCAGGGCTGGAACTAGAGGGGTGTTAGGGGGACACGTGCCCCGGGTGCCGGACTTGAGGGGGCGCAGAGCAGATGTCGGAGACAGGGCTGGTCAGGCAGCCGAGGGGGGCCTGGGTAGCTGCAGGTGTGGATTTGGAGCCGCACGCCCGCAGCCCTTGAGAGACACCGCCGCCGTCATTCTAATGTGGCGCAGGTCGTGAGCCAAGCTCCTATTGGTCTCGCAAAGTGCCACCAAATTTGAATGACAGCAGCGTTGTGTCTCTCAAGAGCTGCGGCCGTCTGCCTGCGCGGGTGTACAGCTCCAAATACACACCTGCTGCATAGACACAGGGGGACAAGGTAAAAGGCTGCTGGAGGGCCCTTGGGGTACATAATGTAGAAGGGCATTACTGTATGTGGCATAATGTGTTATAAGGGGCATTACTGTGCCACAAAACCACACACCCTTTTCAGAAGAAGGTCCTCTGTTTTGTTTTTTTTGGCCAGGAGGTGGGTTAGCCAAATTACTGCCTTGCCCCGGGTGACAAAAATTCCTAGTTTCGACCCTGCATAGGGGTAGATGTACAAAGCCTTGGAGAGAGAGATATAAAGTACCAACCAATCAGCTCTTGTCATTTTACAAACAGCCTGAAAAGTGACATTAAGGAGCTGATTGGTTGGTACTTTATCTCTCTCCAAGCCTTAGTACATCTACCCCCACAGTGAGGTGCATTTATTAAAACGGTACCACAAAAATACTGTGCAAAAAAAAAAATTGTTTAACAAAATGCATTTATAAAAACAGCCTTGTTCTTTCTTTTTTAATGTATGTTCATAAATGCTCCGAATCGATGCTTTTTTTGTTTAATGAAAAAGTTCCAGAACTACAGTTACAAGTTGATGTGAGATTTTGTAGTAGCTTCCACACTCTGGATACATGTGCAGATAGCTACTTCATTCATTTCTGAGTTGGTTTCTCTGATTTCTTTCTGTTTTTGGACTTAAAAGTTATACCAAAAAAGGTTCCAGTACTGAAGGTTCCTGAGTACCAATCACTCACAGCACCCTGGTTGCAAATCACAGATGTGTAGAGTGTAATAGAAGAGCAATCTGATCATGTTCATTGGTCAAGTCTTGTTGAGTAGGGAAAGTGCTCTTTGTCTCTATATAGAGAAATAGAAGTGTATTGGTCTTGCACAGTGCTAGGACCATGGGGTTAATTCCAAACAGGCAATATTTATGGAGGTTATATGTTGTTTCGGAATGTGTTCAGCATCCCGGCGGTCGGGATGTCGACGCTTACATTACCGGTGCCGGAATACCGACGGCGCTCAAAATCCCGGCGCCAGCATCCCGACCACCGGGATGCGGAAGGTAAGTAGTGGGGTTGGGGGGAGGGTTAGGCACTAGGGGCAGGTTTGGGTTAGCCACCAAACAGCAGAGCCGTAACTAGACTTTTTGGTGCCCTGTGGCAGAAAGAGCATTTGCGCCCCTCTCATTTTTCAAAGGGACATAATGCACCCAAAAAAGGGCCATGGCTTCATGGGGAAGGGCCAGGAAAGAGATAGGAGAGGCCAGGAGATCCCGACTGGTAGTTCATACCGATCCCGTTCCTTCCGTGTTGGTATCATCTTGTATTCTCCCACAGTCCAAAATCATTGGTAGAAAGAAAATAAGACTTTGCGTAATATCTTGACTGAATAATATGTCCAGTGGTCATGTTTGGTAGAAATCGTGCTGTTTGTCTTTGAATTGTAATTGAATTGCATCACACTTGCCGACCATTGGGCTGCTAACGCCTTGGGCGGGCACTGAGTGGAGTGTGACGCGGCTGAAATATATGTGTGTGTGGGGTTGTGAAGAGCTATCATAGTTGCCCCACCCCCTGCTATACAATTCTGTGATTACCGTCATTGTGAAATGGGGGGCGGAGCCACGATGACGCTATCCAGCGCGGATTGCGTCATCCAGCGCCTGTACCACCCACTTCACTCAGGAAGTGGGAGGCCGGGTGGCTCCAGGAGACTTGCACATTCTACCGGGTGGCCTGGAGCACACCTGATTTTCAGGAGCCTTCCAGACAACCCGGGAAAGTAGGCGAGTATGAATTGCATTATGTTCATGATTTGTGGCTAGGTCATGTTATGTTATAGTGTCTGCGGTCTGTATCAATGTCTCTATAGTTTTTTGGGCCCTAACCAATGTTCAGATTTCTTTGTATGTTACAATACACAGCAGGATGTGTCAGAAGAATTTACTGGTAACTAAAACTCACACAAAGTACGCCATGAGGATTATATGTGAACTGTAATTGAAATGTAATTGAAAAAAAAATTGTAATCACGTTTTCAAAGTTCCATTTAGTCATGCTGGCTCCCTCTGACTACAATATGCAGACACTGTTGTGTGATGATACAAATTAATCCTGTGGCAACTATATCAGCAACTGTCATATAATTGCATCATGATTGTGCAGTCATGTTGGGTTGGCTGTGTCCGTTAGCATATAACTGAATAGTATTATGACTATTTGTAGTTGTAGGTGATCCCAGAGGTTGGGTGTAGTGTCATTATTTTGAGCAGAATTTAATGGAATTGTTTTAAGATCATTTGCATTATTAACGTCATCTTCTTTAGGATGTTCCATACACTGTAATGTACATGTCTTGGGGGTCTATGTACTAATAATCTCGATTATTATGTATTCATCTCACCGGGAATATTTGCATTTTTAATGAAAATATCCCCGCTATGTACCAAGGGGAACTTGCAACCGCTGTCCCTGCCCCTGCTAGTTCTATCCCTGGCTTCTCCGGGGGGGGGGGAGCTGACACAACGCATGCGCACAGTGGGCCTGATTTAGACCCGCTCGCGAGCGCTGAGCGCTCGCAAGCGGGTCGATGGTGCCCTAGTGCGCATGCGCATGGGAACGCCTACCGTTCCTATGGGAACGCCTACCGTTCCCATGGGAACGCCTACCGTCTGGGTCCGGCCCCACTGACATCACTAGTGATGTCAGTGGGAGTGCTTTTGGCTCTGATAGAGCCAAAAGCACTCCTGGGCTTGCGGCAGCGAGACCCTACCGCAGGGCCTCGTCGCAAGCCCGATGGTCGCGATGGTCTTGACCATCGCGACCATCTTTTTGGCCACTCGCATATGCTGTGGGTGGAAACCCACAGCTATGCGAGCGGCCGGGAGGCCGCTCCAATTTTAGGTAGGAGGGCCCTGATTCAGAGCGAGCGCTCTGGTCAGAGCGTCCGGCTCTGAATCAGGCCCAGTGTCAGCTTCCTTGGCAGGCAGGGGGCTGCGGGGGAGAGATCGAAAGACCTCTCTTATCCACCTGGAGCCTCCATAGGCTTACAGTAGTTTATACCATCAGAAGATGATGTAAACTCTCGGGGCTAAACTCAGAAAAGCTTCGCTTTTAGGAGTTTAGTACATAGGGGTCAGATTGTAGTCCCCATTGACAATAATGGGGACTGCGATCTGAAGTGCTAATTAGCACTTTGCCGGAGATTTCTGTGAAATCTGCATTGTGCTATTAGTACATAGCAACAATACATAAAATGCAGTTTCTGCATAATTTTATGTGAAAATCAGCTTGATACATAGGCCCCTAGGTACGAATGTGTTCTGTGTAGATATTTATTTTGCAACATATTTACCATCCATTTATCCTTCAATCTCCTAATCCGCATCCTGAAACAAGTGTTCAAGTGCTGATGTTATATGTGTAAAGCAACATAATTGAAGTTTCTACTCTGCACATACAGTAATGTTTGCATCCTTATAGAGCGAGTGTTTCATGTTGTTATATACAGCGAGATGGGGTATTACCGAGCTGAGTAATATAATTGTAAAACGAGAGTGTTGATACTTGGCTCCATATATTCCCTGTGCTCTCTCACTCCTTTGCAGCAGGCTGCCCTGTTTAGAGGAAAATACTTCTGTAACTAACCAGGCAGAGTTTGCAAGCTAGTTTTTCAGACGTGTTTTGCAAAAGTGAAATAATTGTGGTGGTTTATACTCAGGGCCAGTAACTCTGTGCCTGCAGAATGTTCTTTTTCAACTTTTTATGAGATTGCATCGGGAACTGTCCTGAAATCTAGGAGTTTCTTCTCAAGTCTGTAGTGTATTGGGGAGTTAATATTACTTTATTACTGGATCTGAACAATGTAGTTTACTTTCTTGGTACATACCTAAGTCGTGTTCAGTGCATGTCTTGGTTCCTGCTTGGGGAGAATTTTAAGTTGCTCTCCATGATGTAAAGTGTCTATCCTGTCACTGTCTATCTGAACATACATGCATTCTGGTCAAAATGTAACCATTACCCACTGAAAATGTATCTTTCTAAATAGTTGATAAAAAAAGATGCTGTACATGAAAAGGAAAAGTGTCTCTCGCCATGAGGCATAATGTATCTGTCATTAGCCTGATGTTTTTGGCCTTATCTAATGTAGTGCTCCATGAAAAGTCACGAGAAAGCAGCTGTAGATAACTGCAGAGCGAGACCCACCGATCATTTGAAAAGACCCCGAGGAGACGTATTATGTCTTCTAAAAGCGGAGAAATGGAAAATTTGCCCATAGCAACTAATCAGCTCCTACCGATTGCTTTATAGATTGTACCTGATAAAAGGGGGAATTCAATTCAAAGCGATGTTGAATAGCCACAGGACGGAGCTCCCACAGCTATTCAATACACAGCACTGTTTGGGTGGGCTAATGGATTTCTTCTCGCACCCCCCTGGGGATGCGAGGAGAAATCCAACATAAATGCCGGCTTACTGCTTAGCGCGGCGCTAACATCCGAGTGCCCGGTACTATAGTCAGAGAATGCCGGTTCTTGTGCCTAAACACCCAGGTTAAGGCGCGAGAACCGGCATTCTTCGAAGTAACAGCACGCTGAATTGAATAGCTGCGGGTGCGCCCTCAATCGAATTCCGCCCAAAGACTGATTGGTTGCTGTGGGCAATTTCTTTACTCTTTAGAAGTCTTGATACATCTCCCACAAACAATGTCCACATTCGTTCTAAAAATAACTTAAAAAGTTCTAACAACTAAAGTAGAAGTTGTTTATTCGTACTCTGTAAACTAGGATTGTGCACTTTGTATAACTTTGTTGTCTAATGAAGAAACAAAGAGATTAAAGATCAGGTAAGGAGCCATTAGTTATTCAGGCATTGTCTCTCAACCTGTCGGTGACTGGTTATATGCGTTGCTGTGCCAGACGTTGTCACACAAATGGGCAATGTCTTCCATTGCATGCATGTCCAACAATAAGGGACATTCCATGTCGAGTGCTCCAGGGGTCCCCACTTGACCATCTCCTATTTTGATAAAATTGTACCTGAAGGTTGGCATATATGTCAGCCTAAGTTTTTGGTGCACAATATACATTAGTAGCAAAGCTATGGCCCTCAAAGTTGGGGTGGGCCCAACTGTCACCGACTCCGCAGTGCACAATCAGCAGGTGGGGACCACCTTCAAAATTGTTCCACTTGACATGGAAGAGCCCATAATTTGTTTCAAACAAAATCAAGTTGGGTTGGAATCAATTGGGCAAGATGGACAGTTTGATCGACTGAATGATGCATGTATGGCAAGCAGGCCAGAAGTATCTCGCAGTGAGCAGATATAACCTGTAACATATCTGGTGGCTCAACAATCAGGCTGGACAGCCATGTCTGTATATAGACAGCTTAAGTATGATCAAGAATTGTTCTGTCTGCTAAATGAGACGTACCAGTAAAAGTTTAATTCTATGCAGATGTTACTGGTGGACCAAGCAAATTAATTCCATCACTACAGTGTTACCCCCCAGAAAATTTTTCCAGCTGGGTGGCATCAAGAAGTAGCCGGGTGGGGGCCTTCGCAATAATAATATATTTTAAACCTTGACCTTATAATGATTTAAAATAACATTTTATATATTTATTCTCCTCTTCTTATTAGAGGCCCAGGCATCTGATTATGAAAAAACTGCAAAGTCTGTAGGATTTGGTCCTTTTTATACAGCTCCCAGATACTGTCCCTACTTGCACGCTCCAAAAAGTGCTGGGTGGTAGGTGGTTTCTTGCCGGGTGGTGCACCCGCAAAAAACAGCGTGGGGAGAACACTGTCACTATAGGAACTACATGGAAGTGTTGGTCCTCTTTTGTAAAATAACTCAGGTCTAGTGTTTTGTTATAAACAATACTTAAAATAAGATAAAAACACAAAATTTTAAACTGTATTTTTTTTCCCCCCCATCTCCGAAAAGATCTTTTGGGGTCAGAGATGCTCCTTATACTTAGTTATAAGGGAGGGAGCATTGTTCCGAGCCAGTGCTTTGAAATCACTGTACCTGGCCTCTAATCCATCACTGCCCACTGTCGCCTGTCTCTTCGAGCCATCATGTGTTTTCACCACTGACTGCCATCCCAGCTATACAAAGGTCTCATTCATCTCCATACTCTACCAGCCTCTTCCCTCCTGACAATTAGTATCTCTTGTGAAAGACTAAATTGTTTGCTGAGAACATTTAAATTAAAAGTATTCAAACAGTTTGGATGTGCTTTTCATAATTCTTTTATGGTACCAGGTTGATATCTATGGATAGCTGTAAATTATTGTGGAATTTCCTGTCTTCCACATATCTATGTGTTTTCACCCTAAAATAGATATTTTTTCGGTGCAAAAAAATGGGTGCAATTTGAATAGCACGAACGAAAAAAAAAACGCAAAAAAGTGGAAAAAAATCAAGAAAAACTCCCATTTTTTGCACCCTAAAAAATATCTGGTCTAATTGAATTCTCCCCAAAGTGGAGAGAGATTAAGTACCAACCAATCAGCTCCTAATTGTAATTGATTAAACACAGCCTGTAAAGTGACAGGAGCTGATTGGTTGGTACTTTATCTCTCTACAAGGCTTAGTACATCTATTCCTAAGTTTCATTAGTGCAGTAGTTAGTCGGGCGTTTGCTGGATCTTAGTGGTTTTGACCACAAAATTTAAATAATAATTTAAAATCCCAGACCAGGTGCATTTTACATTTAATATTATTACAGGTTGAAATTTTGGTGCCAAAACTGGTTAGCAAAAGCCGCCACGTAGTAAATCTAGCTTTTTCTCTGTTACTAGGGTTAATGTATTCAATATTGCATCATAAAACAACTGCCAGGTTGATGGCGACACACACATGTCTACTAGCATAACAAGCTACTGTGGGTGAGTTTTCTGAGGGCCTATCTTTCACCACTACCCCAGTTCCACCATTGATGATCTTGCTGAACAGATTTACTGTGTCTAATCAATCAGCAGCACAATCATTGTTTACATGCCTACTGCAATTTTATTAGAATAGCTCAGCAATAAATCTGGGGTCCATTGTGTTATGGTAGAGGTTACAATTCAGAGATCACTCGGGTCATGACATTTACAGACTGTCCAAGTGAATCGACTGGAAATGTACTAGTATGGAGCTTGTGTAAACATTGATACATTTTCTTTTTTGTTGGTTTTATTCCCAACTGGTACAATTCTACAGACAGGTAAATGTGATATCAAAGACATTGTACCTTGATGTCTTAAAAAAAGAAAAAAGTTAAATGGAATAGATTTTGAAAAAAAAACCCCAAAGGAAAATGTTTTGGTATAAAAATACTGAAGGTGTCGGATTATAAAACGTTACTTTTTAATTTGTATATAAAATTACAATGGAAATAAATTATATGATAGTGTTTTTTTTTCTTTTTTTATAGTGCAAATTGGTTTTTATTGATTCATTTGCATGAAATAGATAAACAAGACAGAAATCACATGACAATCACAATTTACATAAAAATTAAATATGAGAAGAAAAAAAAAACTTACAATATCTTTTTTTTGACTGATTTTTTTCTTTTTTTAACCAAAAATGTTTTTACAACATCTCCGGACTTTCTGGAAAATCAAGTCTCTATTTCTCTTCCAAAGGTTGGTCAGAACCTATGTTGTTTCTCCGGGTTAAGGTACATTCTGCGAAGAACATCTCTTAAGGTGCGTACACACGTAACGATATTTTGAACACTTTAACTATAACGACGTCGTAATCGTTCAAAAAATCGTTCAGTTTCTGAGTTATAACGTTGAACGATAATCGTTCATGCGCGAGTTCATCGTCCATTTCAGATTGACCAACTTAATGATTTTCATTAAGGGAAGGAACATTTTTCGTTCATCGTTGAAAAAAATCTTTCAAAAAATCGTTCATTACACTTCAAAAAATCGTTCACTTTTTCAAAGGAAAAACTGAATGAAAATCGATAACGAAAATCGTCCATTAACAAAATCGTTACGTGTGTATGCAGCTTTAGTGATCAAGACACAGTTTTAAACCTCCTAGGAAAATCTTTTCCCAATCACAGTCGCGAGGGAGTTGGTTCAAAAATTAGGAGATTGTACCACCTGGAGATGCTCTCTTTAGGAATAGGTCCGAGGAGAGGAGGGTATGAAGACCAATAACCAGAGAGAAAAAGGACTGAAACCAGTGACTGATCTGCTGAAATGTATAGAAGACTTTAGAGGGAAGGCCAAAGTGATTCTGTAGTTGGGTAAATGACATAATACCATCATCAACAATAATATCTTGGAGTGTCACTATACCTGAGCTGCACCAGTTGTCCAAAGGAATGCAGGGTATCAACAGATAATGGGTAGATTAAATAGAGGGAAGGAGGGAACACAAAGAGACAGTAGTTTGTCCCAAACTTTGAGCGTAGCTAATATGGCGCAAGAAGTACTGGGATGGAGTTTTCTGGTGGGACCTGGTAACCATAGGAGGTCTCGTGCTGGTAACAGGCTGTGCATAGTAAATTCAAGATTATCACTTCTTATTATATTTCATTTTAAGGATTCCTTTCTAGCTTTGCTGCAGTGTTTTGGATCATTGTCCTATCTAATGATCCATTTTCCTGTAGCATAAAGATGAGCTCATGGTAGAATGGATGATTAAAATGCAGCCTGGGCATGTCGCATCAACTCTCTGCCACTGTGCACGATGTGGGTATGAGATTGTTGGGTCGATATGCTGTTTGGTTTTCACCAAGCATAGCATTGTGCATTAAGACCAGTCCACTTCATTTTGTTCTCGGCTGCCCAAAGGACATTGGGGCAGATGTACTAAGCTATGGAGAGTGATAAACTACCAGCCACTCAGCTCCTAACTGTCATTTTTCGAATACAGCTTGTGACATGACAGGAGCTGATTGTTCGGTAGTTTATCACTTTCAGAGCTGAGTATATCTACCCCATTGTTCCCCTAAAGTCTTCTGCTTCTGTTAGAGGCTACTGTGCAAACCTAGACTGCAGTGCAATGTTGTTCTTTCTCTCAGTTACCCATTCGTGGTGACCATACTTGTTTAGGCATTTTCTGATGATAGAGTCATGAACTTTGAACATGTTGATGGAGACCTGTAGATCTTCGCATTTTCTTGGTCTTATTTTTGGTGACTGTTCTGGGACACTCACTCCTAGGAAAATCATATTGAATATTCTTTATTTGTGACATGATCTTTCTCACTGTAGATGGACTTTGTGTTATTTGGAAATGGCATTGTAAGCTTTCCAGACTGATGAGCAGCAATTACTTCTCTGAAACCATTGCAGATGTCTTTTCATCTTGACGTGGTGTTAACAGACTGAACTAGCAACGGTTCTGCTATTATATAGCGGTGTTCGCACTTCCTGATCAAGTAACTAAGTACAGTTGACAGAGGGAGTACTTTATTTTTTACATTACTTTGTGTGTATAGAACTATATATTTACACACGCACACCCTGCATACATGGACGCCTCTTCTAATTTGTGTGTTTGGCCAGGTCAACCACACCCATTGCTAACCGATTCTTAAAATCAAGCATACAGCCATGCAATCTCCATTAGCCGTTCAATGGCTCATTCTGAAGTGCTCAGTGACCTTCAACATAGCACTGTCCTAGTATCATCCTTTTTTTAAATGATGCAGCCCCTAGGATGTTATTCTCTGGTCATCATGTATGATCCACCAGAGCAGAGTTACTCAAACTCGGTCCTCAGGACCCCACACAGGTCACGTTTTCCAGGTCATCCAGCAGCTGCACAGGTGTATTCATTACTCACTGACACATTTTAAAAGTTCCACAAGTGGAGCTAATTATATCACTTGTGATTCTGTGAGGAGACCAGGAAAATATGCACTGTTTGGGGTCTTGAGGACCGAGTTTGAGAACCTGTGCACCAGAGAATAACACGATCACTGCAGAAGTCATTGAGTCGTCCAGGGAAGTATCTTCCCAAGTATTGACTTCAATAGACTTAGGGGCACATAAGTTTGAAAGAGGGGTCTCTTCTCCCAGTAGTGTTCCAGCCAGGATTTGGGGCGTGCAGGGCGCATGGGTGCGGGGGCAGTAGCGTGCGCTGCCGAAATGGGAGCGTGACCGGCTGGTGAAGGGAGCACGGCCCCGCCGACGTCACTGTTGGTGGTGGTGCGGCACCCCCGGCATCAATATTATACTTACGGAGGTGCTGGGCTTCCCCCAAGCTCTCCTTTAATGTGAATAGATGCCGTGCGCACGTTATCTATTCGAGTGGCGGCAGAACGGCAGCGGCCAGGCTATTTTGACAGGGTGCCGCTGGAAGGGCTGCTAAAACAGCCTAGCGTGAACACTATCCCAGGTAAAGTGCCTGGAGCTATTAAGTTAAAACGCAGGCAAGGCAGCAGTTAATACTGATTTCTGCTTGCACCCTCTGGAAATTATTTTGGGTAGATATTCTTTGCTTTGTGAAGAGAGATAAACAGACTAATGCTATTTTATGAAAAGTGTACTGAAGGAAAAAAACTAGGTATAATTTGTGTAAGTACTGCATAACTATTTCTACAGCCGTGGCCAAAAGTTTTGAGAATGACACAAGTATTGGTTTACACAAAGTTTGCTGCTTCAGTGTTTTTAGACCTTTTTGTCAGATTTTACTATGGTATACTGAAGTAAAATTACAAGCATTTCATAAGTGTCAAAGGCTTTTATTGACAATTACATTAAGTTTATGCAAAGAGTCAATATATGCAGTGTTGACCCTTCTTTTTCAAGACCTCTGCAATTCGCCCTGGCATGTTGTCAATCAACTTCTGGGCCACATACTGACTGATGGCCGCCCATTCTTGCCTAATCAATGCTTGGAGTTTGTCAGAATTTGTGGGTTTTTGTTTGTCCACCCGCCTCTTGAGGGTTGACCACAAGTTCTCAATGGGATTAAGGTCTCGGGAGTTTCCTGGCCCTGGACCCAACATTTCGATGTTTTGTTCCCCGAACCACTTAGTTATCTCTTTTGCCTTATGGCAAGGTGCTCCATCATGCTGGAAAAGGCTTTGTTCCTCACCATACAATTTCTTGGATGGTTGGGAGAAGTTGCTCTTGGAGGATGTTTTGGTACCATTCTTTATTCATGGCTGTGTTCTTAGGCAAAATTGTGTGTGAGCCCACTCACTTGGCTGAGAAGCAACCCCACACATTAATGATCTCAGGATGCTTTACTGTTGGAATGACACAGGACTGATGGTAGCACTCACCTTTCCTTCTCCGGACAAGCGTTTTTCCAGGTGCCCCAAACAATTTAAAAGGGGATTCATCCGAGAAAATAACTTTACCCCAGTCCTCAGCAGTCCAATACCTGTACCTTTTGTAGAATATCAGTCTGTCCCTGATGTTTTTCCTGGAGAGAAGTGGCTTCTTGCTGCCCTTCTTGACACCAGGCCATATTCCAAAAGTCTTCGTCCTGTGTCATGCCAACAGTAAAGCATCCTGAGACCATTCATGTGTGGGGTTGCTTCTTAGCCAAGGGAGTGGGATCACTCACAATTTTGCCTAAGAACACAGCCATAACAGCATAGTTACCAGGTCATTTAACGATGATGAATAGGTCCCACAGTCTCCTCTTTATGACAGATGGTCTGTGATGTTTGCCGCTCCATTGACCTATGCTCATTTATATCATATAGCAGAATAAAATAAATAAAATATACAAATAAAAACAATATATCCACCAGAAAACGAAATCACAATTAAAAACAAACCCCTTCCATAAATTCAAATCAAACCACCCTATAACCCCCCACCCTGTATGACCTACCCTCAACCCAGGCATACTTGGATCCCCTAAACCCCCACTAACTACTCTAAATTATCTAAATCTAACCCCCCCCCAAACCCAAATAAAGGATGATATACATAAATGTTAAGGGCAATAAACAAAATGACCGTAAGCTAGGCTAGACTACCCCCACCTCTTCCATAAGAAAAATTGTAATGTGTTACATAACTAAATATAATCATCTAACAAAGGGTAAGAGTTGAATATAGCATACACAACGGTATACAAATTCACAGTAACCTTACATAATAACACGCTTTAAGACTTAAAACTTTAGTCTGGCCAGGTCTCAGTCCCTTGAAAATACGGAATTGAAGTGATAGTCCCAGTCCCATCCCCCTTTAGGACAAATAGAGTAAACCAGGGAATATTGCGATGACGAATCTTGAAACCCCAACGTATTCAATAGGCCTGGAGAACGGATCTTTTGGAACCACATCAGAATCGAGACATAATAGACATCAAACTTGGGTATAATCAGATCCATTTAGAAGGAAAAATCCAGGTCATAATCTTTCATAGTAAACATGAAAGCCGCAAATTTAGATATCAGGGAAACGGCCATCTTCAGAGGAGCATCAGAATCAAAGTATCCAGAAATAAATTAGGTATCAGCCGTAGATACAGATACAATCTCATCTGTTGAAAAGTATGATTCCGGTACAGGATCTATTATATGAAGCACGTAAACAGGGACAGAAGGGGGACAAAGGTCATCCCCCTTCAGATCGTCAAACAGCTCGTGAAGCTTCTGGGCAGAGGCATTGATAACCTGAAGGATCCGTTACAGGGGGCTTTTCATGCTTGAGGATATAGCCACAGACTTACGGAGCAAGCTGTATAACCTGTGCGCAGAATTAAGTGATACAGGAGAGTTCGCAGGCAAACCTCCAATCCTCACAGCAGTTAAAATGGCGGCCAACAATAAAAATATCCCGGAGGAGCAAAGCACGGCATTAAGCTGCATACACACGGTACGAATTGAACAACCATAGATATCGTTGATAGATTTCCCTCCAACTTTCTGTAGTGCAGGGCAAACGATTTTGGTTGTACACACTGTTAGATATCTATACACACGGGACGATTTTCCTGAGCGTTCAGCGCTCGCGAGCGTGTCTGAATTAGGCCCTATGAACGATATCTATGATCGATATCTTTGAAAGATATCTTTCAAGTCGTTGGTGGTACAGATCGTTATGTGTGTATGCACCTTAAGATAGATATTTCAGTGAAGCTATCTTTATACAGGCAAATTTTTACAAAATAGTCCAAGTTGGTCTGTATGCATGAAAGCCCATAGTTATCGTTATCGTTCATTCTGGAACGTGCATCGTTGGTCGTTGTTTGATCGTTCACTTCATAATAATGAACGATATGAACGATTTATCATTGAACGATATTGTTATCGTTCAGTTTTATCGTTACGTGTGTACGCACCTTAACACTATTGTGAATTAAACTCACACCTGGGAGTAGATCTACTAAAAAGGAAGAGTGCCGGCGTTTCCCATAGCAGCTGTTCAAATTATAGCTATCCTTTATCTTCTAGTACATTTTGGAAAAATGATAGCTATATGCCGATTGGTTGCTAAGGGCAACACCTCTACTTTTCCTTTGTTCTTTTATTTTGAAGTGTCATTAAATCTACCCCTTGTTCCTTTATCAACTGGAAAAGTGTTTTAGTGACAGGCTTTTCTCATGGTGATGCAGCACTGATATAAACTATACAACAGGGTTGTAGCAGGCGATCACAATATAGTTACTATAGTGTGGCAACATTTACAGCTCAGATGACCTTCACCTTGTTAGGGGCTTTGATCTTCAGAGCAAATACTAGAGGTGCGGTTGCAATGTGCATGTGCTGTGTCCTCCACCCATGATCAGAAAACAGGAGCAGGTGCCATAGCAGCTGCAGGGAGCCAAGTGATTATATTGTGGTCTTAAATGGTGCTTCAACGTTGTGGATGCTAGTCTATTACTGTAATGGTGGGAAAGCCATATTTAAATGTCAAAATTTAATTGACCAGTACCAGGGTCGGACTGGCCCACAGGGGTACAGATGATACCCCTGGTGGGCCCTACTGCCTGAGGGTCCACCCCCTCCTCTAGGGATCAGGTTCCAGACTGTGCACTTGAATTATAATTATCTTTCGTATACTGAAAAGGACTTTGGTGTATTCTCCATAATGCATTGCTGTTATTAATCTGGTACATTATTATGCATGCACTAGCAGTATTTACTATATATATTATTAAAGGGACCCAGACCATGCACTCCCTATTGGTTAGCCAAGCCGCCTATGTGGACGCTAGCCACACCCCCTCTGGAGGCTGGCCACACCCTAAGTATGGGCCCCTATCACTGCAAGCCCCAGGTAGGCCCTTTATGCCCCAGTCTGACACTGACCAGTACTAAAGCCCACAATCAAGCTTCTGTTTTGGTGTTATCTACATCTAAGAACATCTATCCTATAAGCCACTTATTATATTTAAATCTGAAACTTTTTTTTTAATGAAAGGAAAACTGAAAGAGATTTTAGTAATGAACTTGAGCACAGTAGGTTTAGCAGCAGGTACAGAGAGAGGTTCCTAGGAAAATCCAGGAAGCACAGTATTTCCACTGATGGGATCCCTGCAGAAAGCCTTTGGTCCATATTATAAGCTTTTCAAGCCTGAAATGATATGTGTGTGAAGATATTAAACGCATACAAGGAGCAGACTATACATATAACTCATCTATTTTACAGTTATTACAATCTGCAGAAAGAAACGGCCTGGCGACTGCCCTATTTTAATTTCATTTTTTCGTTTTGAGTTACTCCTCTACTGGCATCGTCCCTGACCACTACTGTTACTCGATGGCGCCTATGTTTCATCAAGCTGAGACAAACAGACTACCTGGATCGTGGCCCAGCTGACCTGTTCAAGCTGATAAACATGATCTCCCCTGTTGAGGAATTCTAGACCTTTGGTTGCAGAATTCCCAAGGGATTTGAAAGAAAGCAGTGTTCAGAGCCCCCGACTCGGCACGGTGTGCTGCTTTTGCTGTAGTACCCTATCCGCTTTATACCCTGTGGGCTAAAACACCAACCTAATCAGTTGGACTTCTCTGCTTTATCGGTAATTAAGGTCAAATATTCTTTCAAGATAACATCACCAGAAGGAGAGGTAGTGGGGTATGCAGTAAAAGACTTGGGGCTGTCAGGTTGTGATTGTTGCAGATTACAAAAGACCGACTGCCGTTACTCAGTGAAGCAAGCATGAAAAGATGTCACACCTGCTCCTGTTATTATGGCCCTTAATTAATAGAAATCTGGCTCCTGGCTGTGTATATCTGATGAATAGGGGGTTTCACGGAAAACTAAAATGTTTACAAAATGTTTTTTTTTTTTTCTTAACTGGAATTTTTACATAAATATTTATTTTTTCCAATATCTCCATATTTTTGAATGCTGAAATCAGTAACCTCAGTTTCACCTTTCAGGAGATTGATTTGTTATTTGCCTTTTTACCCTGAATAAGCTCATTTATTATATCAGGATGGTATTTGCGTGTTTGTTTTTTTAGATATTCTTTTTTGTGGTTCTTGGTTAGAATATTTTCGCTCAATGTTGATTTGTATCCATATTAAGGGTTCAGCGGTAATGCCTACAGAAAACGGAGTGTTATCATATCACATCCAGCATTGTAGCTTATCAAATGATGTAACGGCAAAGAGCGTTATATTGGTAACACTGGCAAAAGTTACAGACTAGAATAAAAATAACAAAGTTACGTCGTGAAAAGTCGTGAACATTAAAAATGTCTGTGCACCTGCGACTTATAGCAATGTAAGATCCGCCCATTGTGATTTGAAAGCGTAATGAGAAAAAAATAGATTTTTTCCTTGTAAAATTATGAATATATAGTTCACTTTCAGAATGTGGCCTAAATACTTGCGCTGATTTCTAATGGTTCGTGCACATGGGTCTTAATGCTCTGGATCAGATCCTGAGTTAGGTGCATCTGTGGCCACTTTTCCTTCTGTCTATGCCGAATAGCCTTTCGTATTCATACAGATGGCCGGCTCGCTCGCTCACCCGCCCGCCATTTTTTTCGGTCTGCAATCAATGCCATCATCATTCGTACTGGCACTTACACCCATGCCACGCTAGGTGCAAAAGATCCATCTGAAACAGGCGCCCCATTTGCGTCCGCGTGCTGTGAACAAGCACAGAAAGGTGGCCTCTGCGCTCACCACCGACCATCCCATGATACTTCCACGAGACAGAATACGTTCAGTGCAATTGCCCAGTTGCTTCCCAGAAAAGCCCATTTCACGGAAACAGTATTTTGTTGACAGACAAATCAATCCCGTCCACACATTCAATCTCTGTCTGTCTGCTTGTGTGCATGCCGTGGCGCGTGCGTACTTTGTAGATATCCGTCTGCATTTGGACTTGTGTCCGATTTAGAATCAAGCTCCATATGCTCAATAGGTGTTCCTAACTGCACTATAATGCTGATAGTGAAATAAAAAAGAATGCTACAACGCCCGTACACAGGCTTTGGCCAGCAATTACTTTGCTTCACGTCAATGTCATCATCGTCTGCAGCATTCACAAAGATGTTGCTGAGTGTGGATGATATTTTTTACCTTGGAGTTCCATATTGACATCACATGTAAACCATTAGCAAGTTCATATGTCATGGGAGGAGATGTATGTAGAGTAGATATTTACCAAATCTGTAATTACGCACTTTAGGCCTGATTCAGAGCCGGATGCTATTTGCGGACGCTCGTTCAGAAAAAGGGGCTGGCTATTTAAATTGAGCGCTCGCTCTTTGCGGTCTGTTGACGCCTCTGTCTGAGCGAGCGAACGAAACATGCGCTCGCTGTTTTGTAAAGACGCCCCCTGGCCGCTCACATCATACGTCATCTCCGCTATTTATTAGATTAATCGAGTACATCGAAAGGCGTATGAACTGCTCGCTATTCTTCTGGTAGCATTTTCCTACTGCAATCATGCGAGCAGTTCAGGCTGAAAGACAACCAAGTGACATGGTCGATGACGCTGCTTTGTTAATTATGCACACCCTTAAAACGCCCGTTTTGACCGTTTGGCACGCCCGCGTTCGGATCTCCACTCCCCGTTTTCAAGCACCTTTCCCTGTTACCACCCACAAACGCCTCATCCTGTCACTCAAATTAGCAGGCATTCGCTATTTTGCGAGCACACGATTTCCGACCGCACTGACTGGTTGGCGCATGCGCATTACAACCCATACGCATGCGCAGATGTGCAAACATCGCTCGGAGCGAACGAGCGGCCGCTTACGAGCGGCTCTGAATCAGACCCTTTATTTGCAGCAGTACCGCTTCCCTGCATGTGTGCAAGCAGGGAAACAACCAGCATCAAGGAGGTGCTAGGTGCCACCATCATTATCGGTGTGCAAGACCTTGCTACAGTATGGCACCATTCGCGATTCAGAGATTTTGAACGGGCAGTGGCACTCACCGTTTGGTCTGACTGCTCCTGCTAACACTCTCTTTCTTCGGCAAATGCTTTTTTGATACATTTGGGCCTGCTTTGCTTCGATAATGGGTGAAGCAGGGCCTGCATTTAACCTTCCATGAACCAGGTGGAAAAAATCAACATGGCGAACCATGTGGGGTTTCTCATACCCCATGCTATACTTCACCATAAGTATACTAATTTAGTACGTCATTAATTCCAACTGACATAACATCGATTCTTGTCCCTTAAGGTATAAAAATAAAACAAAATAATAAAAAAGGGAATAAACTCTTTATAGGGGTATTCAATATGGGTGCGATAACATTGTTTTTTGCGTTAATATCGCACTTTTTAAAGTTTTTGCGTTAATATCACTTGTTTTAGTTTTACACCGTATTCAATTTCAAAGACTTATCGCAGTTTTGAAAAGTCTTTGATAAAAAACGGTGATAACTTTTCACCATTGAATAGGTGTCGAAAAAAAGTGCAGAATTGGGGTTTAGGGGTGCAGGCTTAAAAAAAAATAGCCTGCACCCCTGAGAATGACATTTAAAAAAGAACTGTGTCAAAAAAAGTAAAAAAAAAAAAAATTAGGGACACCCCAAAAAATTAATTAAAAAATTGGGGTGCAAAAAAAAAAAAATGGGAAAAAATTGTTAAACAATAGGCAAATAGGTTCAGGGCTATTCTGCATGTATGCGGCAGGTGTTTTCTAGAATAGAATTATAGCGGCAGGTGCACAAATGCAGAATTTTTAAAAACTTACTTTAGGGACATCAAAATATGCTAGTACCCATTTTCATGTACCCCAAATTTGATGGGACCACTTAAAAAAACGAAAAAAATAACCTAAGTGCTCTTCTGCATCACTTCTTCAATGTCGGGAAAAAAAACACCTGCTGCGGCTATTTAAATCCCCGACTTTCAATTAAAGGCTAAAACGGGGGTACCCATAGTGATCCCCCATGTTTTTACAACTTTAGTGGGGTCTTACAAATATTTTAAGGAAAAATTCGTAACTTTACACAAATCCAACTTCGGAGTTTCCCATTTTCGTTAATTTGATATTGAATACGGGGATAATCGGGAGTGCGCACCATACCTTTACGCAGAAAAAAACTCCGATATGAAACGTTAACTTCGACAGTGAAGTTAACGTTTCATATTGAATACCCCTCTTAATCTGTTAAAACAAGAAAACAAAAATAAAACATTTTTTTTTTTTTTCTGAACTAATCTTATAAGTCTTCTAGTGATAAAAAATTTTTGAAAAAGATCTTTGGAACACATTTGAATTACAGTCTTTGGTAAAAAAAAAAAAAAAAAGAATTTATCAACAATTAGAAATAAATAAAACAAATTTCATCAACTCAGTATTAATGAGATCACTCTTGGCTGACATCAAGGCAGGTGTCGAACCAGGTGGGGTATGAGATGCCCACACGCACTTTAAGCACGTGTACTTGCTGCGATAGTGCTGGCCTCACTACACCGCCGTCACTACGCAAACCGGCAACGTCGCAACTCCAGCTACACGAAACGGCAACTTGCGGGCAGTATTTTTTTTAATACAGTTACAAGAGTTTAAATCTTGCTGGGGTATGTGACATTCCCCACCTAGTTCACTGAAGGTTAATGATCTTAAGTGTCCAGGATAATACATATTCCCCTTTGTCACTAAAGGTCCTACCCGAGGGAACCCAACAACAGTTTATCTGCTTTTACCTACTCCTTGGCCTATTGGGGTAGATGTACTGTATGATAGCGGCACTTAACATGCCGCTATAACGCTTCCCGCTTCGCCTCTTTACAGAGGCGAAGCAGGAAGCACTACCGATGAGATGTAAGAACATCTCATCGGCCGGAGAGGGGGAGCGTTAACCCCCCCCCTCCGGCTCTACCCGCTAGAGACCGCAGCGCATCAGCCTAGTGCTGATGCGCTGTGTCTCTGTCCCTCTGTCTCCACTGAGCATGCGCGGGATCTCGCAAGTATCGCGAGATCCCCGCGCGCAGCCTGGAGCCGGCAGCAGCCGCAGCAGGGACAGCGCTGTCCCTGCTGTGGTGATAGGCTAGCGCCAGGCTGTAGCTGTCGATAACGACAGCTACAGCTGGCCGAACAGTCATGCGGTATGACCGTTCGTACATGGCCCTGTCGCTCGGCGCTGCTATCTTGTAGATAGCAGTGCCGATAATGACAGGGGCGCATAGCGCCTCTGTCATTTACCGCCCAGACCCCCGATCATACAACGAGGAGAAGCGGTATCAGTGCACACAACGTGCGCTGGTACTGCTTCAAGGCTTCGTACATCTCCCCCACTGTGTTCTCTATATCCAAGTCTGTATTCCATGCTGAAAATGAAATGTTTGGTGTGCCGCATGTAGGACTATATACATCACGTCATACAAAAGGGGGAGTAATCAATTTTGTCTATAGGATGCTAGAGGCAAATGTAGGCAAAATTATTTTTAAATACAGGCTAATAGGGCAAATATGACTCTTTTTGGCACATGACATTTGAGCATAGAGCAACTCTGTTAAATACAGTAATCGCATATTAATATTCAGAACTGTTTCTGGTAAGTTAATGTGATCCAGATGGGGGAAAAAGCAGTTAACAAGTCAGCCTGCTTTGTGATTCAGATATATTCATGATCTCACATGGTGAATGTGTTTTCATTTCACTGACTACCTATTGGAATGTGTCTACATTGTAACACAAAAATGACTTTATTGCTAGATGTGCATTATTTTCATAACAATGACAGATGGATACCCCGGTGGAATGATTACTCCAGAGATACAGGTAGCCATCGGAAGTAACATTTATGCTCATTGCTGCCCTGTAAAAGAACAATTCCTTATCATATATTTCTTTCTTGCATTCAGAAGGTAAAATGCCTGTCTGGTTTACAGGTAATGGGGATGGACTGTGCTGAGCTTCCCGAGGATATTTATCGGTAACAGTCTATTAGAAATTACGTTGTGTGAATTGATAAGAGATTCATGCAGGGCATTTTCAAAGCTCAATTTGCAGGATAGAGAATGCACTTGATTTCTTTAAAAGAACTTTTCCTTATTTGGAAAGCTGCTATGAGGCTGCATTCTTATAGTCTTTTTTTCTCTCTACATATTTCTCCTTTTTATTTGAGAAAATGATTTCTTTATAAATGTCTACTTTAGCACTTAGCTATTTATTAAATTATAACCCCTCCCCCCCACCCCAAAAAAAATGTAATGAATTAAAAAACCCTGTTTTAAATATTTTTCTAGGAAGCTTGTAGGTGACGTCCTGACTATGCTAAATCTAGATTTTGCAGAAAGATCGTAGATCAAGGTGCAAAGCACAGTATTATCATTGCTGTAATATCGCTATCTCCAATCACACTTCATTTTGCACTAACACACACTCATTCTATGGATGTGTAATAGTTACAATGATTATTTTCTGAAAAGAGATGGGACAGGTAATATGCTGGACAGAATTAGTTCATTATAAAAACTTCACTTATTTCAGGCGTTTTAATTAGATTAATAATGCATATGACCGGATGACCTCACTCTACCAGGCTGTCACATATTTGTGTCGTTGGGGAGGTTACTCTACCTTGAACAACCTGAATGGGCTTCACCACTCCTAGGCTATAGGGATTCCCTCTCACTGTCCGTAACTGCCTGCACCTGGAACCTCTTCTCCCAGGCTCCACCCACCAGTACCTGGAGCTGGTATGGTATATTCTAGGTATGTGTGATCGTGCTTCTGCAACACTTCCTGTTGTGTGCTACCTAATTAGCTACTAGGCACTCATTATGGACCAGCCCTTCCCTTCATAGCAAGAAGAGGGCGAAGCTTGGAGACACTGGGTTCAAATGCTTGAAAGCAGGAGAAGGGTATTTTGCGCAATTAATTCTGGTGGTCACAGAATAAAACCAGGGTTTTTTTTTTTTTAAAGTAGTAATATGTTTTTTTGCTCCAAAAAAAATGTCTTTACGAAGACAGTTACTCCATATCATCCTAAATGATATGACAGTGCACTCCTCTCAAGATGGTCCCAATATATATATTTTAGAGCTCACGGAGACCCATTTGATGCATTAAAAGCACACACTACATCCGGGAGTAAATCCTGCCCTGTCTCTATCCAATCAAGCTAGGTGCATGTTATGTGCATGAGCACTTAGCTTGGATGTTTAGCATTGTCCTTAGTGCACAGTGTGGAGGGTCTTTCCTATGTGCATGAGAGCACCTGGGGAAATGGCCACTCCTTTCAAACATATAGATTTGCGTGATGGACTGGGGGTAATCCGGGCCGGAGCACATCACACAACATTTATTATTATTTTTTTTTTAATACAAATTTAAATTGTCTTTTTAAAAATTACACAGCAAATAAGAGTTTATCCACCTCAGTGCAACAGCCGCCATATTGCCCATGTGAGTAATGGGGAAGCAAGTGCCGGGTCGGGGACTGGCCACAACCCATTTACTCAGTGTCTTTAAACCCTTCACCTCTGAGGCTTTTATCACCCCTGTGGCGAGATATTATTTTTTTTAGGCTGGTCACTTTCCAGCATCAGTATCGGTAATTTGCTAATGCAGTACACAAACACGTACACATTGCTTTTTTTTCCCCCAGTAGACTTAAAAATTTTTTGCAAATTACCATTTGTTTGTTTATTTTTCCTTACAAGGTCAAAAGGTGCAGTGTTCTCCCCAGAAATTTTTTTTCCAGCCGGGTGGCATCAAAAAGTACCCGGGTGGGGGCCATCGCAATTATGTGCGCCTCGGGAAAAGGGGTAACTCCCTTACCAATTCAGCCCAACAGATCTCAGGCTGCTCCCCCACTGGCTCTTTCAAAAGTGCCCATTATGCAGTGCCCCCTGTATTTGTGCTGGGCGGCAGGCTGTTTCTGCCGGGCGATGCGCCCGCAGAAAACAGCCTGGGGAGAACACTGAGGTGTTGTCTTTTTTTATATTGAAATTGCAAAGAAGTGAACTTAAAGCATAGGTGGAATTTTAATAAATCTGCCTTGTAGTGCTTCTTTCCTTTCATTATCAGGGAACTAATATATCATGCTCAAATTCCACACAAGTTTTCTTCATTTTAATTGTAAGGAGTTGCTCTTTTTATTGGATGTCTTGTCTTGCAGTTCTTCTAGAAGTCTGAGCCACACTGTTTTAGAATCACCAAAACCAAACTAAGTCTCTTTTTAAATCCTTGCCTATTTTATCTGTGCAAATAATACCATGTCATCAATAGGTTTTCAATTTAGAGTGTTGTTTTACTTTGTCTCTCGCAATTCCTCTCTCTAGGCACGAATCTGGTTTTGCTGTAAGTTTAAACAGCTTTGAAACACTAGATTTTCTGACTCAGACAGAGCCTCTGATTCTGATTTGGATGAAATGGCAACTGTGCCTGCATCAGATCAAGCACATGCACATGGATGGAATAGCTAGTGCATACGGACCTCAGGTTATGTGAAATGGACGTTTCTGGGAAGTGAACAGTTCCATCTTGTGGGATTGCTGTGGGTGTGTAAGCCAGCTTCCTTGCTTGTTCGTAGCGTTTAGATAGAGATTGGATGCCTGTCTCTTAGGGATCTTTTGCAACCAGCATTGGGTGCAAGTCCAGCTACTATTGGTGACGACTGCAGCTGGATAGGCTTCCACTTCCATATGCACAGATGTTTAGCATACATGGGCAGTTTCTCACATAAGCATAAAGTAAGTAGCCTGCCACGGCTGAACAGAGAAGTGGCCGCAAATGGGTCCGGTTTAGAATCAGGCCACGGTCAGTAGCATCACGAACAGTCGTTGCTGTTTGTCTAGCCTACACATTTCAAACCACAAAACACAAAAATGTGGTCCTAATTACTCTGCACACTAGTTTGCCACATGGTGCCCACTTCCTGAGTACAGCGGGCGGCCCACGGGTTAGAAGTGAATGACGTCATTGTGGTCCTTTCCCTGCTGTAGAATGTGGCAGATTGCGCCTTTGAACAGTGGGGGACAGGGTCATGGTGATGCAATTGTAACGCCCACCACCACCTACAACAGCAAGTTGTAATCCCTGCTTAGACCAGCCTACTTGGCAGCATATTAAAGTAGGATGTTGTTGGTCAGCAGCCAACAGCCTCATTTATCAACGAGTTTATCACTCAAAACTAGTGATAAATTTAACTTTTTATGATAAATGATGCTCCAGCCAATCAGCCCCCCAACTGTCATATTTCTAACAGATGACAGTTGGGGGCTGATTGGCTAGAGCACCATTTATTATAAAAAGTGATATTTATCACTAGTTTTGAGTGATAAACTCATTGATAAATGAGGCTGTTGGCTGCTGACCATCAACCTCCAACTTTAATATGCTGCCAAGTAGGCTGGTCTAAGCAGGGATTACAACTTGCTGTTGTAGGTGGTGGTGGGCGTTACAATTACAATTGATAAATAAGGCCCTGAGAGAGTCATGTAGGATCTAAAATATTTCTTATTTGCTTGTAGAACTACTGTATGTTAATTGTTTTGCTTTTAATAGCTTCTGCTAATTGGAAATACCAGACCATACAGCTTCACATCAGACGGGTAGGGTCAGTATAAACTTTCAGTAATTCTTTTAGGTTTGGAGAATTTACAAACCTTTCCTTTAGGTAGTAACATAGAGCAACTCCCTTTTGCGGTCTACACATTCTGTGTCAGTAACCTTAACCGCTAATTAAAAAACATTGTCATACATTCTCAGAATTCTTTATTTTGGTTCCTTTACTTTCCCCTCCTTCACTGTCTAAATGATTAATAGGGAGAATACTTTTGACCCATTTTAATCATGTCAAACTCGCTGCAAATTTGCATAATGAAAAACACTGGCTGTTTCATTGTACACGGAAGACTCAATGAACTACAACCAATGTTTTACACTCACATTATAAAGTAATGTTGGGGACATCAGCTCTAATCACAGTATAATTTATTAAGCTATGCTAATGTGATTGTCAAGCGGTAACAAAATATAAATTTGAACATCGTGTTTGTGAAACAGACACTAATGAACTGCGAGGCAATGACACATGATAATAAAATGCAACCTCCTGTTTATTACGCATAGTAACAAGTTTTTTTGTTTTTTTTTGCTGAAGTAATTAACTGCTTACAAGTTAATAATGAGTTATCATGTTTCTTAATTTCAGCTTTAAAGAAAATAAATATATACCTCTGCATTTGCCTTAGAGCCAATTCAGAGTACATTATTTATTCTTTATAATGGAACCGAAATACCTAGATAAACACAAAGGTCGGATACAGTCAAATAGTCACCGTGAAGATTTGTAACAACGCCTTTGTGTTATTTATTGGGGAACCAGTATTTGAATAAGTTAAACCTAAATAAAATATGTATTTAATTAGTGGCAAAACTGAATTGTAGCAAAAATTACATAGTACATTAATACAGTATATTATAAACATTCTATCCAAGTACTACTAATGATGGAGGAATCACCTGTCTATAGCAAGGTATGTATTTACAAATAAACAGAGCATAACCATAGCTAAGTTCTAGGTCTATCCTTTCTTTCTGTACAACTATTTTCATTCATTAATCAAATGTAAAAAAGTGGAAAGTTATGGAGCGTCTGGAGGTTTGTTCCTTTCCATGAGCTTCCTAATATTACTACTCATTTAGGGGTTTATCAACTAAGCTTTGGAGAGAGAGATAAAGAACCAACCAATCAGCTCCTGTAATTTTTCAAACACATTGGTTGGTACTTCATCTCCGTCCACTTTCTCTCTCCCAGGCTTAGTACATAGACCCCTTAAATGTTTCATGGTAATAGAAGCTCTTGGCAATTGGTAAGCTATACAGCTGATTGGTGTAGATGAGATTGAAAGCTTCCCATAGGCTGTCCACCCATGCTATACATACCTCGCGTATATAATCATTAGCTGTTGCCCGCATTCAAGCTGATTCTGCAGACTTTATTTATTTGAGGTGTCTACACAGGCATCAGGGTAGCGCCCTGAGCCCGGGAGTGGTCTGTGTGACCGGCAGCATTGCACTGACCTCTCACTCCGAGGTCACGCAGCCCTTCATACCCAGATTACAGCTGTCCGCACCTTCCACACGGCCCTGCGAACAATTACTACTACTACTACTACTACAATTACTTTTTTTGTTTTCTGCTTTACCTGCCTGTAGTACGGGAGCAATGATATGTAGCCAATACTGTTAGCTGATATATGCCAAATAGTATGGTGAAGGTTTTTGCCAAAATCTGTTCTGCAGTTTTGAGTTAACCCATAAGAAATTCAAACATTTAAAAAAAAATGGCTAATTCTGTTAGTACCCTGTAAACTATATGCTAAATTCAAATTCTCAAAAAATTTACATTTACAGTCAAAGTTGCAATTTTATTTATATCTATTGATGCTCCATGTTCTTTGCGAAGCATGTCACCCCCCTTCAGAAAACAGTTGACCAATTCTGACAAGCAACGAGGATATGACCTATACTGAACTAGCTGAAGTCCCCGGCGCGGCCTGGGTTTAAATCTTCAAATTATTAAGTTTTATTGGGGCAGATGTATGCAGCTCTGGAAAGTGATAAACTGGAGAGTGATAAACAACCAACCACTCAGCTCCTAACTGTCATGTTACAGGCTGTGTTTGAAAAATGACAGTTGAGAGCTGATTGGTTGGTCATTTATCACTCTCCACTTTATCACTTCCCAGAGCTTCATACATCTGCCCCAATGATTTGTGATGTCATCCAAATCTATCCAGTGGAAGGCTCAGGACAGGCTCCCTGGGTCAGAGTTCTGCCCAGTGTATTCCACCATGAGGTCCAACCAGGACCCCAACCACTCCATTAGGCATCCAGACCAATTACCACCCCTCTATGAAGTTTTCATCCAAATCCATCCAGTGGAAGGCCCAGAACAGGCTCCCCAGGTCAAAGTTCTGCCCAGCATGCCCGGGTCAAAATTCTGCTGAGCGTACACCAACAGGAGGTCCGACCAGGACCCCAACCTCCTAGTGTGTCTTCTGCGATCCAACGTTACCTCTCTGTGAAGATTTCATCCAAATCCATCCAGTGGAAGGCTCAGAACAGGCTTCCTGGGTCATTGTTCTGCCCGGCGCATTCTGACGTGAGTTCTGACCAGAACCCCAACCACTCCCAGATAATTGCCACCCCTCTGTCATCGAAATCCATCCAGTGGAAGGTTCAGAACAGGCTCCCAAGGTAAAAGTTCTGCCCAGCATACACCAACAGAAGGTCCAATCGGGACCCTAACCCCCTGTCACAATCCGGTGAAAGTGATCCCCTGTGGAGGATGGTGAGCGGGGGGTTCAGGTGACTATCGGAGTGACTGTGGCTAGGTCTCCTATTTGCGGCCGAACCCAGGTTTGGCTAGACCTGCCCAGAGGCGCGGAGTCTAACTCACTTGGTGGTTTTCTCCAGTGACCCCTCCAATTGGGATTTGGTTTTCCGCTGCACCAAGTGAGCAGGTCGCGGCCCTCTGGACAGGTACCTGGGAAAGGCAGACCACCGGAAACTGTATTACGTTAAGTTATTGCTAGAACATTGGAGATACACTGGAACACAATTAGAAATCCTGATCACCAGCTTGCATGAGATTACTGAGAGTGAACTAAGAATCACTAAGAAATCCAGGAGCTGACTAGCTCAGCAGCTCAGGGAGATGTGGACACAGGCAGGCACTGGAGTTTGCTAAATATGCAGGAAAACACAAACATATACTGGGGATTGCACATACAAGAGTAGAGTGGACTCAAGGAATATATTGGGAATGCTAGAAATGTGGTACTGGACAAAGGCCAAATACTGGGAGAGCTAGAAATGCTGGTACCGAGCAAAGGCAAAATACTGGGAATAATTATATATGCAGGTGCAGATTGCACAGACAAGACATATAGAGAAGATAGGCATACACTGGGAGAGTGCTAACTGCAAGTGCAGATTTGCACTGACAAGACACAGAGCAGACTGACACAGACATGTGCTGGGCGGACCAGCTGTGAGCTAATTAATACCAGCAGGTAATCTGACACTTCAGTGATACAGGGTAATAGCCACAGGAAAGCTGCAATAAAATTAGCAGCACATATACAAAGACACACAGGGAAGGGACATGAAACACTGAAGTACTGTGAGAAAGCTAAAGTCTCAGAGTGAGGTTTAGCATGGAAGCTAATACAGGAAAATGGGAAACTGTGAGCAGGCTGAAGCAACACGCTGAAGGATTTAGCACAGAGCAACAGTGGGAGTAACACAGGCACTTGGAATAACGAAGTTGAATAGCAACTTCCTGGAGTTCAGGAGGCGGATTTATACCCAGGGGTAGCAGATTACTGGAGCAAAGCATCAGCTGACTGAAATCATGCTACCATAGGTTAGGAGTACTGTCACATGAGAGGAACTGTCATGGCGGCACCCATGATGGGAACTCTGATCCCCAACACACACAGCCGACCATGGAAGCTCGCAAAAAGCACCTAAGGCAGAATACTCAGCCCCACATCCATCACTGCACCAGACGTCTGACCGCAAGGAAGTCGGGAAGACGGCAAGGAGGTGAGAGAGGCCGATCCTAGGCTGAACCCTGACACCCCCCTTACAACTGGCCAGGATCCAACTGGACCACCTCTCATGCCAATCGGTGCAGGGGTGTCCGAATGCATTACCGGACAGACAAACAAACAGACCAATGAATTTTATATATATTATGATTAAAGGTACACTCTAAACTTGAGTCTAAAGTGAAGCCTATACACTGGAGACAGCCATTCTGGGTCTGGGCACCCCTGGCAAAGTCAATAACTTGTCTCCACTCACCACCACCTACAACAAAAAAACAAAATAGTCACCTTTCTAGCTTTAATTAAGGCAATGAGCCTGATTCTGAGGGTGGGAGTAAAGCAAAAAAGAAAAAGTTACTTTGCGCCTTGGTAAAACCATGTTGCACTGCAGGTGGGTCAGCTTTAAAATGTGTTGAGATATTTAGATTTGGGAGGGGTGTGTCCAAACTCAAATCTAAATTGCTGTTTAAAAATAAAGCTGCCCAGTATTTGTGGGTTACATGCAACAACAGCCAGTATCTACCCTGCATCCGAAAAAAGAAATACATTATTTCCCCCTTGCATTACAACATAGGTTATCCTGGTGCAGTGTTACTTGCTCTTTTTTTGCTTTTCTCTCACCTCTGAATCAGGCCCAAACCTCTGATTATGTCCTCAAAATCCATATTCTCCACCACCTTTTGCTCAATTGAAGTATGGTAAGATTCTCTAACCTCTCCCTCCCAAACCGACTGTCACCTCGAGTTATTACTCTTCACCAACATCTGACTCATTCCTACAATTAAACTGACCTACTCCTAGGGGGGGAATATTATTAAATTTATTAAGTTAACATTTTACTGCTGGTCATGGAAAAGGTGAATCAACATATGGTTCACCTATAGGGAGCGCTTAAATGTGGATTATAAAATCAGTTATATTCAATATCACAATTTATTAAGATCAATTGATCTTAATAGATTGTGATATTGAATATACCTGATTTTGTAATCCACATTTAAGCGCTCCCTATAGGTGAACCATATGTTGATTCACCTTTTCCATTTCTATATAACTTATTGGCTTAATTAGAGGCTAATATTGGGTAGCAGCTGTGAGATCTATATCATACATCTATTGTTCTTACTTGTTTTGTCACTCTGAGCGCCCGGTTGTGCTGTTTTTTTGTTTTATTTTTTTTACTGCTGGTCGACTACTCATAACACAGCCTATTTTCTGCATGCGCGCTCCCGAAACCCTTGCTATTCAAATAGAGGATGCTTAAAGTGGCCCCTGTGTTGTAATTCGACAGTTAGCTACTCGGAGTAACTACATGATAAAATGTGGAAATCCTCCCAGACAGGTGGAAAACAACACTGCATAACAATATAGAAGACTTATACCCCTTTTACACCAGAGCAAAAACCTGGGTTATTGCTGGTTCTACCCGGGTCACAGCTCAGTGTAAAAGGGTCCCTGAAAAATAACCTGGGTCAAGTGACCCTGCAATCCAACCCAGGTAGCTACCAGGGTTGGACCCAGGATGGACCCAGGTAATGGTGCAGTGCAAACGGCGCAACCCGGGTTATCTGACCTGGATAATGCCTAAAATGAGCGGATTGGTGGTTGTGGAGCAGCCACCTCCCACTTTTTATGACCTCATAGGTTTAGCAGGGCAGACCTGAGTTCAGTGTGAACAGGGCTGACCTGGGAGTAACCCAGATCAAAGGTGCAGTGTAAATGGGTCTGACCTGGGTCTGACCAGGGTTGGAACCATGTCCAAAAACCCAGGTCGGACCTGGGTTTTTGGTGGAAAAGAGGTATAATAGTGGCCATCAGCAACGTATTTGAGGTCCTTAAAAGATGTCAAATGGCTGAGCTTTACTTTTTTTTTTTAATTAACAATGGAAAAACTGACTTCCGGTTCCGGCTGCCTCATGGAAAGCAGCTTGTAGAGACAGCTCCGTTACCACCCGTCTAACGCACCATTTACAAGGCTATTTTAGCCTCTACAACGGACCGCAGTGAAAAGCCCGCACACGCAGAGAGCTACGTGCTGCATGGAGAAATACATTTTCCCTCTCATGCCGAGTAAACAACAGAGGCAGAGACAGGAGAGGCTTCGCACAGAAAGCAAGATGGCGCCGACCACCGCTGCGAGTGCAGAGCAAGAGGATTCTTCTCTTGCACAGTTTACAGAGGAGACCTCTGAATCTTCCACCTCCTCCTTGGCTTCTGGAGATAAGGGTGAGCACTTATTATTACCTGCAGCGGACACTCCGGTTACCTATGGGGACTTGGTTCAGGCAGTGAGAGAAGCCATTAACCCATTATTGCAAGCCCAGACAGAGGATATCAAGCATCAGATATCCCAGGTATCAGGCAGGGTTTTACAAGCGGAGCAGCGTGTGGGTGAAATGTTTCATGATGTACAAGAGATGAAACATTCAATGGCTAAAGTCACAAAAACACAATCAGTTGTGGAATAGGGTGGATGATTTAGAGAATAGGTCACGCCGCAATAATCTCCGATTAGTCGGTGTACCTGAATCGATAAAAGGAGCTGAGCTGGCGGATTTTATTCGCAAGACATTGCCTGCGTTGCTTAAAGTTCAAGATACATGTGCTGACATTATAATAGAACGAGCTCATCGTGTGGGACCTCAACGTAACTCTGACGGAACCAGGCCTAGAGTGGTACTATTTAGATGCCTGATTTACCTACATAAGGAGACACTTTGGCTGGCATCACGTAAAATACGCAATTTAGTTTGGGAAGGAAACAAACTTTTCATCTTTCATGATTATTCTGCTGAACTATCCAAAGCTAGAAGAGAATTCTCCCCATTATGTGCACGTCTTGTTCAGCAAAGCAAAAAATTTGCACTATTATACCCTGCACGTCTTCGTTTGTATGAAGGCACATCGTTTACTGATTTCCTCACAGTTGCTGATGCCGAGGAATACTTGAAGGAATTGGAAATAATCGCAGACCCTCTGTTTCGTCAGGATCTACTTGAGTTTTATGTTTATGAGGGAATACTGTCACCTTTTCCCTCTTTTTTTTTTCCCCCTTTTTTGCATATCTAACTTATCACTATTGGTAAAGTCTATGTGCATTAAATTTCAGGGAAATTGGTAGTTATACTTGCTGGTGAATTTTGTGGCACGTTCCAGACACATATTATCTAATATGTTAACTATATCTCATCAGCTTGGAGTGCTGGTGGAGAATTCTGGGATATGTCTTATTCCTTAATATATTATATATTGCGAAATATATTTCATGTTTGTCATGGCGGTCTCTTTAGTAATAATATTATAAAGACGGTGTTGGTTGGGAGTTAAGAGAAAAAAAAAGTCTCTATTTTGAGGACGTATAGATTGCGTTCCTCAGCCGGAAGACCACATTGCGCAGTTCATGATAGCAAAATGTTTGAGTGGTTGATTCCACTGGTATATATGTATCAGATGCTGTCAATGTGTATATCTAGTATATGTTACTGCTTGTTTTTATTTCTTTTTAGTCTTTTTTTTTTGTTTTTCTTCAGATTATGTTTTGAATGATTGTTTTCCCCTTTTTTTCGTTTCTTCTTTTTATTTAATTAATGTGGTGTTTGTTATCTATATACGGATTGACATATACATGCTTGCATTTCTATCCGAGTGGCATATGGTTAAAAGATTTTTTACTATTGAAATTGGTTAATCTGAAATTAGGATCCTGGAATATCGGTGGATTTAATTCACCACAAAAACGTAAGAAAACTCTATTGTATTTAAATGAGTTAGACCTAGATGTGGTATTCCTACAGGAGACACATTTGATCCCTAGTGAGGTACTCAAGTTAAACATATTAAAATGGAAAGTTATTGCTTCAGCCCCTTATTCATCAAAGGCCAGAGGAGTAGTAATACTTGCCAAACAACACTTACAGATAGAATTGATATCTACTAAGATTGATCGTGAGAGGAGATTTGTTTTATGTGATATACTGATAGAAAAACAAAGATTTATTTTCTGTAATGTCTACGCCCTAAACGTATATTCCAAATCATTTTTTCAAAAATTAATAGCTTATCTTAGTCCTTATACAAATATCCCTAATTGTTGGTGGAGATTTCAATCTAGTATCATCTATCCAACTAGGTAAACAATTTCCAAAGATAGGTAGAAGTAGTACCCCAAAATTAGGTGTTCCTATGTTTATAAAACAATTACAATTATTAGATACTTGGAGGGTGTTTTATCCCACAGATCGTGAATTTTCTTGTTTGTCGGCTGTTTATGGCACCATGTCTAGGATTGACTACATGTTTGCATCCTCGTCCTTATTGCCGAAGATTTCACGCGTAGAAATAGAACCCATTTGTATGTTGGACCATGCTCTGATTTGGTTAGACCTAGAGCTAATAGGGGAAAAAAGTTCTTATCTGTCGTGGAGATTTCCTTCTTTCCTGTCTGTCCATCAAATTTCGTAATAAAGTGGAATCAGCATGGGAAGAGTATAGAATAAATAATTCAGAATCGTATTCTGATGCTCCAATATTGTTCTGGCAGGCCTCTAAGGCTGTTATACGGGGTAATATAATCTCATATACGTCAGCGTTAAAAAAAAACGTTAGCTGAGGAATACCTCAAGGCACAACAAACTTTAACAAATGCTTTCCAAGCTTATGAAACCTTTCCTACATCATATGCTAAAACTAAATATTTAGAATCTAAAATCCATTTTGATAGTTTATTCATTAAGATGGAATCTAATTATTCCTTTAGAAAAGAGCACAGATTCTATAAATTTGGGAACAAATCTAGTCGTTTATTAACAAATTTATTAAGAGGACTGAGGCCAAGGATGATGGTCCACCCACTCCACTTATCTAGTGGCACACTGACTACCTCCAATGCACAAATAGCACTAACAATGAAGAACTTTTATTCAAATCTCTATTCAGAGCCGTCTTCTGGAGCCTCTGAGTTTTTGAATTTTTGGAGAAACCTACATTTACCACATATTTCTGAGGAACAAAGTGATGTCTTGGTATCTCAGATTGAGGAACTAGAAGTCTCAAGGGCGATATCTGGATTGAAAACAGGCAAAGCTCCCGGCCCAGATGGACTAACGGCAGAATTCTATAAGCTTATGTCACCTAAAATCACATCCATATTGACTGAAGTATTTAAGAAAATTCTGAATTCGGGAAGTATGCCTCTTTATTTTAATTCGGTTGTGATAAATGTAATTCCAAAATCGGGTAGAGATTTATCAGACCCTGGCTCTTATAGGCCTATATCTTTATTAAATATTCATTACAAGTTATTAACAAAAATATTGGCAGAACGTCTGAAATATATACTTCCTTCTATAATACATTGCGATCAGACGGGATTTATAATTGGACGAAACTCGGTTGTAAATGTTCGTAAGGTATTGTCAGTATTACATCAAAGTAAAATTTCTACATCTAATATACCAAAGGCCATACTGACTCTAGATGCTGAGAAAGCGTTTGAGATGATTCATTGGACGCATTTATTTGATACATTAAGTAGATTCGGTTTCTCACCAAAATTTGTAGATTTTTTAAAAATGTTATATTCTAGTTCCACATCTCAAGTTCTATGTAATGGGTTTTTGTCAGATCCACTTTACATATATAGAGGGACAAGACAAGGGTGTCCCTTATCTCCTTTGCTCTTTGCAATTGCAATAGAACCTCTGGCTTTGTCTTTACGTCAATCACCTTTGTTTCAAGGTATTGTAATTCAAGGTATAGATTTAAGAGTAGCGTTATTTGCAGATGACATGTTACTTTTTTGTCATATCCCCAACATGCTAGATAATAGATCAATTTGGGCAGTTTTCCGGTTATAAAATTAATATTAATAAGAGTGAAATTTTACCCTTGAATACTGACTCATTCATTTTAACTGATTCTGGACCATTGCAAAGTATAAAAATAGTTACCATACAATTTAAATATTTGGGTGTCTATATTTCCTCATGGTTATTGTCACTGTATAATCTTAACTATACCCCAATTATAAAAAATATTATAAAAAAAATTGGATAGTTGGCGTTTATTACCCCTTTCACTTTTGGGACGAATAACAGTGATCAAGGCTATATTATTTCCTAAACTCTTATATATAATGCAGATGATTCCAGTGAAATTATCTAACTCGGATATAAAATTACTAAATATTGCTTTTCACTGCTCTCTTGACACCTTTCTCACCGAGTGCTTTACTACATACCTCAATAGCTCAAGTACCACCTCAGCTATTTAGTAATATAATGTTTAGAGATACGTATAATGCATGGTGGGCCATAAATAAGAAATTAGGAACGAATCCAAGACATTCCAACATGATACCGTTTGTGGGAAACCCCTTGTTTGCTCCTGGACTGGAAAATGCAGTATACTTGCGCTTAAACAAAAAAGGTATTCAAATTACTGCCGATGTATTTGATCCAGGGGGAGGACTATTATCATTTCAATTGTTACAAGATCGATATGGACTCACTAAACAATTTTTTGATGCCTATCTCCAAATGAAACATTTTATTGCATCGATCCCAATGGCTATGTTATCTCCTGACAAGCCAGATTCTTTAATGTCTCTGCTATCACTTGTCAAGCAAACCAAATACAGACTTAGATATTTGTATACAGATTTGATAGGTCCTAATAGAAATATTTTATGGAAACATACTATTAGCGCTTGGCAAAAAGATATACCGTCCTTTACCCAGGTTGATATATTAATTGATCATTATGATGATGTATTATGTATTTTACAATCCTCCGAACTCTCAAGAGATACATGTAAAAACGATTCATAGGGCATACATCTCCCAGCATCAAAGGAGTCATTATATATCAACAGAAACAGGTATATGTCCAAAATGCAAAAGGGAAAAATCTACATTTATTCATAACTTCTGGTATTGCCGATATATTCAGCGTTTCTGGAATAAAATACTTTTATAAATAATAATTTTTTAACACATTTTAAGCTAGATCCTTTAGTGTTTCTTGGTGCAAATTTTTTGTCTTGGAATTTAGAAGCGGATAAAAAAATTTTTTAAAACCTTTCTTGACTATTCTAGTAACAGTCGCAAAAAGATAATACTGAGATCTTGGATCTCGCATTCATCACCTAAACTAACAGAAGTAACTCAATTATTACTAAAAGTATTGTATAATGATAGGCAGTCAGCTGTTCCGGAGATAGAGAAGGGAGCAAAAAAATTTATAGTAAGTGGGGACCATATATTGACAACTTACCTTCAGAAACACAAAAACAAATATTTACAGTTTTTGAATTGATAGAATTGTTTATGTATAAAAATTGCATAGAAGCTACATAACAGACAGTTTGTTTTTTACATGGTAACACCGCAAGGAGATATTTAATCTCCACTCAACTGTTAATGCTTAATTACTTTGCCAGCTTAAATGTACATGACAGATGTATGTATGTGTCTGTTCTTTTTTATTATTTTATTATTATATTATTTTACTTTATTTAAGTTATTATATTATTTTATTTAATCAATACTATTTCATTATGTTCTGTTATTGCTTACATTTTCTTTTATTTTCTTTATATATTTCTTAAGCATTGGTACATTAAGATTAGTTTTTATCTTTTTATTTTTTTATGATTAACAAGACTGAGATTGTTCAAGTATTCAATATATTCAATTAAGCTGAGATGTGTTATATGGCTAATTATACTTTGTTAAAGAATTGCATTCTAAAATATGGACCAATTGTTGTTAAATGTATACTTTTTGAAAAATGAAAAATCCAATAAATATGATGTGAAAAAAAAAAAAAACAATGGAAAAACTGTTGTGTTTTTCTCCAAATTAAGGCCTCTAGGTTATCTTGTTGTACAAAAAAAATGTTTGTAATGTGAATTTTAATAGTTTTAAGAGAGATTTAAAAATACTGGGAAAAAAACATTTGTAACTCCTATCTGCAAATTGAAAAACTAATGTCCCACCTATACAGCACCCCGAAATACATTCCCCAAATATTTAAACCGTTTTTACAGAAAATCACTTGAAAAATTATCCAATGTTTTTACCATAAAATATTTTTAAGCCGTTTTAAGAATTTTGCATCCAGCTCGTGGCTATTTGAATCGCCCCCATAATTTGTGATTGCGAAAGTGGGATGGAATTTTAAAGTAAATGGCTGGGGGCCTGCAAACCGCCTAGGCCCCTAGAAGATTTAGGGCGGGATGCACTAAGCATCGCTTCCGTGGTGCAGTACAGCCCCCGGTCTTAAGGTACATACCGCGGTTTATTACTGCGGTATGTACCAAGAATATTGCAAAGGACAACTCTCCCGATAAGAGCTGTCCTTTGCAATGGCTCCAGACAGAAGTCCCTCTGGTGTACTTCCGCACATGCGCAGAAGGCCGCGGGGGGTGATGGGAAAGATCCGATCGGATCTGTCCCAAGGGGGGCGTCCCGATAAGAAGCCCATAGGCTTCTATTGGGTAACGCCACCTGAAGGTGGTGTCACCTATCGGGACAAATGCATTCCGGTGCTTAGTACATTTGAGGAATGCGGTAAAACCCCCCAAAAGGGCATTTTCTGGGGGGGGGGGGTTACTGTTATAGTGCTGGAAGGTCGCTATATTTCTTTTAGATTCTTAACCTATGTGTTCTAAAAACCCCAGGAAAATGTCTGTGTTGTTAACGGCTTTGTGGGCTTTTTGACAAAGCTGGAAGAGGGTTCCTGGGATTTATGAATGGAGGGAGAGGGCGGGCTCCATTCATTAGGCCCAGTTCGGGTTTTTGGGCTTTTGGCCTCACAGGAGGCTCATTAGGGCTTTCAGCTGTGTATGTGTGTTTTTTTGGCTGTCAGGCCGATCATTGTGGAAACACTACCTGGGGAATAGGAGAGTCTACAGTGTCTCTGTGTGAGAAACATGCTGCCAAAACCAAGTGAACTATGCCTGGTAAAACTTATTGTATTGTTATTAGTGAGCTAGGAGCATTCTGTGTTTAGTTAGTGCTGGACGGCAAGGTGTTTATTTTTTGTTATTTTGTTTTTGCTTTATAATAAAACTGTTCGAGGTCAGTTGCACCAGACCAATGGACTTTGTGTGATATCTCAGCTGCTGCGCATTGCCACCTACCCCAGGAGATAGTATCGATTCCCTGGCCCTGTTACACCGCATTATAAGCTTTAGTACATCGATTTTGATATTGTGAAATAAACTGTAGATGCTTTGTTAACACATCTCCACCAGCTGAAATGTCAGGCTACTTAAGGAGTTCACATTCATTATATGTAAAGATGAGTGGTTTGGTTATGGCTCGGATCGTCCCGACAAGTTCGGATTTCAGAATGAGGCAAAATGTCATCTTTCACGGACATCTGTGCTGAGATGTCTATGACAGATGATGTTTTGACTTGTCTGGGATCCGAGCCAAAACTGAAATGCTCTATCAGATTCTAGCTATTATCTTCTAGTAGGTGCTAGATAAATGTTAAGTAGAAACTGATTGGTTGCTATGGGCAACATCTCCACTTCTAAAAACTTGCACGTTAGTAAATATACCCATTTGGCCTCAAGTCAAATTATGCCGCACTGCTTCCCCCATATTATTTTTACTAACTTGCTCATCTATGACTGCTGTAGCAGCTCCAGCTCTGACTCCTCTCCTGTCACGTTTTCCAAGTGACGTCTTGTTTCTGCCGAGCATGCCAATGGAGGAGGGGGGGAGAGGAGCGGAGCACCACCTGCATCATTTATAATGCTGGGTTGGGCAGGGTTGGTCTGGCACTGTGACTCCTCTGGGAGGAGTACCATTGATTGTCAGGGGGAGTACTTTTTGTTTATGCCTATGGCCAGCTCTCCTAGCATGTGCCATCCTGGCCAACCTCTAGTGATGGTCCTGTGTAACCTCTCAATTCACTATTAGCCAGTAGCTCATAAATGTAAGTCAGGCCTTATGAATGTTAGTCAGGCAGTACATTCATGATGTCACCTACATGGCTATGGGCAACATCTCCACTTCTAAAAACCCACACTTTAGTAAATATACCCCACATTGTCTAGATAGACAGTCAATAGGTCGACACCAGATGTTTGACAGGCAATAAGTAAACAGATTGAAATGGTTGACATTGACTTAGGTCGACAGGGTCAAATGGTCAACATGGCCAAAGGTCGACACATGAAGTTATTTTTACCCTAGTCCTCACCCTAACCCTCCCCCAGTGCCTAATCATAATACTCTACCTTGTGCCTAACCCTAACTGTTCCCTTCTACAGCCTAACCCTCTGCCAGGTCCCTAACCCTAAACATCATGAAAAAAATCACGTTGACCTTTTGACCCTATTAACTTAAGTCGTTGTCGACCATTTGACCCTATCGGCCATTTGCATGTCGGCCATCTGGTATTGACCTATTGACTATCTACTCACTGTAGCTCTTCCATCCGGATACCGTGCTCTCCTTACTGATTTCCCTATAAAAACACATTTTTAGTTCTTTGATTACTGTGTATTTTATAGAAAAATAAAACCAGACAAAAAAACATATTGTTATTTTCCCAATCCCAAGTAAGCATGAGCAGCAGCTAATAGGAAGTGTATTTTTTTTATACTGCGTGAATTTGTGCATTATTGGCACATAGGGATTTTTTTATATTTATTATTCCTTGTAGTTAACTTATTACATCTGACAGGAGGAAAATTGTGCCAGATTTACTCAGTTACTTGAACACAGCAACAAATACATCGTCAGCCAGTTGCACATTTTCAATTGAGGTTTTCACCTGCCGGATATAAATCTATCTTCCTGTTTTGTCATCTTGCCCTACAACTTGTTCCCTTGACCTTGTAATTCCTTTTAGTGTGCAGAACTGTTTGTTATGTTCACCCCTTACTCACCTCTCAGTTTCTATGCAGTCTTACCTGACCCCTCTTTTTGGTTTTCCTTTTATAGTTATGTCATCCTCAAGCGTCCTATGACTCCTCAAGAAACAATTGTGTAGTCACGATTTCAAGTAGGTTTATAATCGTCCCATTTCCGCTTTTCCGCACTTCTCATTCTTGGGGGGGGGGTGGTCCATCCAGTTAGGTGCGAGTTGGGGCCTGTGAGCCGTTGTCACAGCAAACTCGCACTGGAATTTAATTTGAAATCTATTTCCAAACTTGCACTGCTTTTTCAGAGGAAATTTGTATAGTTTTGTGCGCAGCCCCCTGAGCAGGTCAAAAGCTAGGGAAAATCTTTAGTGTAAGGTAAAATGTTGGGACAAAGTGCAGAACCGCTGGTACACTTCTCCCAATTAATAATTTTGCACTTGGAGGGGTTTAAATATCATAATTTGGACAATAAATACATGTCAGTTTTCAGGTGAATTTCTCTAAAAAGCTCAGTAATGGGTTAATGATGTGAGACAGGTATGTGGAGGTGTAAATGATGTGGGACAGGTATGTGGAGGTGTAAATGATGTGAGACAGGTATGTGGAGGTGTAAATGATGTGAGACAGGTATTTGGAGGTGCAATGATGTGGGACAGGTATGTGGAAGTGTAAATGATGTGGGACAGGTATGTGGAGGTGGAAATTATGTGGGACAGGTATGTGGAGATGTAATGATGTGGGACAGGTATGTGGAGATGTAATGATGTGGGACAGGTATGTGGAGGTGTAAATGATGTGGGACAGGTTTGTGGAGGTGTAAATGATGTGGGACAGGTATGTGGAGGTGTAAATGATGTGGGACTGGTACGTGGAGGTGTAAATGATGTGGGACGGGTACGTGGAGGTGGAAATGATGTGGGACGGGTACGTGGAGGTGGAAATGATGTGGGACGGGTACGTGGAGGTGGAAATGATGTGGGACGGGTACGTGGAGGTGGAAATGATGTGGGACGGGTACGTGGAGGTGTAAATGATCTGGGAAAGGTATATGGAGGTGTAAATGATGTGGGACAGGTATGCGGAGGTGTAAATTATGTGGGACAGGTATGTAGAGGTGTAAATGATGTGGGACAGGTATGTGGAGGTGTAAATGATGTGGGACAGATACATGAGGTGTTGTATTGATGGAAGAGGGGGATACAGATGAGCAGTGAAAGTGATTATTACAATTTGTTACAAACTTGTATAAACCCAGTGAAAACTTACTATACAGACATCTTTCTGAACCCCTAAATGCTGTAAAGACTTTACTATGCTGAAAGGCAATTGCTCGCTATAATTTTTCAACTAATAATAAAAAGTGCAAAAAAACAGCCACTTGATACCTTCTAAAAACCTCCAGTACTTTCCTTATGGCCCCTAACAGCCATCTACATGATCCTGCTATCACATTTGTCACTTTTTTTTATGGTCCAGGATGGTTTCCCCGCTTTGCCATGCACTTCTCCCAGGCCACGAATTGCCATTTCTAATTGGATCTCACATTTATCAGGTGCGCGCATTCGTGCGATGTATTCGTGCTTCATAAAACAAACACTTGCATCGCAAAGTTGGACCTAATCGGTTTGAGCCCTTTGTTCCTAATTTATCCTTGGAATATAACCATTGCTCCACTTTTGCCAAGGTTTGACATTGCCCGGAATATCTCCATCCCCTTACGCTTGCTGCTGATTCATAGTCTTTTTTTTTTTTTTGTATTCCAATTGGAATGAGACACAAAAGAGCAGCTGACCTCCATTCGACCTCTGTTGCGCCTCTCAAAAATAAAATCATTCTTTCTAGGTCTATTTATCCGAACACATGATGATATTCTGTTGTACAAGCTCACAAATAAATATTGCTTCACTTTCAAATATCTTGCTAAAACACTGCCTAATTTGTTTGTTTTATATAATTATTGTGAGGGTGGAGCTGATCTGTTTTTATACTGTATTGCTAAGGTGTCAGTATGCGCTCGCTAGATGGACCCATTTTATTAATATAAAAAATACATCTCTGGTCAATCTACACCCAAATCTTTTTCAGTGTGATATTTCCAATGACAGTTTATACTGGACATCAATAACACCTGCTGGCTATGCCATGGCGCTCTGTGTGCATTGTGTAGGAGACAGATTGATCAGCACTTGTTCTGCTTTTCCATCTTTGGAATAAAACAAGAAAAAACTGCATGTCTGGTCAGTCACTTTATTCTTTTCTTAGGGGTAAATTTACTAAAGTGAGAATTTATAGAAGTGGAAATGTTGCCCATAGCAACCAATCAGATTCTACTTAACATTTGACTAGAACCTTCTGGAAGAGAATAGCTAGAATCTGGTTGCTGTGGGCAACATCTCCCCTTCTAAAAACTCCCACTTTAGTCAATATTCTAATCTCTTTTCTTAAATTTGTATTCTATTACCGTTTTTGTGGAATTAGCCTATTTAAAACCTACAGTATGTGGTTTTGGAGTTACTATAATTAAGGTGTTGGACTTTGCACCTTAGGGCCGTATTCAATTAGCAGCGAAAAGCCGCGTTCGGCTTAACTTTTTCGCAGATTTCAGCGTATTTTCAGCGTACAAAAAAGTTTCACCTGGCTGAAAAAGTGCAGAATTGGGGTTTTGGGATGCAGTGTTACGGGAACCACCCTGCACCCTTTGGACAACCCCCGACACTAACTGCATCAAAAAATGCAAAAACAAACACCCCAAAAAAGCACTTTGAAAAAAGGGGCGTAAAAAATCTAAGTGGCGGTACAAATTCAAAAACTAGCGAAATTGCCTTTGGGGGGTTCTGGAAGTATGGGGGAGGTGTATTTTGGATTGTAGGTGTTTGCTGAAGGTGCGTTTTTGGCGCTTTTTAATGCTTGACTTTAGCAACTTCAAAATATGCTTGCACCCAATTTCATGTACCCCAAATTTGATGGGAAATACTTATTTTCCCTAAAAAAAAGTTGCAAAATGCTATTCTTCACCATTTGCTGACAGACCCTAAATAGCGCCTATTGATACCATTCAAAGACCCCCAAATACCTTCAGCAGGGCTAATCGGGGTTACCCATAGTGAACCCCCATGTCAGAGCATCTTTTGGGGGATGTCAGGCTGATTTCCACAAAAACGACAGGACTTTTCGCCTGTTTGAGTTTTGCCGTGTCCCGTTTTCGCCGATTTGGAATTGAATACGGGGATTTGCGCGATGTTTTTTCGCACCCGAAACCCAGCAGCGGAGTTTTCGCTTCTAATAGAATACAGCACTTATTCTTTCACTATTCACTCATGTTAGGCATAAGATTTATCAAATCTTGTAAAGCGGGCAATTGGAGATGTTACCCCTGGCAACCACTCAGATTCTATCATAGTTAAACGATAGCTCAATTCTAATTGGTTGCTAAGGGAAACATCTCTATTTGTCCTCTATAGAAGGTTTGATAAATCTTCCCATTAGCCTAATGCAGAATCTCTTACATGACCCTCTCTTAAATTAGCCCCCAGAACCTTGTTTTCCTCAATCATAAATGGCCATAGCTATTAGGTATGCTTTCATAGCAGACCAAGGGGTCTATTTACTGAAGTGCAGATTTTTAGAAGTGGAGATGTTGCCCATAGCAACCAATCAGATTCTAGCTATTATCTTCTAGAAGGTGCTAGATGATAAATAGAATCTGATTGGTGCATTGCTTTTCACTTGGTTCTCCTGTATGCTCACGTCACATCCTATGCCTATAATGGGACACATTTTGCTCTTTTCAATTGCCCTTTAGCAGAAATCTTTAAGCACAGTTAAACCAATGTTGTTAAAAGCGTTAAAACTCACACGAAGAATATGTGTAATACAGATAGCCATACTGCCCCATAAATCTTCTGCTTACTTTAAGACCTAAATGAGGCAGTATGTTTAGGAGAAAACAAAAAAGGTTTAAAAAATTAAGAGGGGGTCCTAACACTATAGGAGCTTGGATTTTTAAGTGATTTTTCTATTGTTTCTGCTGTACACATTTTTGTTTGAGACTGCAAAGTTTAGTGCAAATTATTTTCCAGGGCCAGTCCTAGTTGGACAGTGCGCCTATGAGCAAACAAAGAAAACATAACATGATTTTTTAAGTTCATAAATAAACCTTTACGTCTGGTTTACAAGGTTGATGTGCTCTATACATTATTTTCGCACATATCTATAAATTAGTGCCAGTAAAAAATCTTCGCCCAGCTTCTAGAAATGTGTAAGTGTTCTTCTGTAGGCAGCTTGTGATTGGTCCATGCAGCAGGTGTCATGGGGACACCCCACGTTTCGTATTTTCCCAGTTATCACAGTTGGGAGGACGAACCGTCTAGTAATATTTGTCGCCCAATTTTGATATTGCAAATTAAAACTGCACATTGTGAAGCTCATACAGTCATGTATCAAATTATTAAATTAACTGAACTGTATTAGTCAATTTTACAATTGAACATTTTTGATTTCAGGATCCAGATTTTATTTTGTACTTTGAATATTTATTTTCAACCATTGTGATTTCAATTTTATTATTATAGAAATATTTTTCCACCTGGAAAGCAAGTTACACACTTTGATGTGAAGTTGCCAGGTTTTTCTTATGCAATTCTACAAGTTGCCTTTCCTGTCAGCAGATATGATATGTATCTGTTTTCACTTGTAATTGTTTAGTTATTTATTGCTCGTATAATTCACTGTTTAGCTTAACCCTCCACACCTCACACTCCATTCTTTGGTGTATGTAAATTGCATTGCACATGATTGACAGTGACGAAGTATATTTTAAAGAGTGCTTATTTCTTTGTGTCATAAGTGATGTATGTTTCCAGGACTGCATACATAAACACTCTATTCCTTTATCGGGATGTGAGGACCAGGTCTGGACCTGCTGAGAAGGAGTGCTTTGTGTGAAATGGGCACGTGGGTTATATATTCAGATTTCCCTTTGAAATATATTTTCTTCTTCAGGGTCCATAGGGTCCACAGGATCTACCTTGGGGTATGTAGTTGGAGCGATTGAATGCACCAAACAGTTACAGATTTGGAGCTCCCAGCATGCACTGGTACCCCTACCTATATACCCCTCACTCAGCCACAGGCATACAGTTTTTTTGTTTGGTGCGCGGCAAGACCAGTCACACCTATTATACAGTGGGACTGCCTAGGCTTTTTTATTTTATGATTTACCATTTTGAACTTCAGAGTCTAGCGGTACCAGGTGCCAATAATGACGCATGTACCGCGACTCTTTCTACCTCCGCCGAAGCACAAGTACCGCTATATGCCCTGAGGTTTTTGGCAAGCCTCAGCGTGGCTTAGCACCGGCTTTTGCTGAGGTCTGGACTGCAGTCGGATCACGGAGATGTCAGGTAAGCTATTCCACACAAGGAATTGTGCGCGGCAGTCCTGGCCTCCGGTGTAGAGACGCATCGGAGGTGGCTGCGGGTGAAGGCCTCGTGTAACTTGTCCTCACTAAGGTGGCCGGGACCATATCGTCTGTCGCCGGGGACGGGTGGTTAGACGCACTAGAGGTGCACTAGTCAACGTCTTACTACTGTGAGATCAGCGAACCCGACCATCAAAATCGCTGCCTAGGGGAGTTAGGCGCTCCCCTGGCCGCTCCTCCCCCCAGACACAATCTTCCGGGTACGGATTCCCGTGTCTGGTTTACTATATCTGTCCACCTCGTGTGTGAGACGTTCGCAGTTAGCGTTTGTGTGTGTACTGCTGAAGCTGTTGGTCTCAGAGGTTTTGGTCTGTCTCTCTGTATACCTCTCCCTTGGATCTGGTATATAGCACTCTACATCCTACCATTACCCCTCCGGGGCTGGCTTGTTGATTCAGAGTCCATTTGCAATAGCAATTGTGCGTATTTATGCATTGTATGTGACTGTATATGCTAGCTGCTGTATTTATACTGCGTGTTTTGTCAAACTGTAAGTTACACCTATCACTGTGTTTCTACTAAATCCCTCTGCAGTTGTGTGTGGGGTGTTTCATTGATAAAGGTCACATTGCATTTATACTGTACACCTGTGATGTCCTGGTTTTGTTGTGGGCCCGGGGTGGTGATAGGAGCAGACACAGAAGCAGATTTAAAACAAAACGTGGAACTTTTAATAAGTGGTTTGGCAGACATGAACAATGGGAGAAAATAAGTCCAGGGATGGCACTAAAGTGCAAATGGGAACTGAGGTGAATGCTATGAGTAAAAGTCCAGGTAGTGGCAGATAGGAGCAGTCCAGTATCCGGGTCTTGTGAGGGTGGTGAAAAAAGACTTGTCCAGCAGTGTGAGTTTCTGGTTAATACGGAAATGTCCAGTTAATGACAGGCAGGGGAAATCAGGTGTAGTGGTTGAAATTAAAAATGCAGGCTGAGGGAATATTCATCCAGCAGAGTGTCAGTGGAGGCAAGGTGCAGGGTGAACAGCAGACTCGGGTTCTCAGGCAAGGGGAAGGTAATGGAGGATGCAGGGTAGTCCAGCGGGGTTGGAGAAGATAAGCAGGCAGGCAGGTAGCGTTACACAGGAACAGATGGTGAGTACAGGGAACTCTCTCTCAGCTATGCTGAGAAACACGTTGCACTGGCAATGAAGTGAGGCTCTGAACGTCCCTAAATACCAAGTGCTGTGTCGTGACTGGCCAGAGAGAGCATGTGACAAACCAGGATTGGGCGATTAGGTCACGTGACCGGAGGCAAGATGGCGGCGCCCATGCCAGAGCGGAACGGAAGCACAACCAGCCTCACCAGCCCAAAGTGACAACATGCCCGCACAGAACCACGCACAGCCAACGCCCCTCGCCAAACACCAGCGCCACCGCTAGACGCCCCCCGCCATAGTGACCTCACAGGTAATACCCGTCGACCACCATGCCGAGAAACTCTGGTCATGACAACACCTTATACCATTTACACATTTGTCATGTCTAAAGGTAAAGGTGAGAAGGATGAACCGCCAGTGCTGAGAACATGTAAGTCCTGATTTGCAGGCCTGTCTGAGCAGGATGTTATACAGGATGGATTGTGTAGTAACTGTTGTAAACAGCCACCTGCCCTATCTGGTACACCTGCACAAGCACTAGAGCCACCCTGTGTGGCCATTTTGCCTCAGGCTTTGTCATACCTAGTAGACAAGGCTGCAGAAGCACGAGCTCCTGCTGCTGCGGTATTACCTCATGCTATGGGGTGTTCACAGAATGTGCATCCTTCTATGTCATGTATATGCCCCCCATGCATTCCTGTTAGGTTAATGCTACTGCTCACTCTAGTCAGAGTATGCCACCATCTATAGCCTCTCAGCAGGCAGATAGACTTGTAGTGGTAAAGCAGGGGCATAAGAGAGGTTCTCGTCAGCCGTTGCCTCAAGAGTCTGACTCCGCCTCTTCAGCAGACTGTGATACTCAAGAGTTCCTGGGTCTGTCTTAGTAGAAGAAGAGCATCAGTCCCTTGTGGATGTCCCCTCTGGTGAGAGTGGTTAGAGCTGTCCTCAGTATAGAGGAGGAGGAGGTTTCACTGACATCTAAGACTCTGGTCTTTGGAAGTCAGAAGGTGGCTAAGGATTATTTCCCTCAGTCGGAGCAACTGATGAATCTCATGTCTGAGGCATGGGGCACTCCTAGTAAGCATTTCCATGCTACAAGGAATATAACCTCTCGATACCCATTTGCACTTGGTGAGTGTAACAAATGGGAAGTTCCCCCGACAATAGATGCTCATGTTACAAGATTGATCAGGAGCGCTACGTTACCCTTCCTGCAGCTTCCTCTTTGAAAGAGGTTACATATAGAAAACTTGACAATTATTTTAAATCAATGTTTTCTTTATCTGGAGCTATTACCAGACCATCCATGGCTGTAGCCTGGGTAACCAAAGCTATGGAAGAATGGACACAATCTCTGGAAGATACTATGCCGGATGCAACCAGAGAACAACAATCTCTTCTCAGTCAAATTTCTCAGGACCTGATGAAAGTGCCATAATAAAAAAAAGGCACTGAAACGATGTCCATTACGCTGATGAGTCTGTGATCATTCTGGGCCAGGAGTGCCGCATCAACCGGTGTAGTATATAATGTAATATATGTGTATGTGTATATATATATATATATATATGTAGCCTGTGCATCAGCTGCATTGATAACACACAAGGCGCCCTGCAATCATAGAAATAAATGTATAGAATTAGTTGTTTATTCCTATTTTCTTGTGGGAGACGGTGGATCCAGAAAAGAGGCGTTCTTTGTATTGAATTGTGGTCACAGGTGACGAAATAAAGAGCCATATTTATGGGTAAACGTGCTAAAGGCCGGTGCACATCAGACAATGTCTAGTGTGTACTGATCTCGTTAGTGACGGGACCCGGCATCGGCAAGTACGTTCACTTTTGCGGATGCCGGGAGCGACAGCGGGGGCCATGCTGCATTCGACAGCATGGCCCTCGCTAACAATTTTGCCCGACAGACCTGCATGCAGGTCCAATGGGCAATGTTGCTGACAACGCGCGCGAGCCCGCAACGCAGCTCCTGTCACCTTTCAAACAGCCTGTAAAATAAGTTAGGAGCTGATTGGTTGGTACGTTATCTCTCTCCACTTTATCTTTCTTCAAGGCTTAGTACATCTCCCCCATAGCCCTGTCCTTAAAATTCTTAGTCTACCTTTTTTTGAATGCTTGTGGACACATTTTGGTAAAATGAAAAAAAAATGTGTTTGTACGTGTGGGTAATTACCTCCATTTGGTATAAAAGTATATATACCTAAGTCAGTACTATTTATCTCTCTGGGCCTGATTCAACAAGAAACGCAATTTCTTGTTGAATCAGGCCGACTCAATCGGCAGGCGCACTCAATCGGCAGATTAATTTGCACTACGCAAGCGTATGCATCGCAGTGCGCGTGCGCGAACCAGATGCTGCTGTCAGGACTGTGATCGCAGAGGCTATGCAGACCCATGGCAGAGTGATTGACAGGAAATGCCATTTGTGGGTGGTAGCATTCCCGCTAGGCTGTTTTAGCGGGGCATTGCGCCCTTCCCTCCTTCTGGAGCACAAAAAGCACCCTGCCTCACCCTGCAGTGCCCTGCTAAGACAGCCTGCGGGTGCCGTGTTCACCCGCGGGTCGCAGTGTCCCGCGAGTGGGGAAATGTGCGGTGAATAGACGCTGGGTGCATGCGTCCGGCATCTATTCTACCGGTCAGCAGCGCGTGGGGGCTGCCCGGCGTGTTCGTAAGTGCCGGGCACGCCCCCAAGAGTGATGAAAATGGGACGCGTCTTATAGACACGCCCCCTTTTCAGGTGCGTGCGCCTTAGGCGCACGTAGATGTGCCCTCTCTAGCTCTGGCGCCCTGCCTACTGCCGCAGCTAGAGTGAACACTAGGGTGGTGATAGGGGGGGTGGTCGGTGAATGCAGGTGTGCCAGTGCGTTGGAACGCTGTTGCATGGGCATGCATAAATTAGCCACTGCAATACCAGGCGCTGCCTGAGGACTCATAGCGTGCGCGGAAGTAAGCAATTCCTGAGTGAGGTCTGACCTGCATTAACTGTGCGTATGGGTCCGATGTTACCGATTGTTTCTCTATGTTGTTAAAGTATACGGATGTGAGTAAAGGGAAGTGGGCGTCTTTATGTCAGGCTGCGATCACAATGCGAATGCAAACATTTACATATCACCGCTGATATTAGCAACTGCGTTGCGTGCGTATAAGCAGAATAGCGATCCGTACTGAATCAGGCGCTCTGTCTGCAATCCTGTCATGGCATAACAATTACCTTTTTCTTATAGTCTTACCAGCGCGGAGTAATGTTGTTAGACCACATGTCAGCTATGTTGTTTTCAGTTTCCTCTTGGGTACCAATAACATATTTTGACTTTTCAGTTAGAAAGATCTGAGAATTTCAAGCTTCAATAATTTCAGATCAAATCAGACAAATTGTTCTCTTCTTGCACTTAGACATTATTTTGTTCTTTTAAAGAACTTAAGCATGTCCAACAAAAAAAAGAGAGTCCTGGTGAACGCGGGCTTCTGGTTTTAATTTAGATGTCTTAAGATAAATTCCTATATTTTCCCTCATAGTAAAGTGTGGTAAGCAAAGAGGAATGTTTCTTTTGCCAGTTGGAAAATTGACATTTTCCAGACACTGCGTGTAAGTAAAGGGGCTTTATTCCCCTGGTGTTAGCTGTGTGAGAAACTTTTAGCACAGCAGTGACCAGCCTGTGAGTTTGAACTTGCCTTATGCTATTCAGTTGGAACATTTCATATAGTGCTTTTTAGATTTGCTAGGTCATAAGCTGCACATTATTTCTGAAATGCTATTTTTCTTCTAAGTTATTAGCAAATCTGGCTGTGCTGTGTGCGGAAAGTATAGAATTTTTAAAAGTCTACATTGGCCTAAGAACAGCCACAAAAAGAGTAAACATGACATACTTAAGCCATCTTCTCGTTGTATCTTATTTGTCTGTTGTTGTGTTAGAGATCACTTTGTGAGAGTATGTAATTACAATGTACAAATCACACCTTTCTTCTATAAATGTGCTTTACGGAATGATTTCGGGAAGAGTGTCTGATTTTGTGTTATTTATCTTTTATACTGTTGGTCGTCCTCGCAATATTATATATATATTGACATAAAAAGATGCTTCCTCTTCACGTTCTTATCTTCTCTTTTTAAATTCATTGTATTGTTGATTTATTACAGTGATCAACACTCATTTTATTGGCAATCATATTAGAGTGATTTTGGGGTAACTTTCTGGTGCTAATTCCACATATGACGTCACTATTGCTAGATTGGCTCCAATTTATGAGACTCATGGAAGAGAAGCAAGAAAAACAAAACACAATAGACAACTGTCCTGACTGCTGATTGGGTGGCCGATAACTTAGAACCTAGAATATTTGCGTGTCTCACCTTCTGGAATGTCCTGATAGATTCTCATATGTACGCATTAGGGCTAAGTTCCCGATTACATGAGGGTATCCATTATGTCAAGAACTAGAGCTAATTAGAAAAAACTACTTCCATTTTTGAATTCCGCAACTGCTAGATTTGTTCAAAATTCCTTGGTAATTAAACAACATTTTTTGGTTGTTGGGCTGTGTTATTTATTTATCTCTATATAGCAAAACTTTATAAGTAATGCAAAGGCCGCTATGATTAACCTAAGAATCTTAACACTCCATTTGGAATCCTGTTGCTAGACTAGGAATAATTCTAAAGTTCCAAAAAGGCTATGGCCACTTGGCCAAGTTTTGTAGGAATAGTGTTATTTCTCAAGACATCCGTAGTAGGTCTGTGTGAAGACATTCAAAAGGCTGTGGATATAAGTGACGTCAAAAGACTCTGATTACTACTTGCATTATACATTTATTTTCTTAATGGTTTGTAATTAAATGTTCTATATACTATTACGTTTTAATTCTATATCTTTACAAGCTTCCACTATGGTGAATAATATGTTGGGTTGAGTAAATTTAAAGTTGCCACTTTGCATTTACTTAGTTTGGTCTCATTATAGTTGAGTGTAGGAGTGCAGAACACAGCATATTTATGTTGCTAAACAGAATAAAATGTTGTTACGATATGAAAATGGTACCCAACGGTTGCACGAAGCTCCAGTGTAGGCAGACAGAAGAGGATGTACGTGAACTTCTAAACAGAAGTATGTAGATATACATTTAATAGATTGTGATGACCATACTTACATACTTTTTTTGAGGAGAGGAGGTCCAGGATGCCCGTGTGGTGAAATGATTCACATCATCATGATTTGCAGTCTGGGCGGGGCTTAATGACATTATTCATTGTGATTGCGAAATTATGCTGCCATCCCACGCACTGTTGGTACAGGGGTCTGGGGGCACTCCATAAAATTCGGGACTCTCCAGGACATTTCGGGAGAGTAGGTAAGAAGCTGTTTATTACAGTGTAAGTCTACATTAAAAAAAAAAAGAATGAAGCAACAAGGATGCTTAATTTATGTGTACTGTATGCTTTATATAGTTATAGGGAGGGGCTATTTTTCTGTAAAAATAGGTTCAGGAACTGTAGGTGGAGCTATAGAAAAACAATTATATATGTAATATATATGTAGTATTCATAATTATAGACATGTTCAGGAACTGGGGGCCTGATTCAGACCCGCTCGCAAGCGGTATGCGCTCACAAGCAGGTCGACGGCCGGGCAGTGCGCACGTGCGGCGTTCGAGAGCCCCACAGCGAGCGAGAAATCACTCGCTGCGGGACTCACTACAAGACAGGGCGGTTGTCGATGTTGATTGACAGCTCGCCCCGTTTTGTAGGCGGGGAAGGGGGTGGCTGGCCAAACAGAGGCGTTTCCGAAGGAACACCTGCCGTTTAGGGGCAGTCCTACTGACATCACGAGTGATGTCAGTAGTGAGCTTCCTACTCTATTAGAGACCACAAGGGTCTCGTCGCAAGCCCGATGGTCGCGACCATCACATGGCCGCTTGCAAAAGCTGTGGGTGGTCACCCACAGCTTAGCGAGCGGCAAGGAGGCCGGCTCAAAAAAACCCCCCAAAAAACACCATGATTCAGAGCAAGCACTCTGAAAGAGCATTTGGCTCTGAATCAGGCCCTGAGTTCCTGCTTTTTCCTGCTGAAAAATAGCACTGGTTATAAAAAGGTGCAGAGGTTGGGAGTTCATAACCTCTTCCCAACGATATTTTCCACTTTTCGGAATAACTTGCATATGCAAACGGTGATCTCCTGCAACGTTTTTATTTAATACTTTAAAGACCGGAACAGGCCACAATTCCACCTGTACTCACAATTCTACTCAAGTAGCCTTGCATCCACTAGTACTTGTTTTAAGAAAAGCTGTATTTTATATACAGTCTCTAAGGTTTTTTTTTTTAGATTAGTATATCCGTAAAGTTATGTCTTTTATCTTTATATGTTTTATTTATGCCTGGAATGCATTATCTGGAACATCCCAGTGTTTTCTCCAGAGTGTGGTTCACTGGTCCCAGTAGTTAGTTTAGAGGAAACAGTAGACGTCCTAATCAAGATTGGACATGTGCCAGGATTAGCAGTCCAGAGATTAAGACATCATTCATACAGCTAATGACTGTTCATCTTCCCCGTGATAGTATTTTTTAGCTTTTGTGTGTGTGTGTTAATATGGAGTTGGTCCTGCCTTTGCTGCTACACCAGTCTCCACTTGTCTGGTAATACTTTCCACAAAATGTTCAGACCTGGCTGCAGCGATTTGCATCTAATCAGCCAGAAGAGCATTGTGAGGTTGTGCACTGATGTCCGCTTGCAATCAGCATTCTGGTTCAACCCGAATGTAGTACTGAACTGATGCTGAGGACAGTGCTAAATGCAGGCCAGTCAAGTTCTTCCACACCAAACTCTGCAAAATGTTTTTTTTGATGTACGGAGGGGAGGGGGCACTGTCATGCTGAAACAGGAAAGGGTCTTCCCCAATATGTTGCCACAAAGTTGGAAGCAAACACAATTCCCTATGAAAGCACTATGGCCCTCATTCAGACCGGTCACAAGCGCTGAGCGCTCGCAACCGGGTCGATGTTACGGCCCTGCGCATGCGCAGCGGCCTGCACTGCACGTGCGCAAGCCTCGGAGCGGGAGAGAAATTCTCTCGCTCCGGAGCTCACTACAAAAGGACGACTGTCGATGGTGATCGACAGCTCGCCCCGTTTTGTAGGCGGGGCAGGGGGGGTGGCTACACAAACGAATACTGTTTTGTGGGTGGCCGCACTGACATCAGCAGTGACGTCAGTGGGGAGCTTCTTGCTCGATCAGAGCAGGAAGCTCCCAGGGGCTTGCGGTTGCCGAGACTCAACCTTAGGGTCTCGTCGCAAGCCCCGATGGTCGCGATGGTCTTGACCATCGCAACCATCAACCAGGTCGGTAGCTAAAGCTGTGGGTGGTAACCCACAGCTTAGCTAGCGACCAGGAGGCCGCACTAAAACATACAAGCAGCCGCTCTCATTCAGAACGAGCGCTCGCTTCTTGCGAGCGCCTCTGATTGAGGGCCTATATTCCTACAGGTTACTATGAAAGAGAAACCAAACAATATTAGATGACCATCTTAATGAGTTATTGATGCCCTGAAGGTGATTGGAATCTAAAGAAAGTAGCAGGTAGTTTTGGACCCAATAGCACATTTTAGGCACCATTGAATTCAAATAATTGTGCGTTATTAAGAAGTTGCCCCATTCAAAATCCTTTTTTATGGGATTCATGTTCCCATTCATGTTCATCTGCAGGTGACATGCAGCTAGCTCTGCCTGTGATGCGCTATGCTCCCAAAATGTCAGCATAAAAAAGATGAGCGATGATTTGAAAATGACATTGAGTGGCAAAACCAGTGAGTGTCCAGTTAGAATCTATAGTCTTCAATCTACGCAGGTTTATTGTAAAGATTTTTTAAACCAGATAATAGTAGTTATGAACCTCTTTGTGGAAACGTTTTCAGTTTGAATAAACATTATCCCCAGTTGTCTCTTCTGTGTAGTAATTCTTTATGTATAGTCAAAAGAGTACTCTTACCATACAGTATAAGAGTAACCCGTACTATGTATTGTTTCCTACTGTAGTTTCCAATAAAATAAGTTGTTTTCAAGCTAAGCTGAATGTCCTTGAAGCTTTATTGATTGCCTTGCGGAAGTGTTATTTTGGAAGAACTGGGATAATGTTCCATTGATGTTCTCCCTAAGCACTGGGACCTTTTTGATCTTATTATAAAAGATGAACAGTTTACAAAAAGAAAATAAAATGGTTTAAAAAAAAATAAAATCGAAAGTAGCGAAAGTAAAATAAGTTGCAAATGTATTTATTTATTATTCATCGGTGTCTGTCAGTCAGGTGTGTCCTCATCAGAGAAGGGAGAATGTTGCATGTAGCTGTGCTGATATCCCGCACAACTAATGAGGGTAGAAGCAGTCTTACATATCCACACTTTACCTGCAGGTGAATACAGTGATGATGGTACCCGAGGAAACTGCCATATTGCATGTTAATCTGTTTCCAGTTCTAGAAACATGTAGGCACCATAGCATCCTTTTTATGGAGCCCCCATAGTTTCTGGAGATGAACACTCCCCAGGATGTTATTGAATGAATAACGGCTGCTTGTACTATTCATTGTTATTAGTGTATTGTGTAATGCACCCCATCCTTCGGTGACAAAACCCATATAAATCTGATTATACATGGATTTTCTTGTGTTTGGTGCATATGCCCAGGGAGTAACAAACTAGCAACAAAATAGTTTTATTCCTCTATATTTTTCTTGCGGTTGAAGTCCCTTTAGAGATCAGACATGGCCTGATATAAATCCTCTATAAATCACCATACTGTTAGATAGTATAGTAATCTGAGGAAATTTGTTTTCTTCTGCTTAACGTACATTCTATGTTTAATTCAGGGCACAGGAATCAAAGATTGGTTTAAACTATGTCAAAAAGTCAAATTAAATATGGACCTGTTGCCTGTTTGTAACCCCCAAGCAAAATCAGGCACGTTGTTGAGATGAATACATTTTTATTGTAATTATGCTAATTATAAACCTGTAAATTGCAATGGCAAAGCACAGCACAATATGCTGGCGCTTCTATAAATAAATGTTAATAAATTAGTGTGTTGCTGTTAAAATAATGTGTGCTACTTGCCATTATCAGGGTGTGGTATGATTTATCATGTCGGCATTCATCAGGTTGACGCAACATGCAGCATGTCGATATGCTTAGCATGTAGACAGTGACCATACGGGTATGTCGACACGATGAATTATTGATAAAACTGTCCCTGGTGGTGTAGCGGCTTCGTACCTTCTTTCGGCATCGGATCCAGCCTCTTCTTCCGAGTCCTGGCGGTCATGTGAGAAGTAGATCCGGCGGCTGCATCTCCGCAGCGGCTTTTGCATGTAACGCACAAATACTCAGCAGCTTTACTTTAATGCTGCTATCCCCAGTTGAGCGAGCTAGCTTGGTATACATATATTTTACATTTGACCCCAGAATAACAGTATTTTGCCAAAGTGCAAACATTTCTGCTCCTTTTAGGAATTACTCCCAACTCCAACAAGCTCATTTATGAAGCTATATACCTCATCCGCACCAGAAAGGGTAAAAGGATAATATACTTCAGGCTTGTTCATACACTTGACTTTAATAATACCTAGTGCTTGTCTGCCTCATTTCTCTCTTCGTGTTTTCATAGCCAGAGATTACTCTGCCCACAGTACACTGTGGGTGGTTCTAACAGGTACTATATAATCATCCCCACCTCTGCACCTGCCCCTTGCTCATGCCAAAGCAGCCTGTCACCCATAGACAAAATCCTAGGACAAAAACACAGCTGTGTTTCAGCTTTTCTTTTTCTTATTTAAAAAAAAAAAAAAAAAAGTTTTTCAGATAATAAAATGAGTAGAATAGTAATAGAAATGCTAAACTGTTCTTTATCGGAACTACTCCTACTACAAGGATTAATGCACACCCTGCTGTGAAATCTAAGGATATTAAAAGTCGCAGGTAAGTTCTGTGGTGTGTAAAACTGCGATCTGCGGCATTGTGCTTTTACACAGGCTACGGAACTCGTGATATCCCCACTATTCACAGTAGCTGGGGCATTATGCTATAAATATCTCATTAGAACCTATGGTCATTTATATGAGTTCAGAACTTTTAACACACTTCTTTCTTTTTCCTGTCATACATTGGACTGCTATTAAACTCACAAGAACGGATAGCATTTACTTGATGTGAGCGTCTATTTCACTCCCAGCATGCAGTCTTTTCACCACCAATATCTGCCGACTGCTGGCCTACAGTTTGGTGCTGTGTGCATCTATAAAGCCAGCATGAGGCGGGCTCTTCAATAATAAAATCAATAGCTCTTCACTTTTAGCAAGTAAATGGGACTGTTCGTTTAAACAGAGTCTCAATCTTCAAAATACAAGTAGACAAGCGACACTGGTGAGTTAGTCATAGCAGCAAAGATACAAAATGCAATACTAACGGCAGGGTCATAGAGCATAGTTTATTATATATTTTTTTCCTTTACTCATTTTTGTATTGTACAGTAGTGTCCAATTATAATAAAAAAAAAAAAAAAAAAAATGAACGAACAAGCAATTGTACTTAGTACAGTATATGTATATAGAAACTGGTAACAAGGCATGGTTAAAGAAACTAATGTGTAGTGTACAATTAAAGTGTGGATTAATACAGAACAGCATGTTTAGCTAATAGTGAACATGACACCCATGGTACAACTAAAAGCTAAACTCAAAATGAAGCAATAATATAAACAATAGTAACACTCTAGCACAGAATCAACTCCATCTTCTAAACCTGTATTGATGCATCATTATGTGTCTCTAAGGCAGCGTTTTTCAACCACTGTGCCGTGGCACACTAGTGTGCCACGAGGTCAGTGAAGTCAGAGTTGACTTTACTTGTACTGCTGGCCCGGGCAGTGCTGGACTCTTCGGGGAGGCTTGGGAACACCTGGGCCATGATCTGTGGAGAAGGCGGCGGCATGACATAGGTCACGCACGCCACATTGCACGCCCACCTGTACACTGCTCCCAGCTCTGCACTGTGTGCTCAGTCACTGAGTGTGACTGAGAAACCCCAGCCGATGAGGGACAGGACAGGGACGACAGTGAGCCTTCTCAGCTGGTTATTTCGTTTTTTCTGTGGGGAGCATTGTGATAGTTTTTTTTTTCCCTCTGGGGGCCTACCAATGTGATTATTATCTTCTGTAGGGGCCAAAGTGTGTGTGTGGTTTCTTTCTTTGGGGACCATTTTGTTTTATATTTTATTATTTTTTTCTGTGAGGCCCAATGTCTGTTATTTTTCCTGTGAGGGGCAAATTTGTGAGTGTTTTTTCCCATGGGGGCCAGTGTGTGTGTGTTTTTTTTTTTCCCGTGGGGGACTGATGGTGTGCCGCAGGCTTCAAAAGGTTGAAAATAATTTCCCTAAAGGAAAGAAGGGAGAAGAGTGGGGAAGTGAGGGTAAGGAAGGGGAGGAAACGGTGGTAAATTAATACATATATTCCCGAAATGTGACAATAGGTGGTTACAATAAAACAGACTATAAATTTACTAAAGTGAGAGTTTTTAGATGTGAGTTTTAGAAGAGAAGTTGCCCATAGCAACCAATCAGATTCTACTTAACATTTAACTAGCACCATCTAGTAGATAATAGCAAGAATCTGATTGGTTGCTATGGGCAACATCTCTTCTAAAACTTACTTATAAAAACTCTTACTTTAGTAAATTTACCCCTAGTTGTCCAATTGGATTCAAACACCCTCATTACGCTGGCCTGACTAGTTTCACGCAGTGTATCAGTGAAAGGAGGGGAGGGCGGAATATATCACATCCTGGCTGCATCTAGGGTGGGTGGGAGGAGATGAGGACGTCCATTGCCTCAAATGGCTTTTTTCATTATGGTGTACTGTGACTGTCAAGGGTGGTGTAATGTGTGAAATAGTGAACTCTGGGCCTGATTCAGACCCGCTCGCGAGCACTGAGCGCTCGCAAGCCGGTCGATGGTGCCCAAGTGCACATTCGCACGACGGAGGCGCCTCCGTCGTGCGCATGCGCGAGACCCGAATAACGACAGCCAATAAGGGTCTCGCACCAAAGGGGGTGTGCTGTCGATGGTGATTGACAGCACGCCCCCTTTGGTGGGCATGCCGAGGTTGTGGCTGCCCAGACGGAGGCGTTCCCATGGGAATGCATACCGTCTGGGTCCGGCCCCACTGACATCACTAGTGATGTCAGTGGGAGTGCTTTTGGCTTGCGGCAGCGAGACCCTACCGCAGGGTATCGTCGCAAGCCCGATGGTCGCGATGGTCTTGACCATCGCGACCATCAGTTTGTCCGCTCGCTATAGCTGTGGTTGGTCACCCACAGCTATGCGAGTGGCCAGGAGGCCGCTCCAAAAAGGAGCAGGGACAGCCCTGATTCAGAGCAAGCACTCTGTCAGAGCGTCCAGCTCTGAATCAGGCCCTCTGTCTTCCACCCATTGAAGCTGACAAACAATGGAGGCTGGAAATATTTTCCCATGTGGCATCCAAAATAGTTATTAATATAGGCTACAAATTTATTCCGGTATTTGTCTTATCTTTCGCACTCCTGCACAACATGGATTAAAGTGGCATTTACAGGAACAAAGACCAGGGCCCTCATTCAGAGCCACTCGCAAACAGCAGTACGCTCGTTGCGTTCCGATGTTGACTAACCGCGCATGCGTCGGTGTTACACTGCGCATGTGCGTACGGCAGATTGCGAGCTTTTTTTCTCTCGTTCCTAAAATAGCGTACAGGAAGTGACATGTCAAATGTGATTGACAGAACAGGGCGTTTTAGGGTGTTGACGGGGGTGGAGATGGAAAAACGCAGGCGTGGCGAGGCGTTTTTGGGGCGTACATACATTAGCAGATGCGAACGTCAAATGTGTTCGGACCGTCACATACGTCACTGGAACATCCTCTTTCCCTTCAAAATGCTCGCACAGTTTAGGGTCTGGATTACTCGACCACATTGGCGATGGCCTTCTCCTCCGTCCCGGGACTCCATGATGTTGCAGCGATTAATCGCGGGTGGTCACAAAAGCAATTAGTGTTGTATTGAAAACCGGCTTGGTATGTGTTTGGAAAGCAGTTTATTGGGATAGCACAAAACCGTACGCAGGTGGAAATCATACCTGCTAATGTCAGGATTACACAATCAATTGGCGTACATTTTTGGGGGGTTTTTTTGGCCTCAATTTGTTGTTTATGGCCTATTGTGACAATAATGTCATCATATTTTAATTAGCTCCCCTTTTTTTTTTTAATGTGGAATTTGCATCGTTATGTGTTTTTTTAAACGTTCCTTCAAGAGGCCTTTTTTGTATACAAATGAAATGGTTTTTTGTGTCCTTTTTTGCCTTTAGGGCCAGGATTAAATGTAACCCATTTGTACAATAATGTCACAATACAATGTCAGATTTTTTTCATAAATTTATTGTTTAAACACAAACCAATTGGCATAATATATATATATTTTTTTTCTGCCAAAGATACTTTTTATCAATAATAAATAATCAATAACTGATAACATAAACGTACAAAAATAACTTAAAAACATTTCACAAGAAAGGAGAGGGAAGTTTTGACCAGAAAGGAATATGAGCCAAGCACAGAAGGAGTGTGGGAAAAGTCGCCATTGCTGTCACCGTTTTTTCGCCCGTTTGGATGGGGGAGGGTGGGCGCCAGACCGGGTCCGGGATGCCATCGGGCTGGCCTGTCCAGAGGCAGATGTTGTGGCCTCTGGACTAGGCACAGGGCTAGGCACATTTGGAGGATTGGCTGATGTTGTGCCAGAGGTGGAGGATCCTGATGTTCCGGCAGGAAGGGAGGTCGGCTCCACCATGTGCTGGCGAACGAGCTGCTCCAGGGCATCGGCGATGCGGATGTTGGCCCTGGTATTTTCCGCCAGGGCCTGACCAATGGTCACGTTGGCCGCAGCATTTTGCTCCAGGGCCTCAGCCACCCGTATCAGACTGGCGTCCATCCTCTGCAGAATCTCCGTATGGAAATCCGATTTGAAATTGAGTTCTGTGAGGAGGCCCACTGCCTGCGAGGGGGCACGCCCTGGACTGGCTTCTGCAGGGTCCTCAGCCGGATGTACTGGTTCCTCCCCTGCAGAGCCAGCAGAAATTCTGCGGCCAAGGCTTCCCTCTGGAGCAGACTCATCCGCCTGTGTCTCTGTTGGAAAAATGAGAAAAGAGTCACATTAGAATCTACATATTGGCACAATAGGATTTCAGAGTTGGTGACATCACAATACTTACCTGGGCCAACATGAGGAGCCGCAAAGTCTGGCATGTCCGTATCCATGTTGGACACGCCAAACACCTCCACAGGCTGCACACATCCCTGTGCCAGCTCTTCTAAATCCGTCAACTCCAATGACACAGGGGTGGGACCCCCACCTGTCCCCCTTGCATGCCTAGCCCTGTCCGCGAGTTTTTGCTTTAGGCGATATTTGAAGTCGCCCCATCTGTGGGGAAAAATGGAAGCCATTATCCTTTGGTTTAAAATGGGGTTTGTTTTTAGGGGGGGCAAGGGTTTACTTACCGCCGTTTGACATCCCGGGCTAGACGGACATAATCACCCACTCTATTGACAGCAACGGCTACCTCTTCCCACATTCTCCACTTCTGGCTTAGACTCATATTCCTGTCTGCCTGTGGCAGGATGTCCACACACTTCTGGATCAAAACCTCCATCTCCTTTCTTGTGAAATGTGGCTGCCTTTTTTTTTTGCCCGGTTTGGCCGGAATACTGGGCCCAGCAGCCTCTTCCATGTCATCCTCCTCACCTATTTGTGTAAATTTACAGAATTCACAAAATCACAACTTGCCTAATCTTATGTTTCAAATTAATCGTTGATAGAAAATGCATGAAAGACTTACCGCCTGACTCTTGTGCATTTTTTCCCTGGTCTGTCGCCATGTCTGAGGTTCAAACAAGAAATACACCAGAATTTGAATGTGTTTTCGTGACGTATTTATACATGCGTCCTTATTTTGCGGCCGCATCATTGATTGTGCGGCCCTATGATCCCTCCTTAATTTGTGCGGGAAACGAAACTCTATTTATGGCTTGGTGTGTCTCAAGTCGAGGTGGCGTTTTTGGATTGTTGGAGGTTATCTTGGCTGGAGTTTATTGATTGCGTAGAAAGGAGTTGGAGGTTGGAGATTAGTTTGTTGGTTAGATTTGCGTTTTTTTGTCCGTTATCTTTGTTGGTTTATATTTTTGGGACCTCGTTTGTTGATTTGGTAAGTTTTGTGAAGTCTAACTTTTGTTCAATTGTTGTTTCATTGTGTTTCGTATATTTTGTAATTTTTGGATACCTAATTTATTCTATTTTAGATTTTGTTTATTTTCGACCCCAAAGACCTTTTGATTTTGCATCTTAGATATTTGCTCTTGGTAAGTCCATTTTTTATCTTGTATTAGCGAACTAATTAGCGCATTTTTAGTAGTTACTCTTGTGACTTGTATTAGCGAACTAATTAGCACATTTTTAGTAGTTACTCTTGTGACTTGTATTAGCGAACTAATTAGCGCATTTTTAGTAGTTACTCTTGTGACTTGTATTAGCGAACTAATTAGCGCATTTTAAACAGCTTAATAATCATTCTAACTTTTGGATGGTTTAGCTTTCGCTTTTTGAGCCAACATTTCGACCCGTTTTGATGTACTGTGTTAAATGTCGCTTTGCGGTTTTGCTAAATGGGTGTTTGGCATATTTGAACTTTGGTCTAGCACAAAATGTATCAACAAAAATGCACAGAGTGAAATGTGTCAAGTATTTTTGTTGTTTATTTTCAGTTTGGACGTATCATGACAATACCCCGGCATGTAAGCAGCAATGGATGGTATCATCAAGCTAAGTTGTTTTAATATAGTTTTGGGGTGGGTCAAAAGCCTTACTTTGAAATTTTTGAATTTCAGGTTGATCTGGGGCGGATTGTTCTGGCCATGCTCCCGGAAGCCGACCAACCTCAATCTCATCCCAGGCGTAGGCATCGTAGGCATGCAAGGCCCCAGATATTTCGAACACGTGTCACCCTTTTTGGAATGCCCGATGATGAGGTTTTAAGACGCTACCGTCTACCTCCCAAAATCATCATAGACACTCTCTCATTAATAGAAAGTGATCTTGAGCGGCAAATTGACAGTCCAACAGCAATACCACCACTGACGCAATTTATGGCGGTGTTACATTTCTGTGCCTCAGGATCGTTTCAAACAACGGTGGGAATAGTGGCGGGCATCTCCCAATCCTCCTTTTCCCGGATCCTGAGGGCAGTAATGGAGGCACTTTTCAAGCACCTCCATCATTTTATTCAAATGCCTTTGGATATGGGTGCCCTTAGTGTGGCCAAGGCCAATTTTTACCAAATAGCTGGCTTCCCACACATCATAGGGGTTGTGGATGGTACTCACATACCACTTCAGCCTCCAGCACGGCTGGAGGCAATATTTAGAAACAGGAAACACTATCACTCCCTGAATGTAATGGTGGTATGTGATGCCTCCCTCCAGATCCTGTCCCTGAATGCTAAGTTACCAGGAAGTGCACATGACTCCTTCGTCATCCGGCAATCAGATATATGGCAGAAATTAACCAACCTACAAGCTGGTGATGCGTGGCTTCTGGGTAAGTGGAGACCTTTAGTACATAACAATGTTAAGCTTGATACACAGTGTTCCTGATGTTGTCTCTTATTTTTCACAGGAGACAGTGGATACCCTTGCATGTCCTGGCTGCTCACTCCTTATTTGGCTCCCACACCAGGCCCACAAAGTGAGTATAATTCCGCACTTACAGCCACCAGGCAAGTGGTGGAGCGCTGTATCGGCCTTTTAAAAGGCCGATTCAGATGCCTCCACCGCTCTGGTGGCGAGCTCATGTATTTGCCGGATATGGTGTCGAAAATTGTGATCCTGTGTGGGATATTTCACAACATCGCCATAAGGAGTGGTGTCCCAATGCAGCCAGAGGATGCCTTACCTGAGGATGGCCCCCCCGAGGTTGGTCGGAGGTCAGTATGTGGGGGGGCCATACGCGATGATGTGGTGGCCAGATTTTTTAGGTAAGTTTGACCAAAACTACAGTGTTTATACCTAATGTGTTTGTGTTTGTTTGCGAACATCTAATTTATTTATTTTTTTTTCACCATCTTCTGTTTGTTCACATAATCTTTGCCACTCCAACGCTCACTACTTCCTGCTACCCTTACCAAACCTGGATCTGGTGATTTTGTCCATATATTCTGGAACCCATATCGCAACGCCATGTTTGTGGAATCATGTTGGCATGGTCCTTCGTCAACCAGTTCTTGATTGTTTTTTTTAATTAAATATTTTATTTGTATGTGTTGTATTTGAGATTATCACTGTTTTTTTTGGGGGGGACTGACCACTTTGATTTCTCATTTATGTTGTGAATAAATGTTTGGAGAGTGAAATGGTCTTCCTTTTTTTGGACGTTAACAGCAAGTGTAACCAGGTTAACACACCTTACATTTGACTAAGGGGTAATCCAGTACTGACACCAGTTGATGTAAACTGAAATATGTTTGCAGGTTCCCAACCCACACCAAAAGGAAGCCTGTCCAAACCTTTGGATTTTGAAGATTGGCCTAAGCAGCTTGCACACCAACTAGGAACCTGTAAAATGGCGAAATATCTAATTGACACTACACCCAAAAAGGGAAATGACATTGTTACTGTTATGTGTTTCTTGTGGCTGTTTAACATACAAATACAAAATACAATCTAACTTTTAAAAAAGGGAAATCCTTGCAGGAACAGTCTACTTATGTCAGGAAAACTATTTTTGTTTTTGAAAAAAAGAATGAGCCAGAACGTATATTAGAACTACAAAATTTATTTACAAAATGAAAATAAACAAAAAAAACTACTGGCGAAGGATGCCAGACAGCCGGTCAAGGGCCACAAGAATGCCAATGACATGTTGGCGCATCTGGCCAACACAATCGTCCACCTCTTGTCGACGCCTCTGTTCCTCTGTGGGTGAGAAAAGTGTGTGGATTAATAAAACAATAGGGAATCCACATTAAAAAAACAAAAACACAACGAAAATCACTCCTAAACCGAAAAAAGAAAAACCAAAACAAAAAGGGGGTGCTGCCAAAAATACAAGGCCTATGTACAAATTCACACAGGTGTGATATGTGTATGTTGAAATCAGCAGGAAGAGGTAAAGGCAAACTGCTAAATCACCAAAAGTAAACCAAACAAGCATGAATAAAGGCACGACACATGATTACATACAAACAGTTTGTGGTTAAAAAAAAAGAGAAAGAAAAACATACCGGGAGCCAAAACGGGAGCTCCGGAAGTCCCTCCATGTTCCTCCTCGGAGGAGCCTTCATTCCCCAAAGAACGGGGAGGGGTAATGATGGACTCCGGGGAGGGCGTAATTGGAAGAGGGGTGGGTGAAGGAGAGGGGGAAGTGGGACGGAGGGGAAGGAGGCCCGACAGTTCCGGGAGAGGGTCTGGGAAGGCTGGGGAGGAGTGGGGTATAGGGGAAATATTTGGGGTGGAGTGTTGGCTGGGGGTTGGGGATAGTGGCCGGGAACGCCGTCTGGCCGGACGGTGACGGCGTAGTCTTGGCTGTCCTCCTAAAATATGTCAAACAAATTGAGGTTAGTTTCTGGGCAAATCCGGGGCCCAAATAAAAAAACAAAAAACCAGCAACAAAAAACATGCAAAAAGGAGTAGAATGAAAAAAACAGAAATAGAGGGAAAACAAGCACACGCTGATATGAGGACAAATAATTAATAGGACAGACAGGAAAACATGCACACGCAGATATGAGGACAAATAATTAATAGGACAGACAGGAAAACATGCACACGCAGATATGAGGACAAATAATTAATAGGACAGACAGGAAAACATGCACACGCAGATATGAGGACAAATAATTAATAGGACAGACAGGAAAACATGCACACGCAGATATGAGGACAAATAATTAATAGGACAGACAGGAAAACATGCACACGCAGATATGAGGACAAATAATTAATAGGACAGACAGGAAAACATGCACACGCAGATATGAGGACAAATAATAAATAGGACAGACAGGAAAACATGCACACGCAGTTTGCCCCACAAACACAAACATGAAAAACACAATACATAACACTTTCAAGGATCTGCATGCGAAAGCATGCCAGCAAGCGGGGCGTTCGCCGTTGCAGGTCTGACCACCTGCGCTCCAGCTGCCCGATGTTGCGGCGTGAACCCAACGACCGCAGGCGGGACCGTGCCTCCGCATACGCGGAGCGCTTCTGCCGGTTGGTGATGGGTGGAGGCTGGCTGGTGATCCGCCTATCCATCACCTCCGTAAGCACCAGCAGCTCGCGCCTGGTGAATGCGGAGGCTCTCATGATGGCAATGGAGTTTTTCATACCAAACATTTTTGATAAAGTGTGCCAAAAATTTCTGATTGGCTAATGTATTTTGGAAATTAACAGGAGCAATTTTATTGGTTAGTGTATGAGTCATGTGTTCAACAGGGCCAGAAATCTCTGGAGAGTTATGATAGGCTTGATGCAGTGACATGCGTTTGCAAATTTAAATAAAGAAATGAACCCCGGAAAATATGCGGGGATCCACAGCAATAGAACAATTGTTTAATTGTGGTTCACATGTTTTTTGAACAATAAAAGCGAATGTTCCATCCGTACGTATTCTGCGGGTAAACACAAACACGGACAAGAGTAAAGTTTCTTGCATTGTGTTGAAAAAAAAAAAAAAAATTAAGCTAATTGATACATTGATTGGCATGATACGATTGAGGGAGGTAGGCAGAATAAAGGAGCAGGTAATTGACATCTGACAAGGCCACTTCCGGTTTCACTTGTGCGTGCGTTCCCTTCAAGCCATTTCGGGGATGTACGCTCGCTATTTCGCACACTCGTTAGTTAGAGGAGGGGTCGCCTGAGTTTAGGGAGGAATTTTAGATGCGAACGAAAATACGAGCGAGCCATTGAATTTAAATAATTTTGTACGTACGCCTAACGTACGTGCGCCCGCTTGCGAGTGGGTCTGAATGAGGGCCCAGATTCAAAGTCTGCAAAAAGTTTCTCTAAGTGAAGTTATTGTAACATCACATAACGAAGACCTTTCATGATTGGAGCTGTATGGTCAGGTTGCTATGTGTTCCAGGAAGGTAATGGGGGGGGGGGGCTAAGCAGATGAGGGTGTGTTACTGTAAAGGACTCACACAGGACGCTATACTCAGACTTTAATACTACACCTGCCATTGGGCAAGTTTCGATGGTGCATGCGATGATACGTCTAAAGTCGCACTGTGATGGCAAGACTCAGCAAGTGAGCGTCTCAGTATCAAGAAAATCGGCTGCGGTAAAAAAACGGGTCCGTGTCTGCGTGAAACTCTGAATCAGCCCCATTAGCTATAGAAATGGAAACATTTGAATGACCCCAGATAGGAATGTACTAACTTTGTTGGTACTTACTTTTAACATTCCTATAATGAGTGCTCTATATGTGTCTTTAAAATTAATATTCGGCTGGGGTATATGGAATCTAAGTGAATGAAGTAGATGTGCTGGAGCTTAAGGATGGGGGTATTCAGAGAGAAGTCATTTGTTCTTAGTTCCAGGCATTTGGATTAGGTAGTAGACTTTGCCACCGCTTATTCCAATAAGTAAATGTTTTTTATTGTTTCCAATTAAATAAAGGTCGAAAATTTTTGTCAATGAACCGAGAAAAGTGAAATTTATATAGGTCTCGAAGCTCAGGTGGAATGAAAACTCCAAAATATTTCAGTTTATTTTTAGCCATCGTAAAGATGGACGAGAGGTGAAAACTTCGGCTAAGGAAATCTGGGTGACAGCAGAGCCCGCTCTAGGCATAAACAAACTAAGCAAACGCCTCGAGCCGGTGGAGGTTTGGTGCAGGCACGGCCGGGGCACCTGCTGCCGGCTGGACGGCTGGACAGAGACTCTGGCAGCGGCTACTGCCGCTGCGCAGCATCCACAATCGGAGCTCAGCTGACAACTCTGATTGGGCCTGGCAGCAGCAAACCGTGAGCGGGCAGTGGCGGAACAGTCGGCGGCAGTTTGCGGGGGCGGAACACCTGGACAGCAGATAGTGGTTAACGCCAGGCCGGTTCTGAGGCATCACACAAACAGAATGAGCTTCTGCGCATGGGCAGAGGCTCATTCAGGACTATAAGTAAATGGTAGCGGGAGGGCTGCTGCACCGTGGCCCTTTGCGGAGCTCGGAATAGTGAGTCACACCAAACAGCTCTGGGCTCCGCCTCCAGCAATCATCACACACAGCTGCGGCCTGCCAGCCTGAGATGGGAAAAGCAGGTCTGCCGCCCGCGGCTTGCTGTACCTTGAGTCCGACGGCTCTGCAGGCTGCGCTCAAGTAAAGTAAGTTTGGAACTGGGAGAGGGCTGGGGTACAGTGGTGCTCAGTGCTGGGAGAGGGGTGCTCTGCTGGGATAGGGGCTGATACAGGGCTGTGCTGGGTGACGGTCCCTTCTATGAGGCCACACCCCTTTTCAAGATCCCACAGGGAGAGGGGCACCACCCAAAATCTTGCCTAGGGCAAGGACCGGCTCTGAGTGACAGAAAGTCATTCTGACTTTTAAGTAAATTTATTTTATATTCTGTAACTGTACGCTGCAATAATATCAAGCAATATTGAAATATACAAGGGAAGTTTAGATTTTTATTAAAAGCTTATGGTCTATAAAAAGTGCCAGCTTACCTTTGCAAAAGTGCAATGCAAGATTTCCAGTCTCATTTTTTTATTTTATTTTTTATCAAGTGCAGGGAGAAATGTTCGTATCCTTTGTTATATTTTGCCGTGCTGTAATTCTGTGTCTGCGGTTACCAGTGGGGGAAAAAGAATGAAAACTGTTGAAATGGTTTCTCTACAAACCTCCAGAAGAGTTTCTGATACAATATGACAACAGGATTGCGGCTAATGGAACATCAACAGCCATTCTGCTCTCCATGGTGCAATGCACAGAGGAGGTCATAAATTTTTTTTTTTCTTTCTTCAATGCAAAAGCTGTAAGTGGTATATCAAGTTTACAATTTAAAAAAATATAAAAAATGTAAAATATATGAAATATTTTTGAAGAAAAAAAGGTGTTTTTTTTGTTTTTTTTTAATACTTTTGCAATATGACAAAAGGAGAACAAAAAAAATAGAAGACTGGAATACTCTACAAATGTGCATGCTCAAACTGGTTCTACCAACATGCAATGCAAGTTCTCCATCTTATGCCATTTTTATAGCAGAAAAGAGCATTCCACCAAAATGTTGAACGAACTGTCATCACTTATATCCCTTTCACACCAAGGCAAGGACCCAGGGAAAACCCAGGTCATGTGTCGATGTGAATGGGTCAACCCGGGTTATGTGACCTGGGTCCACGACCCTGGTCATGACCAAGGTTTTTTCCCAGATCTGACCCAGGTTATGTTAAAAGAACCTCTCATTGGCAGATTGGAAGCTTTTAATGACGTAACAACTTGATAATCTTATGCAGGACAGACACAGGTCTAGTTTGAAAAAGGTGAAGACCCAGGATTTACCCAGGGACCAAAGTGTGGTCTAAGTAGATACAACACTGGTTCAAACTGTGGGTCTCATTCAGACCCGCTCGCGAGCGCAGAACGCTCGCAAGCAGGTCGATGGTACCCGCATGCGCACGACGGAGGCTGCTCCGTCGTGCGCATGCGCGAGACACGGCGTGCGATGGGGAAGCTGTCGCTCGGGGTCTCGCAACCAAAGGGGGCGTGCTGTCGATGGTGAGTGACAGCACACCCCCTTTGGTGGGCGTGCCGGGGCGTGGCTGCCCAGAGGGACGCGTTCCAATGGGAACGCCTACCGTCTGGGTCCGGCCCCACTGACATCACTAGTGATGTCAGTGGGGTGATTTTGGCTCTGATAGAGCCAAAATCACTCCAGGGCTTGCGGTCACCGAGACCCTACCGCAGGGTCTCGTCGCAAGCCCGATGGTCGCGATGGTCTTGACCATCGCGACCATCATCATGGACGCTCGCATAAGCTGTGGGTGGTAATCCACAGCTATGTGAGCGTCCAGGAGGACGTACCAAAAAAAAAACGCCCTGATTCAGAGCGCGCGCTCGTTCAGAGCGTCCGGCTCTGAATCAGGCCCTGTGTTCATTATCCCGGATTGGACTTGGGATTTGTAGTGTGTGAAATGGTTATTAAACAAAAATAAAAGAACAAAAGATAGACTGGACAGAAAGAGTGATTGCCATTCTAGGAATACATTGCAGCCTGCTGCTGGACATAGATCATTTTAAGGCAACGTAAATCGTTATTCCTGTCCACTTCTACTCTCTCTAATGGGACAGACCTCTTAAAACATCTGTATTCCAATTCCATGATATTGACTAAACACACGTATCAAAATAAAGTACCTTTAATAAAGCCTATTGTTTGTAACTGGATTATTTCTTAGACCTGTTAGTAGGTACTGGAATATAACAACGGGTAGTTTTATTTTATTATTTCCATGTAATCTACCACATGTATAAACGACAGGTAGTAAAATGTTCTTGAGCTAAACACTCAGCTGTCAACGGTTTATTTTTGTTATGACTTTTATACAGACTTTATTTAGAGATATTTTTCTACGGCAAACAACTAACTAGAGAGTGTCCTCTTAACGTGATGCTATCTCCACCTTACATCACTGTGGGGATAGCGTTACCTCGCTGGTGTGCAGGGCTTGATCAATACCATATACACCGGGATGCAGTCAGGATACCCAACACGTACATCCTGACATGGGACTAATGATAGGTGTCGAAATCCTGACGCCTATCATTAGCCCCACTGCGGAATCCCGGCATACCGAACGAAGATATGCCGGTTGTCTTAGCATCTAGCCGCAGGGGTGGGGGGTTAGATTTGGGGACCCGCGGGAGGACTTGGGGTTAGGCACCCCCAGGGAGGGTTAGGGTAGGGGAAGGGGGGTTAGGCTTAGGCACCACTAGGGGGGGTTAGGGTTAGGCACCCCCCCCCCCCCCCCGGGAGGGTTGGGTCTAGTCTGCGGGGAAAGGGAGGTTAGGTTTAGGCACTAACGGGAGGAGTTTAGGGTTAGGCACCCCTAAGGGAGAGTTAGGGTTAGGGTACTTAAGCTGTCGGATTTTCGACCAGCCGGGCAGCCCCTGTCGGTATTTGATCCAGCGACTAAAGAGCCACCGGCATTACATACCGACCCACTACAAAAATTCTGCTTTAGTCTCATTCACTTATACAACTTTTAGCAACATATCTGCAGTATTTTCTAGATGGCTGTTTGCAAATTCTTTACAGGCAGGGTTATTTTTATCAACCAGTGTGTTTCATAAAGGTCAGTATTTGCAATGCCTTAGAGATTGTTGACCCATGTGCATTATCTTCCATTGCAGCCACTTTCTTTTATTTTACTTGTTGAACATTTGGCCTTGCAGTAGCTTCTCTGTTAAGTGCCCTTGTTACCCAGCCCCTAAGTTTACGGGAAGGGCCTGAACTATGTTGTATTGCTGTTGTTTCGTACTTCTGTACAGTGCACCGTGCTGAACAATGGCCTGGTATCTGTCCCCCGTTTTGTGTCTCTTTATAACCACTAACTATTTTGTATAATTTTATTGCTACATATTGATTTTTTCCTTCAGTGCTATAGAACTTCCCAATAGATAGTAGGTCACCTGTTTTCGGTTAAATACCTACGTTTTAACGCAGGTGGAACCAATTAATAACTTAAATTGTAGGCAGTGTATTGCACTTGCAGCTTGTAAGGAGTATGACAATTTTTAAGATTTAATTTTTGTTAAATGTTTTGGAATATTTATTTTGTTTCTTTTATTCCGACGTACTGTGGGGATCGGTGCCAAAATTCCTACTACAATTTGTTTCTGATTCAAAGTATGCATCAAAAAATGCTGATCAAAATAAGGCTGATTAAGATCGCACACACACTGTCTGCAACACATGCTTAAAATAGATACAGATTCTACTTGTATTCATAGTTGGACACATCTACGCCAACCCATAGAGGGCGCACCCCTCCCAGCTATTCCAGATTTCAGTGGGACAGTCCCATTTTTGGGCACTGTCCCGCTGTTCCACCCGCGGGACGAAGTGTCCCATGGGTTGTCGGACACCTCACCGCCGAAGCTGTGCGGCAGTGCCGGCCCCTGGGAACATGCGTGCGGCATCCATTCAGTGCAGGGAGAGAGCTGGGGGCAGCCCAGCTACTGACGTAGTGCTGGGCTCGTCCCCAGCTTGACGTTAAATGGGAGGCGTGCCGTACAGGCACGTACCCAAATTGCGCCAATTAGGGGACGTGGCCTATGTTAATTAGGTCACGCCTCCTTTTTGATCACCGCGCGCAAGAGTTGGGACATAGGTGTCCCTCGTCGCACAGGGCGCGGCTAGGAATGAAGCTGGCCCTGCTTCTATTCCTCCTGCAATTCTGTCTACATGCCCACAGCACACTTATCTTACTTGTGAAGCCCCAATTACACCCAGGAAAGGGTGTGGCCAAATTGGGGAGGTGTGGCCACACTTCCTCCTGGGAACAAATTAAAAAATACTCAGCCAAACTGGTCCCCCGCTGGGTGCTTTCAACAAGCCTGGGTGATTAGTACCTGCCCTCTCCCTCTTATTCAGCGCAAATCACATTACCGTCTCCCCCCGGACTGACCACTTATAAATGGGGGAGCGGACGCCGGCGGGGGGTGCAGATCAGGAAACTTGCCCACTCTTCCGGGGGGCCAGGAGCGCCACTCGATTTTTGGGAGGCTCCTGGCCGTTTCGGGAGTGTAGGCAAGTATGCATTAAAGATACTAAGGTCTATTTACTAAGCAGTGTTAGGAGACAGAGTGAAAAGTGATAAGGTGCCAGCCAATCAGCTCCCAACTGTCATTTTTCGAACACAGCCCGTGAGATGACTGTTGGGAGCTGATTGGCTGGCACCTTATCACTTTCTTATCACTTTTCACAGTGTCTCCTAACACTGCTTAGTAAATAGACCCCGTAGTTTGAAATGGATGGGTGAGGCCTGAACGTTACGTGAGAGAGCCACTGTCTTGAATTATCGGAGGTGTACATCTGGTGTATTCAGGCAATTTAAGGATTTTAATTGAAGCCTTTTTCTTTTTATGAGTGAGAGCATAGTTTACCTGTATTTGTAATTATTATTAAGATTTCTTGTAGGTTAATTTATTTGCTGGTTGTAAGGCTTTTAATAAACCAATTAAATGTAGTATATGGAGGGGTAGAATTGGGAGGGTGTCATAATACAATGCAAAGGGGCAACAAGCTGGCATGGTATAAAAAAAACCCATTTATTGTAGAAAGAGGGTTTTTCCCATTTTGGACATTTAAAGGTGATGTCCGGAATATATCAAAAGCCACTGTGACCTTTATACCACTAGATATTTGCACTACATCTAATTTCTAAGCTCAGGTATGGTAAGACTTTGACATGTCAAAAGTACATGTTATATTTTGCTTTTAAGGTTGGGGAGTTGTCTTGTTCCCCGGAATAGGATTGTAACTGAAATAAATGGTGCATATAGGTCAAGTAGTTTGTTGTTCTGTGGAGAAACTGAATGTGGTGTTTTCTAGCAGTACTGTTTGTATGCTGTGCTTTGGCAGGTTATTTAATCGTAGATAGCTTTTATGGTGATTTCCCCAACATGCTTATATTTTTTAGCATTAGCTGTAAAAAGATGGTGTGACTCTTCGTAAAATAAGAATTCAATTTTGTATCTTCCTATATAGTTCATGGAAGCTGCTAGGCATTTATCATCAATATGCTATATATATTACAGCTTGTACACTGTTGCTCAATGTAATAGCAGCACTTCTTCCTGGTGTTCATGCATTATGCGACTTTTACTAGGACCCAGCTGTATGTAGTATAGCCTTACAACATAGGGCATTGTTGGTAGAGGAACTTATACCCCTTTCACATTGCAAAAATAACCCAGGATATTGCTGGGATAACCCGGGTGGAGGTGCAGTGTGAACGCGCCACCAAAAATTTCCCGGGTCGAGTAATCCAGCATTTCAACCCTGCAGTCGGGCAAATATGCGATATGAAAGGGGTATATTAGTTACTATTGTTTGCATACAATTGAAATGGATTGTTTATGCTGTATTTTTACAGTATGTTTATGTACATTACATTTGCCCAGAGTTTACCTCTCAATTGCATTTCTTTTGGACTGAAATAAGCCTGATCCTGTTTTAATTCTACATATTCCACTTTTTTGATCAGATGTATATCAGTTGATTCAAAAAGTTTGACACTTATTTTTTTCAAAAAAACGCTCAGAAATTGTTTCTTTATTATTGAATTAGGTTAAGAACATCCATTTTAAACTTATCCAACACAATTCAAATTTTTTTTTAAACACATATCATTAATATTGATATTTCCCCGGCGGCTGCTCCTCTCTGAGGCCGCCGGATATACACTTGGGGTCTGAGGGCTGGTTCATTTACATTTCCTCTGTGACTGCTCCTCTCTGCAACCGCCGGTTGGGGGGTCCTGCCGGGCTGACCTATCAGCAGTGATCGGCAGTACGGCAGACACTGGGGAATGCTGCAGAGGTGCCGGGAGGTCCCTCTAACATAGTCGCATTGTTTCCCACCATGTCAGGTAACGCACAGCCTGGCGTGGTCGCAAACGATGCGACCACGTCATGCAACTGGTTAAGTCAAATGTAATTGAACAGTGGTTTTGGGCTATTTTTGTCACTATGGTGTTTTTAGCTATGATACATTGTTTACAAGTTTGCTGGCATAAGAATGCTTTTAAAAATATATTTACACCTGAAGCATCCCTCCTTTGAAGTTCAGACTTAAAAGTCTTAAAAGCTCTTCATTAGAGGAGAACACAAACATGTAGAATTTAGAAGGCAACCTTGGAGCCACAATGGTTCCCAAAACTCATTTATTGGCTACTAGCTACTGGGAGAAAGAAGCCAAAGAACATGAAATGCAGTGACGTTTTACAAACATAGGCCCTCATTCAGAGCCGTACGCTCTGAGCAGAGCGCACGCTTTGAATGAGGGCCGCCCTCCATGAAAATGGAGCGTCCTCCTGGACGCTCGTATAGCTGTGGGTCACCACCCACAGGCTATACGAGCGTGCAGTTTGATGGCCGCGATGGTCTTGACCATCGCGACCATCGAAACTGCGAGCCGGAGCTTGCGGTTGAGGTTTTCAACCGCAAGCTCCGGAGTGATTTTGGCTCTATCAGAGCCAAAATCACTCCCACTCACATCACTAGTGATGTCAGTGGGCCGGCTTCTGACGGGAGGCGTTCCCGTGGGAACGCCCCCGTCAGGGAGGCACGCCCCCGGCACGCCTACCAAAGGGGGCGTGCTGTCAATCAACATCGACAGCGCGCCCCCTTTGATCAGACACAACGAGCGAAGGACTTTCCTTCGCTCGTCGCGTCTGGCGCATGCGCACGACGGAGCTCCCTCCGTCGTGCGCATGCTCAGTGCACACCATCGACCCACTTGCGAGCGGACAGCCGCTTGCGAGTGGGTCTGAATCAGGCCCATAGATGTCTCAGTAGTTTCCCAGCAAGTTTATTAATCTATGGACAAGTGGCTGAATGGACCTCTACTACAGTCTTTTGCGGAGATGTATCAAACTTTCAAAAGAGGACAAGTGATATAGCAACCAATCCGCGTGTAGCTAGCAATTTATAGAATGTACTTGATCAATGATAACTGTGCTGTCCGATACATCTTCTCTGGTGTGCGCCTGGAGCTCATTGTACAGCGGTGCTGACTGCACCACTCGTTCGTCTGGGCTGGAGGTGCTGCGGCAGAGGGCGCCTATATAAAGATTAGCTCACTAAGGGCGGAATTCAATTGTTTCCAGCCCCCATTGCGCCCGATGGAGTTATTCAATTGTTGCTCCTGTCGGGCGCGATCAGCTGCCAGCTCTCCATTTCAGCTCGCAGCCCCAGAGGGGTGCGAGCTGAAATTGGCGAAAAGTGACCTATTTGGGCGCCCAAACGGCACTTTTCGCGATCGTGCCCAGCACTTTGGTCAGGGTTAGCTGATTTACGCAGGTAAACCCTTCCACTTTGGGCACGATCAGCCCGAAAAGCTGGAACAATTGAATAGCGGCCCGCGATCTCCAGTCACTTTAGACGGGAGATCCGGGCAACGAAAACAATTGAATTCTGCCCTAAGTGGCTAATCCCACTGCATGTTGGACCTGGGAACACTTTTCTTTATCTGGATCATCTGGTAAAATTCATCGGCTTCCTTTATTTATTGGGTCTGTGACTGTTCATATACTCTTGGGACTTATAGTTCCAGAAACACACTTTTAGCCATAGGAGGCTTTTTCCATTTCTAATATATGCTTTGAAATCTTTGAGATCAACTTTACAAAATGTTCATCTCATATTATTTTTTACCAGCTTGAACTATCATTTTTTAGCGTATATATGTGACTCGGATTATTTATTTTGAATTGCAATACAGTGATTTTATATTCAACCCTATTATTATTGTATATTTATATCTTGTATTAAATCAGTATTTTATCTTTATTGGTGTGTCTTGACCATCACTTATTCTGCCATACCGGTATTTAATATTTTGTTATATGGGTATTTTGTATTGATTAGCCCAGTTTCACTTGTTTGAGTTGGTTCTGTTTATTAGGTTATTTTCACTAAATACCTTGAAACTAGCTGCTGCTATTAATTAATCCCATGTATATTTTTTACATAAGTGGAGTAATTTTTTAATATGTTAGCACAATTTTGTTTAATTAGGGCCAAGGATACTGTTTTTTTTATCTTGTATATCTTCCTTTTTTATCAATTTAAACCTCTTTAGAAGAGCATGAATGTGAGAGTGAATTCTGGAATTGGTGGCAGGAATATTAGCCATTAGAGAAGAACCTGCATGGGGGTAATTGATTATCTCTTGATTAGGACCCTGATATTCTGATACTTTGAGGAGTGGGGTTATTATGTAGAAACTGTGCTTGTTTTGTATATCTCTGTAAAAGACCTTACCATTTTTGAAATGTATTTTAATAAATGCATCTTCCTACTCCTGCTGCTTGCAAAATAAATGCTCCTTCCTTCGGGTACTTGATCTTCTGTGACAGCAGCTTTTAGTGCATCAGGTCACAAGTGACCACAGTCAGGAACAAATATGTGGTGCTAGACATTCTGTGAACTGTTTATAATATAATGAATTTCTGCTAAAAAGTTTCCTTAAATGGATGTGTTCAGATATTCATCTAAGTCACAAAAACACACCAAATGGTAATCTTTTTCAATCCTGTATTAATCAAAATGATCCAACATTAAATGTATTTGTTGGAAAAAGCATGTGGACCCCTAGGATTCTGTGACTGCTGTTTCCCCCTTGAGCAGCAGTGTCTTTAGTGAAATAGTTGATCAGTCCCACATATCAGCTTGGAGGCATTTTGGTCTACTCCTCCTTACAGAACTGCTTTAAGTCATGGACCAGTGTGCTTTCTTGCATGAACCACTACGCCTCGGGTCTTGCCACAACATTCTACTGGCTTAAGGTCTGGACTTTGACTAAAGGGGCCTATCCATTACCCGACTTTGAGAACAATCCGACCAAAATCAGGAGGTTAATGGATAGCCGGCAAGGACCAGCGATGCGCGTGCATGCTGGGTCCTTTCCGTCCCCGACTATCTACTGAACATGCCCGTCAACTTGACGACGCTCGTCATGTTCGGCATGCTCAGAGATAGGAGGTTGAGCTCCTTCACTGAACGCCGTTCAGTGCGGGCACCGCACATCGGCGACATGAAGTTCAGACTTTCAGGTCGCCTAATGGATAGGCCCCTTAAGACAGTCCAAAACACAAAATTTCTTCTGTTTCAACCAATTTCTTTTGTAGAATGACTTGTACGTTTAGAATCATTGTCTTTCTACAAGTCCCACCTTCTGTTGAGCTTCAGTTAATGGATGGATATCCTGACCTTCTCTTATAGAATTTGCTAGTACAGGTTGAGTCTCCCATATCCAAAATGCTTGGGACCAGGGGTATTTTGGATAACGGAATATTCCGTATTTTGGAATATTTGCATATCATAATTAAATATTTTGGGATTGGGACCCAAATATACATACAGAATGCATTTATGTGTTATATACACCTTATACACACAGCATGCAGGTCATTTTATACAATATTTTCAATAATTTTGTGGCTCAAGCAAGGTTTGTGTACAGATATGAAATTCATTTATGTTTCATATACACCTTATACACAAAGCCTGAAGGTAATTTTATACTATATTTTTAATAATTTGTGCATTAATCAAAGTTTGTGTACATTGGACCATCAAAAATGAAAGGTTTTATTATCTCAGTCATGCCAAAATTATTCCGTATTTCGGAATATTCCATATTTCGGAATATTTGGATATGGGAGACTCAACTTGTACAATCCAGAATTTGGAGATCCATCACTGACGGCAAACAATCCTGGTCCCAAAACAGCTACACAGCTCCAAACCATGGTACTGCTACACTCGGTTGAGATGCAGTGTTTTGTTTCCTACAAACATAACATTTTGAATTTAAACCAGCAAAGTTTTAGACTGAGCGATCCACAGAACATTCCAGTAGTCTTTTGGCTCATCCAAGTGGTCTTTGGCAAACATTTAAGTGGCATCAAAGTTCTTCTTGGAGAGTATTGGCTTCCTCCTTGCTGTACTCCCATGCACACTCTTCATGTTCAGGATTGGTAGACCTTTGAACACTAATATTAGCATGTGCAAGAGAGGCCTTAGATCCTTTCACATTACACTAGGATATTTGTGATCTCCTGGAATAGTACATGCCTTGCTCTTGGAGTGATCTTTTTGGACGACTACTCCTGGGCAGAGTAGCAATGGTGTTGAATTTTCCTCATTTGTACACTATGTGTCTTAAAGTGGATCGTTGAAGGCCAAAGTCTTAAGAATAATTTTTTTTAAAATTTTCCAGGTTCCTGAGCATTGACGGCTATTTTTTCTGAGGTCCTAAGATATTCTTCTTTAAACGAGGCATGGCTTGTGTTCACAAACCTGTGTGGTGGAGTCCAGACTTTGGTTGTGAAGACTTCGCTTTATGTTTATTTAATAGGACTGGGCCACCGAAATCCACACATTGATTTTTCATCCCATTAACACTCCTGGCTCTAATTATCCCATTAACTGAATTGATGTCCTAGAGGTTCACATACTGTTCCCTACAAATAATTAAAATTTTGGTTAATTTTGATCAATAAATGAATTAAGAACTATGGTTGGAATAGATCCAGTTCAACATGATGGAGGTGATTTGTCATTTCGGAATGACAAATCACGTCCACCTACATTGCAAGGTTTGCCTCGCCCCTCGCAGAGGTGCCCAGGAAAACTTGCAATGCTTGGGTTACCGTAATTGGCCACTTCATGTAAAGTTGACCATTACGCCAGCAACACATCGTGCAGAATTAAATTCCCTCCTGTATCTTTTTGTGTGTCATCTGATTTATTGGGGTTTCTTTAATTTTATAAATTGTTGGTAACATTTAAGACCTTTAAGTTCACATTTATGTAGAAATTCACAAACTTTCTAGCATCTCTATAATTTTCTTGCTATTACCACTACACTTTATCTATAATTTTCTTGCTATTACCAATACACTATTTTTATAGTTTGGTTTTAGTATCCTCATAATTTATTGCTGCAAGTTGTTCAAAATACAAACCATTGATTATGTTGTTTGTTCAAATAAACGTCTTAATCTCATAATTCGCATATTCTTAGCTAACTTGGAAGTGCTGTGCTAAATGTTTAGCTTTAAGAGCAGACATAATTACTCAGCATTTATACAATTACATTTATGTTCAAGCTCCTGGGCTCCTTACAATATTTGAATATAGGTTGAAGGGGCAGAACTGACTTTTTTTTCCCCCTTCGACTTCAAGTTACTTGCTAGCAAGCTCCTAGGCTATAGAAATGAACCTGAATAGAGGCTGAAATTGGACAACCTACATGTTTAATAAAGTGATCTCATTCAGGGCCTGAATGAGAGGTGGATGCAGCCACGTCTTTATGCTAATGACTGACAATGATCTTACTGAGACACCCACTAGCAGCCGCGCTAATCCGTCTCGGTGCATCTTTAGACCCTCCATCGCCGCACCCTGAAAGCTTGCACCAGCCCTATGGCAACTTCCCTGTCTGAACATGGCGTCCTGCGTCTGCTCTACTGCGTCTTTTGGCGCAGTTGCTGTCAGCGACACTCCCACGTCTGCCTAACCAGCCCCCTGTTACCTACCAGGAAAGCCCACTGAAATTCAAAGCTCTTGCGTCCTAATTTGTTCTGCTTCTCCTAGCGGAAACATGAGCAGTACTTCCATCATTGGCCAACTGCGTGAATATCGGCATTGCCTGCAGTTAGCGTTCACCTCTGAAGCAGGCCCACTGTGGCTTATTGTGAAAGATCATTATTTCTAAAAATTTACTCATACAGCAAGGCTGAAAATGCACAATTTATACCAGGAATGCATTTACAGTTATCGATTTCATAACTACTGTGAGGAAATGCCCCCCTACATTAAAAATGATTCACCTTACACACTCGTGGCCGTCTATCCAACACTACATGCTTTTGGCTGTCTGTCCAACGTTCTACACACTTGTGGCCATCTCTCCAGTACTCTACATACTTGTAGTCGCCTGTCCAACACTCTACATAAGGCCTGGCTAACCTGTGGCTCTCCAGCTGTTGTGAAACTACTAGTCTCAGCATACCCTCCCACCGATCAGCTGGTAAAGCATGCTGGGACTTGTAGTATCACAACAGCTGGAGGGCTGATTGAGTTAGAATAACAGACTGGAAGCTTTAAAAGGAGTGTGGAGCTTGAAATCATTGTTCTTCCTTTGTTAACCATGGATACCTGCAAGGAAACACATGCAGCCATCATTGCTTTGCACAAAAAGGGCTTCACAGGCAAGGATATTGCTGCTAGTAACATTGACCCTAAATCAACCATTTATCGGATCATCAAGAACTTCAAGGAGAGAGGATAAAGAGTTGTGAAGAATGCTTCAGGGTACCCAAGAATGCCAGCAATCACCAGGACCATCTCCTAAAGTTGATTCAGCTGTGGGATCGGGGCACCAGCAGGCAGGTATCAGTGAGGCAAAGACTTGGAGGATGGCCTGGTGTCAAGAAGGACAGCAAAGAAGCCACTTCCCTCTGGGAAAAACATCAGGAACAGACTGATATTCTGCAAAAGGTACAGGGATTGGACTGCTGAGGACTGGGGTAAAGTTATTTTCTCTGAAGAATCCCCTTTCAGATTGTTTGGGGCTTCTGGAAAAACGTTTGTCCGGAGAAGGAAAGGTGAGCGCTACCATCAGACCTGTGTCATGCCAACAGTAAAGCATCCTGAGACCATTCATGTGTTGGGTTACTTCTCAGCCAGGGGAGTGGGTTCACTTACAATTTTGCTTAAGAACACAGCCATGAATAAAGAATGGTACCAAATCATCATCCAAGAGCAACTTCTCCAGTTTGGTGTTTTGCCATAAGGCAAAAGTGATAATTAAGTGGCTTGGGGAACAAAATATTGACATTTTGAGTCCATGGCCAGGAAACTCCCCAGACCTAAATCCCATTGACAACTTGTGGTCAATCCTCAAGAGGTGGATGGACAAACAAAAACCCACAAATTGTGACAAACTCCAAGCATTGATTAGGCAAGAATGGGCGGCCATCAGTCAGTATGTGGCCCAGAAGTTGATTGACAGCATGCCTGGGCGAATTGCAGAGGTCTTGAAAAAGAAGAGTCAACACTGCAAATATTGACTCTTTGCATAAACATAATGTAATTGTCAATAAAAGCATTTGACACTTATGAAATGCTTGTAATTGTACTTCAGTATACCATAGTAACATTTGACAAAAAAGTCTAAAAACACTGAAGCAGCAAATTTTGTGAAAACCAATACTTGTGTCCTTCTCAAAACTTTTGGCCACGGCCGTACATGCTTGTGGCCTCCTCTCTAATATCCTACACACTTGTGGCCATTTGTCCAACACTCTACATGCTTGTGGCTGTCTGTCCAACACTCTACCTGCTCGTGGCCATCTCTCAAATATACTATGCATTTGTGTGCATTTGTCCAACACTCTACACGCTTCTCAATAAGTTTGGTGAAAAAGAAATAAGTGATTTGGGAAAACTGGATGACAGAAAACCATTAGTAGGAATGTTACCTTTGTGCTATATGTGTATGTATGTATGTATATATATATATATATATATACACTATACATACACAATATATATATATATATATATATTGTGATAGGAGCACTGGAGAAGTTAGGGATGGCGTGTATGTGTGCCCCAAATTCCTGTAATATGTATTTTAACCCCCATTAAAAGTCTGTTTTACAAACAGATCTGAGTATCGGCTTTCGGTGAAAGCCGGAGAATGGATCCTGGGGGTGTGGTTGTGAGAGAGAAGGAGGGCTCCATCCACACGGCTGTTTCAGGTGTTTGGCCTTTCTGCCTGAGAGCAGGCTAATTAGGGATTACACCTGGAAGTGACTCAATATAGCTGTGTAAGAGTTTTGATGCAGTGTCTCACACACCCTGGGGAGAACAGACACAGAGGTTTGTTCAGAGACACTGTGACCTTTTGAAGTGCTGTGTTTGTGGTGAGGCAGTAGGCCTTGCCACTTGTAAAGAGGAAATTACCTGTGTAGTCAGTGCCCAGCTGGGCTAGGAGTTATTTTGTGTTTGGTTTATTTGTCTATTGGTGTTGCACAATAAAAACTGGTGCCGACCAGCTTGCACGAAAACCAATGACTGGACTGCTGTTTCCTGGCTGCTGTGTGTAAGGAGGTGTCCACCTACCCCAGGAGAGGGACCCCTTTTTTTTATATGTGTTGAGATATGTTTCTTATTATTGATTCTAATAAATATGCATAATATTGCTGAATACTAATTGCGGTCTATATTATATATCTAACCAGCGCTTTCACTTATCTTTAGTGTTTAGTTTTTATTGTGTAGGATTTTTGTGCAAATTATCCTCTGTGAAGTGCAGCAGGTGAACTCGTTTGCCACTTATCGATTCTCAAGCGCTTAGGTGTTTTTTCCGGATTAACCACCAATGGGCCAAATAGTGGTAAAACAATGGTAAACAACCCCCTTCATATTGGTGTTATATATAAATATAAAATTAAAGAAGAAAACCATCTAATTGAATAGCGCGAATTACCCAGCATTCAACCGGCCTCAGGCATTCCCATCTTACGTTCCAAGTGGTGTTACCTGACCTCCTGGAACGCAGGCTAGCCAGAGGTCAAGTCGGGCTAATGATTAACCATGCCATTATACGGCACTTCCTAGTGTTTATCCCACTAGTGTATTGGGCAAGGTGCCGATATATTAATCAAGCACCAAGCGTGACTCCGTGAGACTCTGACGTAACCATCAGGCGCCAACTAAGATGCAGATGTACCACGCCAAGGGTAGTCACGTGAGGCCCCCGATATGGTAATCTAGTGCTGTGCGTGTGGGCGTCACCACACCCGGACGTAGTTCAAGCTCAGAAAATAGAACTACTCCACTAGGAACGCAGTATCATTTCCTGCTTGCATTCCATGTACTTAACAACCTATCTGGTAATGTGGATTAACTAATACCCGTTATTACAAAACCATATTTATGAATATTGAACACCAATAGAAAAGTGTTGTATATATAAATGAGACATATAATGATTCACAAATGAGGTCACTGATTATGGCGTCCTATATAATTATAGTGGTGTATACTAAATAATCCAACAAAGACATAGGGCTAAGACATTATATATTTCTCAATGTAGAGCACACTAGATGGTCTCATATAAATGGCTCCAAATTATATCAACTACAACACACTAAGTGAAATACACCAATTGGTTAAAAAGGGGACACTAGGATGTTGCAATTATTAATAAGGTATACCTGAAGAAAATTTTACCTAACAACCCCCTGACACAACCTTATGTACACATTTTAGGAGTAACCCTCAGAACATATCCCATTTAGTATAGAAACCACCTGTCACGACCAGGGTTTCCCGGCATAGGGGATGACGGGTATTATCTGTGAGGGCGCTGTGGCGTGGTCCTTCCGGCGGAGGGGCTGGTGTCGGGCATTGGCTGTGCGAAGTGTTCCGTGGGCACTGTGTCATTCTGGCCGGGGTAGGCCTGGTGGTGTTTCCATTCCACTCTGGTATGGGTGCCGCCATCTAACCTCTGGCCATGTGACTTAGCTGCTCCAGTCCTGGCGTGTCACATGGTCTCTCTGACCTATCACGATTCTGCACTGGGTACTTAAGGGAGTTCAGAGCTTCCTATAGTTGCCAGTGCAACGTGTTTCACAGCGTAGCTGTGAGAGAGTCTGTGTGCCTTGAATTATCTGTCTGTTTGAGTGCTTTCCTGTGCTCCTGCTGGATCCCAGCTTCCAAGTAGCCTGCACCTCTCTGCCTGCTCCCAGTCTCCTGCCAGAACCATCCTGCACCTGCTATTTACCCTTTCCCTGCCAGAGGACCTGTGTCTACAGTTAACCCTGAACCTACACTGTCTCCATTTACCTAGCTCTCTTTTACCTCACCAGTATCAATCAGTGACTGTTATCCTGTCTGCAGCCCTGCAGTTACCATTTGGATTACAAAGACTTTTATTATTTCTGCCACTACCTGGACATTACCTATTCATACTACAATACAGCCTCTAGTCATCACCTTCCTCGTTATACTCTGGACTTTGGCCCTGATTCAGACCCACTCGCGAGCGGCTGTCCGCTCGCAAGTGGGTCGATGGTCTGCACTGAGCATGCGCACGACGGAGGGAGCTCCGTCGTGCGCATGCGCCAGACGCGACGAGCGAAGTAAAGTCCTTCGCTCGTTGTGTCCGATCAAAGGGGGCGTGCTGTCAATGTTGATTGACAGCACGCCCCCTTTGGTGGGCGTGCCGGGGGCGTGCCTCCCTGACGGGGGCGTTCCCACGGGAACGCCTCCCGTCAGAAGCCGGCCCACTGACATCACTAGTGATGTCAGTGGGAGTGATTTTGGCTCTGATAGAGCCAAAATCACTCCGGAGCTTGCGGTTGAAAACCTCAACCGCAGGCTCCGGCTCGCAATTTCGATAGTCGCGATGGTCTCGACCATCGCGGCCATCAAAAAGCACGCTCGTATAGCCTGTGGGTGGTGACCCACAGCTATACGAGCGTCCAGGAGGACGCTCCATGAAAATGGAGCCCGGCCCTCATTCAGAGCGTGCGCTCTGCTCAGAGCGTACGGCTCTGAATGAGGGCCTTTATTTTATCTGTATACATGTCTGCAACTTCACGTATTAAAAAACCCACTTTCCAATTTAAATCCGTTCATGTGTCTGCTCCTATTTCCACCCCGGGTCCACAACAAACTCAGGTACTAACAGTTTGCACTGGCCCAATGGATTCAGCCACGGGACATGAGTCTGGAATGGATTTAATTCAGACCATAGCAAGCCGGTTGGAAAACCTGTAAACTACACAACACCAAATGGCTCAGTTCTTTCAAGAAATGGTTAAACGTCAAGATATCATGCAAACTACTTTGACTACTTCAAATGTTACAGTGGTTACACCTGCTCCTCCGTCTGATAATATAGGTTACAGAGCATCTCCTCGCTTGCACCTACCTATGCCAATTAATTTTGATGGCAGTCCTAAGTTATGCCGCGGATTCCTTAATCAGTGTGATGTGCATTTTACCTTGCAGCCAGATAATTTTCCTTCCGCTAAAACTAAAGTGGCCTATATCGTGTCCTTATTGACTGGCTCAGCTTTGGATTGGGCTTCTTCACTCTGGGAGCGTGCAGACCCTCTGCTGGACAATTATACTGAATTTCTAACATCTTTAAGGAGGATTTTTGATAAGCCAGGAAGAACAGTTTCGGCCTCATACAGTATTATGACTGTAAAACAGGGAACCCGTCCTGTCAGTCAATATGTTGTACAGTTTTAGATTTTGCCATCAGAGCTCAAATGGAATGAAGAAGCCCTCACCTCAGCTTTTTGGCACGGACTTTCTGATCGGTTAAAGGATGATCTGGTCACCCGCGAACTTCCAACTTATTTAAACGATATGATTTCTCTCTGCAATAAAATTGACCTACGCTTTAGAGAACGCCAGGCTGAGAAGCATAGAACTGGCCGTTACAAGCCTTCCCCACTACCCACTCCTACCCGCCTGTCTCCTCCTACAGATGAAGAGCCCATGCAGGTGAATCATACCCATCTCTCCAAGGAGGAATGACAGAGAAGATTATTAAAAAACCTCTGCCTATATTGTGGAGATTCGGGTCATCTGGTGGCCTCCTGTTTCCGTAAGCCGGGAAATGCCCATTCCTAACTGGTCCTGGGGACATCAAGTTAGGAGTAATAAGTCCGTCCCCAAAATCTAAAGATTCTGTCTTGATCTTAGCCTTAGATCATAAGCCTAAACCTGTTTTTGTCACTGCTCTGTTAGACTCTGGAGCAGCAGGAAACTTTGTGACCTCCAGTTTTGTTGACAAGCTACAAATTCCTTGTACATGTCTTGATCATTCTGTCTCCCTGACCTCTGTAGATGGACGACCTCTGTTAATTGGAGCTGTCTCTAAGGCAACTCAGCCAGTCTTGGTTCGTATTAGAGCACTCCATTCTGAACATCTTAAGTTCTTAGTGATACCCAAGGCTACCCATGAAGTTATTCTAGGATTACCATGGTTACGTCAGCACAATCCCAGGATTGACTGGTGGACTATGCAGGTTCTCTCATGGAGTTCAAGTTGTCAGGAATCTTGTCTTGCCAAAGTACGACCAGTGAGGAAAATAGCATCATCAGTACTTCCAGCAATTCCTAAAGAATACCAAACATTTGCTGATGTCTTTTCTGAAAAACAAGCTAATGTTTTACCTCCTCACAGAAAATGGAACTGCCCAATTGATCTACTGCCAGACAAGATGCCTCCTCGTGGTCATACTTATCCCTTATCCCTGCCAGAGACCAAAGCCATGTCGGAGTATATACAGGAGAATCTGGAGAAAGGATTCATTCGACCTTCCACTTGAACTGCTGGAGCAGGTTTCTTTTTTGTTGCTAAAAAAGATGGGGGTTAAGACCGTGTATAGACTACAGAGGCCTTATTGATATTACAGTTAAGAACAGATATCCACTTCCATTGATTACAGAATTATTTGATAGAGTCAAAGGATCTATCATATTTTCTAAGTTAGACTTACGAGGGGCCTGCAATCTTCTCCGTATTCGTGCAGGAGATGAGTGGAAGACCGCTTTCAATACAAGAGATGGGCACTTCGAATATCTTGTCATGCCATTTGGGTTGTGCAACGTACCTGTTGTTTTCCAAGGTTTCGTCAATGAAATTTTCAGAGATCTGTTATACGTTTCCGTAGTTGTTTATCTGGATGACATTTTGATTTTCTCTCCATCCCTAGAGGAACACCACAAACATGTAAAAGAAGTCCTGTCCCACCTGAGAAAGAACAATCTCTACTGTAAATTGGAAAAATGTGTCTTCAGCATTCCTAGTGTACCATTCCTTGCCTATATCATCTTTGGTTCCAGTCTAGAAATGGATCCTAAAAAAGTTCAAGCGATTTTGGACTGGTCTCGACCTCAGACAATGAAGGCTGTTCAGAGACTTCTCGGATTCGCCAATTATTATAGACATTTCATCAAGGGATTTTCATCTTTAATGGCTCCCTTACGGCTTTAACCCGCAAAAATGCCAACCCTGCTCTGTGGCCTCCTGCGGCAGAAACAGCCTTTCAATTTATAAAGCAGGCTTTCATAACAGCTCCAGTCTTAAGACAACCTGACTTGGATAGACCCTTCCTGTTATAAGTGGACGCATCTTCAGAGGCAGTGGGAGCTGTCCTCTCCCAATGGTTTGAGGACAAACGAATCCATCCATGCGGGTTCTTTTGTAAGAAGTTCTCTCCAGCTGAAAGAAACTATGCCATAGGGGAACAAGAACTTTTAGCCATTAAATTGGCATTAAAGGAATGGCGATACCTTTTTGAAGGGGCTAAATTCCCCTTTAACGTCTTCACGGATTATAGGAATCTTCTGTTCTTGAAAAATAGTCAAAACAAGAAAAAGAAAAAAGCGACTCCTTTTATGGGGCACTCACTGACTATTTATGAAAATCTGATGAAATTAAAATATAAATCTTTAATCAATATATTTAAAATCAAGTTGCCAAAGGAACATACAAATAATGAACTTCAAATGCCAGACAGACAAACAAACAAATAAAAAGTGATCATAAGTGATCCTGTATGTGCTATAAGCACCCCTAAATTCAGTTAAATCTCAGAATACATATATTCTCCACATGAGTTAGAAATATTTGAGAGAAAATAATGATAGAACAATAATGATCCAATTAGTAGTTCTAAATATAGATTTTTAAAGTATCACATTTAGGGGTATCAATATAAACTGCACATATAGGTGTGGCGAAATATTGGTGAAAGAAACATATACAAAACATATAAAGCAGAAACAAATTACATATATTGTTAAAAGGCTGAAAACCACGAGATAAGTAATACAGTACACAATGGTTTATATATTGGAGGCGTCCCTCCCTTCTAACTGGGAGAATCTAGAAAGGATTTAACCTAAATAGATTAGGAATAATAAGAGATAAGTGCTCTTATAAACCAGATGCTGCTTTCCCGTGTCATATAAATATCAGACACGGGATGAGTGTCACTGATATATGGCACAAAAGAAACAGTGCAGCTTGCCTCTACTGTTAGCGTCCACAATGACCAGACCCCCTGTTGCCTAAGCAGCGCAGGGAATCACAGTAACGGTTAGCTAATGAGAGAGCAAGGAGGGAGAGTAAAGATAAAGTACCTGTCCCTGAAATCTCCCAGGTAGGATCGTGGTGTGGAGGTTCCAAGTGCGCACTAGGTCCCCCCCAGCTGTGAGGCCGACGCGCGTTTCGCCGGAGGCTTTCTCAATATATGTAATTTGTTTCTGCTTTATATGTTTTGTATATGTTTCTTTCACCAATATTTCGCCACACCTATATGTGCAGTTTATATTGATACCCCTAAATGTGATACTTTAAAAATCTATATTTAGAACTACTAATTGGATCATTATTGTTCTATCATTATTTTCTCTCAAATATTTCTAACTCATGTGGAGAATATATGTATTCTGAGATTTAACTGAATTTAGGGGTGCTTATAGCACATACAGGATCAGTTATGATCACTTTTTATTTGTTTGTTTGTCTGTCTGGCATTTGAAGTTCATTATTTGTATGTTCCTTTGGCAACTTGATTTTAAATATATTGATTAAAGATTTATATTTTAATTTCATCAGATTTTCATAAATAGTCAGTGAGTGCCCCATAAAAGGAGTCGCTTTTTTCTTTTTCTTGTTTTGATCTACATCTCATACTCTGAGGGAGCACCTCTGATTTGCTACTAATCCTATATCCAGACCTTTGCTGGGTTTCTCCTGTGCTATTGTTTTTTTCCCCATTCCCACCTTCCCATTAATAATACTTGAAAAATAGTCCTCATTTGGCCCGGTGGGCAATATTTTTCTCTCGTTTCCAATTTACTTTGACTTTCCGCTCAGGAGCTCTAAACCAAAAAGCTGATGCCTTGTCAAGATCCCTGTCCTGTGGCAGCAATTCTGAGATTCTGCGTAGTACTCCAGTGTTAGAGTCGAAAGTATTTGCTGCAATACAACTACAACCTCCTACTGGGAGAACTTTTGTGACCCCAGAGTTAAGGAAGCAACTACTTACATGGGCTCACTCTTCACGGTTCACAGGTCACTCTGGCATTCGGAAAACACTGGAGTTCCTAAGAAGATCTTACTGGTGGCCATCAATGAAAGTTGACATAGTGGAGTTCATTTCTTCCTGTACCCTATGTGCACAGCACAAGTCTACTCGTCAATCCCCAGCTGGTGAACTTTTACCTCTGCCCTTTTCATCTCGTCCGTGGACACATCTCTCCATGGATTTTATAACAGATTTACCAAATTCTTATGGCCATACCACCATCTGGGTCCTGATAGACCGATTTTCAAAAATGGTTCACTATGTACCTCTGAAGAAATTAACTTCTGCATCGGATCTGGCTCATCTTTTTGTTCAACATATATTTCGTCTCCATGGACTTCCTACCGAGATCGTCACGGATCGGGGTATTCAATTTGTAGTGAAGTTTTGGAGGGCACTCTGTTCTGTTTTACAAGTGAAATTGAATTTCTCTACAGCTTATCACCCGCAAAGTAGTGGATCTACTGAGAGAGTAAATCAGGATCTCGAGACCTTTTTAAGAATGTTCATGTCTTCCTCCCAAAATAATTAGTCTGAATTTCTTCCTTGGGCTGAGTTTGCGCACAATGCTTTTTACCATTCCTCCACAAATCAAACTCCATTTCTTATTGTGTATGGTCTTCACCCTCGAGTCCCTGAGTTCCGGAGTCTGCCTGTCTTTGAAGTACCGGCTGTGGATGACACTGTACGGAAGTTTGCCTCAATATGGGCCCAAGTACGCACAAATTTGGAAAAGACTTCCTCACGTTACAAAATTCATGCAGACAGGAAGCGAAGGAAAGTGCCTCAAATGCAAATCGGGGATCAAGTTTGGCTATCTACCCGTAATTTGCGCCTCAGAGTTCCATCAATGAAGTTCGCTCCACGATTCATTGGACCCTTTTCCATTACTGAAGTAATTAATCCAGTTTCCTACCGTCTCCAGCTTCCTTCCTACCTAAGAATCTCTAATTCTTTCCACAATTCTTTCCACCTACTCAAGCCGTTGATTCTCAACAAGTTCCTCAAAGTCCTTCCAGTTCCTCCCCGTGTCCAAACTGAGAGAGGTGTGGAGTTTGAAGTGTCCCAAGTCTTGGATTCCCGTGTCCGAAGGGGTCAGTTGCAATATGTTCTGGATTGGAGAGGCTATGGCCCGGAAGAACGCTGCTGGACTAATGCCCAAGACATTTGTGCTCCTACACTCATCAGTAAGTTTCACTCTGCCCATCCAGAGAAGCCTGGTAAGTGTCCTGAGGCCACCCGTAGGGAGGGGGGTACTGTCACGACCAGGGTTTCCCGGCATAGGGGACGACGGGTATTACCTGTGAGGGCGCTGTGGCGTGGTCCTTCCAGCGGAGGGGCTGGTGTCTGGCGGCGGGCATTGGCTGTGCGAAGTGTTCCGTGGACACTGTCATTCTGGCCGGGGTAGGCCTGGTGGTGTTTCCATTCCACTCTGGTATGGGCGCCGCCATCTTGCCTCTGGTCATGTGACTTAGCTGCTCCAGTCCTGGCGTGTCACATTGTCTCTCTGACCTATCACGATTCTGCACTGGGTACTTAAGGGAGTTCAGAGCTTCCCATAGTTGCCAGTGCAACGTGTTTCACAGCGTAGCTGTGAGAGAGTCTGTATGCCTTGAATTATCTGTCTGTTTGAGTGCTTTCCTGTGCTCCTGCTGGATCCCAGCTTCAAAGTAGCATGCGCCGCTCTGCCTGCTCCCAGTCTCCTGCCAGAACCATCTTGCTCCTGCTATTTACCCTTTCCCTGCCAGAGGACCTGTGTCTACAGTTAACCCTGAACCTGCCCTGTCTCCATTTACCTAGCTCTCTGATTCCACTCTGTGCCATCACAGTTCTACTCTCCACTTAATTCCATCAGCTGTTACTATTCTAATTACTCCATAGCCCCTCTGGATTTTACCTCACCAGTATCAATCAGTGACTGTTATCCTGTCTGCAGCCCTGCAGTTACCATTTGGATTACAAAGACTTTTATTATTTCTGCCACTACCTGGACATTACCTATTCATACTTCAATACAGCCTCCAGTCATCACCTTCCTCGTTATACTCTGGACTTTATTTTATCTGTATACATGTCTGCAACTTCACCTATTAAAAAACCCACTTTCCAATTTAAATCCTTTCAGGTGTCTGCTCCTATTTCCACCCTGGGTCCACAACAAACTCAGGTCCTAACACCACCACTTTACGAAATCTTTTAGCATAGTCTATTGTTTTACACATCACAAATGGATCATAAGTCCTTAACACACAAAAGTCCAAGAACAAAAATAGATAATATTCTATAGAAAATATACCGTTTCTATACTCTCATTAGATCCAATATGTCTCCTTTTTAGACAACAATAGACCTCTACTTTCACCTCTAAGGTCAATTTTCACATGTTCTAAAATTGTGAACGAGAGGTCCTTTACATCTGAATTATGGACCTCTGCAAAATGACAAGGTAAGCGGTGTGTTTTCAGCTGGTTTTTAATATTGCGCAGAAGTTCCTGGATCCAAATGTTAAAACTCTTAGTTTTCCCTATATAATTTAGATTACAACTACAAGTGATCTTATACACCACAAATTCAGTATTACATGGAACTGTATCCTTTAAAGTATAGACCGTATTGTCCTCTTATTTTCAAGCTTAGGGCGGTATTGAATTAGTTTCGCATCCGCGATAAAGTTCTGCCTGTTGGACTTTTTGCTTACATCGCATGTTTTGGACGCGGAAACTTATCGTGCATGCCCCAGCTATTCGCCGTATTCAATTCCAAATTACATGAAAACGGCAGGCTGTAAAAGCAGAAAAGGCGGAAAGTGGTGTCAGAATAGGGGAAATCAGCCTGAACACCCCCAAAAGATACAGTAACATTGGGGATCAATGTAGATGTGCCCGAATAGCACAAATAAAACTGGGGTACAAGTTGTTTCAATAGCTTCTAATTAGCGTCTTTGCACAAGTGGTGAAGAATGGCATTTTGCAGTATTTTTTGGAGAAAATAAGTAGTCCTGTCAAATTTGGGGTACTTGAAAATGGGTGCTAGCATATTTTAATGTCTCTAAAGTGAAGTCTTAGTAAAAGTGAAATTCCTCCTGCATACAAGCACCTGCAATCCCAAAAACACTTGACCCCTTCTTAGAGCACCCCCAAAACCTTATTTCGATAGTTTTTGAAGTTGTCCCCCCCACTTTGTGCTTTTTCGCCCCCAAAATGAAAGTACTTTTTTGGGGTGTTAAACTTTTTCCTGGGATTTTTTGACACAGTTGTCCTTTTGGGGACTGTCCCAAAGCTTCTGAGTGGTTTCCCCACCTTTGCACCCCAAAATAAAAAATAAAAAAATAAAAAATTTTCTCCTGCTATTCAGAGGCGAATCTTTTTCACCTATTACATTGTAATGACTTTCCGCGTATGCGAAACCTGGCTGGAATTGAATACGGAGATAAGTTCCGACCACGCGAAAAGATGAAATCGGCAATACTTTTCTGCGTATAACGGCTTTTCGCTTCTATTAGAATACGGACCTAAAACTCTTTTTATCCATAAATTTGCAACCAATGCATTGGTTGCAAGGATAATAATCAGCTCTCTTACTAAGAAATCCCTCATACTTTTCTTTCTTTTGAAATTTTGCTTTTAGTCTACTGGGTGCTAATACATTCTTTAAATTAGGTTTTATTGGAAGATGTGGACCCAGAAAAGAGTCTTTTTGAAGTATTCCCCAATGGAAATGGAAAGTCTTCCTAATCAGATGGCTCTCTCTGTTAAATTGTGTAATAAAAGGCCTACTTGACCATTTTTTAATAGCCTGATGTTCCTGGTTTGTCAGATTTTTCCACCAGAAGTTCCTCCCTACGTTTAACAGATGCTCTATATCTAGCATCCTCAATTTTTGAGGGATCATAGCCTCTATCGATAAATCGATCACTAAGGATAAGTGACTGTTTCCAATAGTCTTCATTAGTGCTGCAGTTTTTCATCCATTGTAGGACTTGTGCGAATTAAACATTATTGATCCAAAGTGGATGGTGACAACTTTTGGCAGGAATAAAGCTGTTCTCATCAACTTCCTTAAAAAATTATCAAGTTTTGACAACCTTATTAACCATACATTCTAACACCAAATCGAGATAATCAATTACATTTCCATCAGATTTATAAGTCAATTTAAGGTTATTATGGATATGTCTAATGAACTCCTCTATACTATGGGTCTCTCCTTCCAAATAAAGATCAAGTCATCAATGTAACGTCGATAACATTTAATATTGTTGCATTCAAATTCAGTGTTGTACACAAAGGTTTCCTCCCATGCCCCCATCAGCAGGTTAGCATACGATGGGGCAAATTTAGTCCCCATCGCAGTTTTCTGCTCATATTCAGTCAAATGCTTCAGAACTCATTGGACGGCGCTTCACAGTGCAGATGGACAATGACCCGAAGCATACTGCAAAAGCAACCAAAGAGTTTTTAAGGCTAAAAAGTGGAATGTTATGCAATGGCCAAGTCAATCCCCTGACCTGAATACGATTGAGCATGCATTTCACTTGATGAAGATAAAACTGAAGGGAAAATGCCCCACGAACAAGCAGGAACTGAAGACATTTGCAGTAGAGGCCTGGCAGAGCATCACCAGGGATGAAACCCAGCATCTGGTGATGTCTATGCGTTCCAGACTTCAGGCTGTAATTGCCGGCAAAGGATTTGCAACAAAGTATTAAAAAGTGAAAGTTAGATTTAGGATTGTTTAGTTTGTCCCATTACTTTTGGCCATTTAAAAAGTGGGAGGCACATATAGAAACCGTTGTAATTCCTACACCGTTCACCTGATTTGGATGTAATTACCCTCAAATGAAATCTGAAAGTCTGTAGTTAAAGCACATCTTGTTTGTTTCATTTCAAAGCCATTGTGGTGGTGAATAGAGACCAAAATCTGAAAATTCTCTCAATGTCCCAATATTTATGCACCTGACTGTATGTGTATGTATATATATATATATATATATATATATATATACCTTGTTCGGCCATTGTAAGACTTTACAGTGGTTCTGAACCTGGGTGAGTGCCTCAGGTCACTTGCAGGGGTGCCTCGGGTTGGTGGTCCAGTACCAGGTAAAATTATTTTGAGTCAGTCTGATAGGCAAAACTACTGCTAATGAATGCCAATCAAAAAATGTGTACAAAAAGAAGTGCAGTCCTGTCAACCGCTACATAACTTAACATTAAGGTAACATATAAGCACAATTTACGTCATTTATTTTTTGTTGAATTTCTCAATAAGAAACATTTGGCCCAGGCGTGGAAAAAATGCTGATACTCTAGGGTACCGTTATTCGAAAAAGTTTGGAGACAACTGTTATATATATATATATATATATATATATATATATATATATACATATAAATTGTGTCAGGGAGGCCACGGTGCCACAAGGCAGATGCAGTACTCACCACTTGATTACCTGGGTGTAGGCTGGTTGCCAGGTCCAGTCCAGGTTTTGTAGTGTGCTGGGGTTCCCAACCAAGCAATCAGCACCACCTGTGAGCTGGGCTTAAGGCTTTGCTGGAAGCAGACCACAGTGCTCCTGACGCCAGACAAGCTTGCCAGGTGATAGGCTGGGGGTGGTGGTTAGTGTTCGATCTTATGTATGCTGTCTGTTAGCCAGAGTGGCAAACCTGGTAGTTCTGTTACTGCTCTATCTTGTATGATGTTTGTGAACTGCGGTAATATCAGACTTGATCCTTGTTGTGCAGTGGCTGCTGAGCTGAAGTGAATAAACAAACAATCCACTGTTTTACCGTACTGCTGGACGTGATTCTTCACTAAGACAGGTTTGCAGCCATCAGCTCCTGTGATCCTATAAATGAATGAATAAGTAATCTATGCAGATTTGTGCTAAGCAGAAAATAATATACATTAACGCTCGCTGTAGCTCTCACTGAACAACCAGAGGTGTTTACACTGCATTAATTTTGCATATAAATATAAAAGAAGGCTGTTGTGCACTACAAAGCTTATTTTCAAACACTAATGTAAGAATAAACAAATGTAAAAATAGCCTCCTTTTTTAGAAAAGGATTGTTTGTTTAATAATTGTAATCTGTTTATTATGTTGCAGCTATAATTATGTGTCTATACAGCGCAGACACTTAACAGGCCCTCGATCTGTTTATTAAATTAACAAGTTTATTTGGGCCTGCATATAGTCTGTTCTGGTGGTCCTGTCATTAAGTGTGTCCTCAATAGTTCCCATACAATTTACAATGAGCAGATCTTCTTATAGGGCATGACACGTGCACACAGTTATCAAAAAGTTAGGAAAAACTCCAGATGTCAAAGGCAGTGCTCGAGTATGGTTAAAAAAATACAAAAAAAACCAGTAACAAAAATAAAGCCCTCTGTCCTACTCAAGTTTTTTAGCAAATACTAATTTGGTGTGATTTCTAGGTTGTGCACCTAACATCAAGATATTGGCTATGTTGTGATATAGATATATATATATATATCTCTTATCTGAGATTAGTAAATATTGTTCAAAATGCACCTAAATATTGTTATAATTATATAGAAGAATAATAATATAATAATAATGATATAAAATTAATTATATATAATCCATCTAATAATATTATATCATAATTAAATTAAAAATATTTATGTCAAATAATGATATAATCATAATATTTTGTTTGCGTCAAAAATAAGAATATATTAAGGATGTGATCTATCTACTTGTGATTGTGGTTTGGACTCCCGCCTCCTTCTGCCTTCTCTTCTTGCCGCACTGGGAATTGACAGGCAGTCAGGATTACTATTAGTTGTTGGAACAATGTTGCTGCACACTGGAAAACAAATGGCAGTCTGGGAACAGGAGCTGTGGCAGCGCCAATGGGAATAAGTTATCCTGAGCCGTGTGGGTCACTGGCATGAGATCTTCATACTAATGCTTTTTTTCGGGTCTGTGGATATCCAGTAATACATATTTTTTGTTGGAATTCTCCTTTAGGGGTTTATGTATCAAGCAGTGAAGAGCCTGGAGAAGTGGACCGGTGGAGATGACGTCCATAGCAACCAATCAGCTTTCAGGTTGCATTTATCAAGTACATTCTATAAAATGATAGGTAAGAGCTGATTGGTTGCTATGGGAAACTTCTTCACTGGACCACTTCTCCACGCTTTTCACATACATAAACCCCTTGGTCATTAGTGCTACTGAGATGTTAGGATGTTTTGAATGTCCTGCTTTCCATCATAGCACAACAGGTAAATAAATAATGCAGACAAATTATCTTATTTCCAAATGGGAAATGTAAGCTAAATAAGTCACTGTTGAAACAAGAAAAACAAAATTTAATGAAAACAACATGTCTTTCTAATGTAGTAGTAGAGTGTAAACTGTGTGTCATTATACCTTCTTTATAAATTGCTCACGGAATGCAGCCATAATCTATCCCAGGGTACTGGCTTGTGTAGTGATCTATCCTGTTGAGCTGGGTACACACTAGACGACATGTGTACCCAGCGATTCGACCCTCGACCCCCCTGTCGGTGGGCTGACATATCAGGCGGCCCGAAAACACTGGTCAATCTGGTGCCCGACCGCCCGATAAATCGGCCCCTGCCACATCCCGCTGCATGGGGTTGCCAGCCACATCGTCTGATTGGACTGTATGTAGAGAAGATCAGACAATGCAACTAACGACTGGAAGATTTCACTTTCCCATGCGTCGGAATCAGGCAAATTGTTAAAAAATCGTCTAGTGTGTAGGGGCATTTAGAGCAATGTGTGCTGTTTTTATTATCATCATAGGTTTGTAAGACGCAGCAGTGCTCTGCAGTGCCGGACAGTTGGGGAAACAGGATACACATAAAAGAGTGACATGCAATGTAGACAAATAAATGCCGACCTGAAACCAAAGTGTAGGGAGGGCCCTGATCATGAGTGAGTTTACGTTCTAATTGGAGGGAGGGTAATCGGGTCCTAACTGTCATGTTTCAAACACAGCCTGTAAAAATGTCAGGAGCTGATTGGTTGGTACTTTGTCTCCATCCACTTTATCTCTCTCCAAGGCTTAGTACATTTCCCCCTAAGGGCCGAATTCAATTAGGCGAAAAGTCGCAGCCGGCGAAATGCATTAGCCGCTGCAATCTTTTAGCCTCATTCGCTTGTTTGGATGCAAAGTTTTCGTGTACTTTCACACTGCTTGTTCGCTTTTCACCCTATTCAATTCGAAAACGCATATGTGCAAATGCATCGAATGGAGGAACTAGCGAAAAGGATAACTTATGTTGGGGAAATAAGCCTGTACCCCATAAAAAGCCTAACTGACCCTGGAAATCAATATAGAAGTGTATTAATAGCCCTAACAAAAGTATTTAGTGTTCTTAAATGGAGTCAAAGGGCTGTTATATGCACATTTGCATAAGTGTGGAAAAATTATCTAAAGTTCATTATTTTGTGAATTGCTGTAGTTAAATTAAGGGTACATTTAAATGGGTACTAGAATATTTTTGGGTCTCTAAACACCTGCTGCAGCCTCCTGCAATCCTAAAAACACCTGTCTCATCTATACAGCATCCCAAAATACCAGACCCAGTACTTTATACCCATTTCAAACACTTATTAAACTTTTACCCCAAAATGACATGACTTTTTTAGGGGGAATTAATTTATTTGTTTTATATTTTTTCCTTAATTAGTAAATTGGACCAAAGGGTCCTGAACCAAGGGCCTGATTCAGAAAAAAATCCGCCTCCAGGCCGCTCGCATAGCTGTGGGTGACCACCCACAGCTTTTGCGAGCGGCCTGGCGATGGTCGCGATTATCGCGACCACCGGGCTTGCAGCGAGACCTTTGTGGTAGGGTCTTGGTTCCCGCAAGCCCGAGTGAACTTCCTGCTCTAATAGAGCAGGAAGTTCACTACTGACATCACGAATTATGTCAGTAGGGCCGCCCACAAACGGCAGGTGTTCCTTCGGGAGCACCTCCGTTTGTCCAGCCACCTCCCTCCCCTCCTACAAAACAGGGCGAGCTGTCGATCAACATTGACAGCCGCTCCGTTTTGTAGTGAGTCCTGGAGCGAGTGAAGTCTCACTCGCTCCGGGGCTCGCGCATTGCGCACACCGCATGTGCGCACTGGCCGACCATCGACCCGCTTGCGAGCACTATGCGCTCGTGAGCGAGTCTAAATCAGGCCCCAAGTCCCCACATTTTTAGCCCAAAATAGGTATTTTGCACAACTTTTCGCCTGCCTCTGGGTGGAGAAACTTTCACGCCTGTTTTTGTCTATGGACCTATTGCACGTGTGAAAACGTCTTGGAATTGAATAGGGCGATACGCGGGAATGTGGAGGAAACATTGCATCGGCTAACGCTATTCACCGATCGCGGCTTTTGTGTTGCCCAGAGTGGAGATTGAGACAGTTCTGAGGGTGTCTTTGTATGAGTAGTATAGCTGAGAATAAGGTAAGTTATAATAAAGAGATGGGTTTGCAGAGAGCCTATGATTGCTGAGAGGTACAGTATGTTGAGACTTTTGATATATACAGTCAGGTCCATAAATATTGGGACATTGACAGAATTTTCAGATTTTGCCCTCTATTCACCACCACAATGGCTTTGAAATTAAACAAACAAGATGTGCTTTAACTGCAGACTTTCAGATTTAATTTGAGGGTAATTACATCCAAATCAGGTGAACGGTGTAGGAATTACAACGGTTTCTATATGTGCCTCCCACTTTTTAAGGGGCCAAAAGTAATGGGACTATCAACTCAAAAGCTATTTCATGGACAGGTGTGGGCTATTCCCTCGTTATTTAATTATCAATTAAGCAGGTAAAAGGTCTGGACTTGATTCTAGGTGTGACATATGCATTTGGAATCAGTTGCTGTCGACTCTCAATATGAGATCCAAAGAGCTGTCACTATCAGTGAAGCAAGCCATCATTAGCCTGAAAAATCAAAACAAACCCATCAGAGAGATAGCAATAACATTAGGTGTGGCCAAATCAACTGTTTGGAACATTTTTAAAAAGAAAGAACGCACCGGAGAGCACAGCAACACCAAAAGACCCGGAAGACCACGGAAAACAACTGTTGTGGTTGACAGAAGAATTATTTCCATGGTGAAGAAAAACCCCTTCACAACAGTTGGCCAAATCAAGAACACTCTCCAGGAGGTAGGTGTATATGTGTCAAAGTCAACAATCAAGAGAAGACTTCACAAGAGTGAATATAGAGGGTTCACCACAAGATGTAAACCATTGGTGAGCCACAAAAACAGAAAGACCAGATTAGAGTTTGCCAAACAACATCTAAAAAAGCCATTACAATTCTGGAACAACATCCTATGGACAGATGAGACAAAGATCAACTTGTACCACAGTGATGGGAAGAGAAGAGTATGGAGAAGTAAAGGAACTGCTCATGATTCAAAACATACCACCTCATCAGTGAAGCATGGTGGTGGTAGTGTCATGGCGTGGGCATGTGGCTGCCAATGGAACTGGTTCCCTTGTATTTATTGATGATGTGACTGCTGACAAAAGCAGCAGAATGAATTCTGAAGTGTTTCGGGCAATATTATATGCTCATATTCAGTGAAATGCTTCAGAACTCATTGGACGGCGCTTCACAGTGCAGATGGACAATGACCCGAAGCATACTGCAAAAGCAACTAAAGAGTTTTTGATGCTAAAAAGTGGAATGTTATGCAATGGCCAAGTCAATCCCCTGACCTGAATCCGACTGAGCATGCATTTCACTTGATGAAGACAAAACTGAAGGGAAAATGCCCCAAGAACAAGCAGGAACTGAAGACATTTGCAGTAGAGGCCTGGCAGAGCATCACCAGGGATGAAACCCAGCATCTGGTGATGCCTATGCGTTCCAGACTTCAGGCTGTAATTGCCTGCAAAGGATTTGCAACAAAGTATTAACAAGTGAAAGTTAGATTTAGGATTGTTTAGTTTGTCCCATTACTTTTGGCCTCTTAAAAAGTGGGAGGCACATATAGAAACCGTTGTAATTCCTACACCGTTCACCTGATTTGGATGTAATTACCCTCAAATTAAATCTGAAAGTCTGCAGTTAAAGCACATCTTGTTTGTTTCATTTCAAAGCCATTGTGGTGGTGAATAGAGGCCAAAATATGAAAATTCTGTCAATGTCCCAATATTTATGGACCTGACTGTATACAGCATCGTCGTTGAGGATTTCTTAAGAGGTTTGCAAATTGGTGAGACTGATGTGGAGTAACGAAAGAAAAGAATCAGGGGTCTATTTACTAAGCAGTGTTAGGAGAAGTGAAAAGTGAAGAGTGAAAAGTGATAAGGTGCCAGCCAATCAGCTCCTAACTGCCATCTCTGTTTGAAAAATGACAGTTGGGAGCTGATTGGCTGGCACCTTATCACTTTTCACTCTTCACTTTTCACTACTCCTAACACTGCTTAGTAAATAGACCCCTTAGTCTTATAGTATTTATAATGGGTATGGGGAATGCCAGATTAGATAGGAAGAGTTTTCAGTAGCCCAGGTGGGAAATGAGAGAGTATATAAGACCTGTATGGTAAGAAAGGGATGTATTCTGGCCACATTTGTAAGATCAAGGTAACAGCAGACAGGAATAAAGCAGGGGGGTGACGCAGAGGTGCTTTAAGAGAGGAGGGGGCCCGTGTGCAGGCTCTGATCGGGCCCCCTCCTCTCCGGCATTGTGAAATATGCAAAACAATTATGTCAACATTTTGGTCTGGACATGTTAAATGTCGACATTATGAACATGTTGACTTTTTACCTATTTCGACATATTGTTTGTGGACATATTATCCATGTAGACATGCTACTGTTGACATTCAGAACCTGTCGACATTCTGGTGTCAACATTCTGAATGTCACCTTTTCATACCACAGTAACTGTGCATCTTAAGCCGCGTATCCACTATATGATATAAATGAACGATAATGACATCATTATCGTTCAATCGTTCATTAATCCTGTAGTTTATATGCCAGCATCTGTCATCGCCTGAACCTACTGTCCAAACTGACGATATCGTCAGGTTGTGCAGGTTCGGGGATGAGGTAGGGTGCCTGCAATGAACGACATATCGTTCAATGTGGATTTAATATCCCCTGCACAGTATGAAGAACGGTTGAACGATAACGATGTCGTTATCGTTCAGTCGTTCATTAGTCGTGTAGTGGATACGCGGCTTTAGCAATAACATGCTGCACTGCAGGTGGGGCAGATGTAAAATGTGCAGGGAGATTTAGATTTGGGAGGGGCGTGTTCTAACGAACATCTAAATTGCAGTGTAAAAATAAATCTGTGCAGCATTTGTGGGCTACATGCAAAAGCAGCCAGTATGTACCCTGCATGCAAATAATAAATGTATTTGCACCCCTTGTACAACCTGGTTTGTTCAGGTGCACAGTTGGTTGCTCTTTTTTGCTTTACTCGCAACTCAGAATCAGGCCCAAAGAGTGTAGAGGTTGAGAATAAAGACGGCTCTGCCAACAGGTTTAAAAATTGCTAAAATGTTGTTTCCCTTAAAAAAAAAATAATAAAAAAAAAGCCCCAACACTGTTCCATTCAGCCACACACAGGCTACACCTCTTTGTACAGGAGGGACCAGAGTCTTGCTACAGCTGACGCGGGACTTGGGAGAGGTAAGTGTTAGAAAATATGGGCGCAAGGTGTGCGGTGTGGGCCCCCCCTGGACTCAGGGGCCCGTGTGCACTGCACCCATTATAGATACGCCCCTGAAGGTAGTGCATTCCTGTGTATTGGTGCAGCAGGGAAGTAGTCATGTAGATGACAGTTGAATGCGATTAGCAGAGAGTATGATAGGCATAGGCTCTTTAACCAGAATTTGAAATTGTATCCTGGAGGCAATAGCTGGGGCAATGATCAGCTGAGAATGGCAGTATTAATAAAACTTAGAGCAATCTAGTGGCCACATTCAAGATGGATCAATGCAATCACACATAGGAAGCTTTGAGGATCACCTTCCATCACTACCTTACTGTGAGGGATACTAAGTTATTGATTGTACTCTCCTGATCATCCTGACTGTCCTTTCTTAAGAAACTTGCCAAGTTTACTTCCATGCCACATGGAGTCACAAGCTGATACACACACTGCTGGCCAGAGTTTTAGAACACCACCATTTTTCAAGTTTTAATTGAAATTTAAGTGCACTGAGTTACCTTGAATGGTGCAAAGGTAAGAGGTAAACTCTAGAGGTTAAAACGAAATTAGGTTAGCAAAAAAATTAAACAATGTACATTTGAGAGTTTAAAAAAAAGGACTTTTTCAGGGAACAAGTAAACCCCACCAAGCTAGTTTGGAATGAACTGGACAGAAGGCTGAATGCAAAGCAGCATACAAGTGCAACACATTAGTGGGAAGTTCAGCAACAGTGTTGGGAAGAACTTTCAGAGCAATATTTGATTTGCTATTGTAGAAAGAATGCCACGTGTGTTTGGAAGCTATACCTGCGAAGGGTGGCTGCTTTGATGAGTCAAATATGTAGATTACATTTTGTTAAACAAAATGATTATATGGTTTCTTTTTTTATCTCCAATTATTTATATGTCATATGCTTTAGTTTCGGACTACAATGAGGCCTTAAACTGCGTACAGTCCAATAAAAATTAGAAAAATGGTGTTCTAAAACTCTATTGGGAGTGATTTATTTCTACGTTTTGTTTATGTTGTGCTCTCAAATAAAACTAGCAGCGGGTACTTCTACCAAGCTCCTGGTTTGGTGTGCTACCAATTTTCTGCTGCATGCAAGGTGCTGCCATTTACCCAAGGATACGGCAACCCTAACGTGCTCTTGCATTTTTTACTATATTCATTGGGAATGGGTAACCATTATGATAGAAAACAAAATCATTTGGGCTGATTATTTATAACCTCAGGTTTACACTGAACCATATTTGTATCTCTATGCAAATTCTTCCCTGCTGAATAGTAGCAAAAACATTTGATTTTGTAAGTAGCCTTTTTCCCTACTCTTTGAAGATCTTACTCACGCAACTCAGCTTCAAAATTGAGCGTGGCCTTTCAGTGTCTCCATAATTATACGCTTCTCTCCCTATTTTATTTGGCTGTCTGAGCAATTAACCCCTGGTAGTAATGCAGCAGATAGCGTGACCAGCACTGGGATACATGCTTTACCATATCAATACACCGTTGTTCTCTGCGAGCTTGTAGCTGAGGACTTGTCACACTATCCTTTCACTGATCTAGAAACCCCTTGCCTGTTAGATGATGATTACAATTGCTTAAAGACATCTCCTACTCTAAATGTGCAGATGAAACAGGTATGGGTCACCTACAAAAATTTCTTTGATGTAATCAGCGTCTGTCAATAGAATGAATTTGCTTTTGTTTCATAATGAAGGGCACTTGTCTGTTGTGTCCAATCAGGCTTATCACTAAATTCTTTGTTTTTTCTTTTTTTCTTTTTTGCCTTTTTAAATGTGAAATGCTTTTGTATATAATATCCATTATCATGTTGGCTATTTCTGGATTTAAGTTAGATTTAAATGTGATATTTTTAAATCGCCCATAATTCCGTAATGCAAGGGATTTGCAATAGGTTCTCTTTACGCTTACTGCCATAAGGTGATGATCAAATGTAGGAAAAATGTGCTCATGTCTAGATTTGTAAAAGCTGTTTACTATTTACTTTGGCAAAAGTTCCAAAAATAAAATCCATTTCCTTTTTTAATATGCAGAGTGGACTTGTGGTTCTTGGCATCTTTATGTCCTAATGAGAGTTTGTTATAGCATAACTCACAACACAACATAATGGTACAGAAATTAACCATTCTTGGTTTTCTTTATCTCTTTCATCCCAAAAGCTCTGTGGTCCTCATTCATGCCAGTAGCATTCTATGTCGATCAGCAGAAGGCTGAACTATTGTAGTAGGACTTAAAACAGTGTCCAGAGAGGTCTCAATACTGTATAACCTTGGAGAGAATAATTCAAAAATGAATTTGGGTTTAATGCACCTAAACAACTACAGTACATGAATTATACATGAATATAATAAGATGCATCCGTTGTTTCTTGAATTTATTTTAAACTTATGAAAGCCAATACCACAGTTGGTTTGATCTGGCACAGTGTCCAGTGTGGGGTGAAGACTGCTGAAGACTCCATGCAGACCATGCTTCTCTTACCTTCGGTGTGGGATTGCAAAAGGTTCCATCTTATGCAGACCATGCTCCTCTTACCTTCGGTGTGGGATGAAGATTGCAGAAGGTTCTGTCTCATACAGACCATGCTCCTCTTATCTTCAGTGTGGGATGAAGATTGCAGAAGGATCGGTCTCATGCAGACCATGCTCCTCTTACCTTCGGTGTGGGATTGCAAAAGGTTCCATCTTATGCAGACCATGCTCCTCTTACCTTCGGTGTGGGATGAAGATTGCAGAAGGTTCTGTCTCATGCAGACCATGCTCCTCTTATCTTCAGTGTGAGATGAAGATTGCAGAAGGTTCTGTCTCATGCAGACCATGCGCACCTTACCTTCGGTGTGGAATGAAGATTGCAGAAGGATCGGTCTCATGCAGACCATGCTCTTCTTATCTTCAGTGTGCAGCATAAAACCCCATCCTGCCAAGCACCTCAGTAACCTCCTTGAAGAAGGCCATGAGCCAAAACGCGTTGGGAACATTTCTTACCACACCTTGCTACTCCCCGCCACCTCACTACAAGGACCCTGCCTGATCCAGCAACCCACTCTCGACTTGTGACCGGAGTCACCCCCTTGCGCCCAGACACGCGCCTCCACAGCTGTAGCACGCATCGCGACTGCCCTCATCCGTCGCCACCACATTTGCTGCACAGGAGTTCCCTCGGACCAAGCAGCCGCTAGCACCATCAGCAAACTGCACCCTGACTGTCCTGGACCATAACACATTCCCATCCCCCGGCCCCGCCGGTGGCACCACTCTGCACACACCATCGGCCTCCCGCCCAGCATACGGCGGCGCACAGAGACTGGCCCTCCAGACCGCATCGTGGCACAAGGAACTGCCGTCCGCCTAGGCACCGCCAGAGGCCACCCACAGACTGCTACTCAGCATCACCCACAACCACATACCCCAGGCATGTCGCAGACCTCAGCACCACCCACCCGGCGCCGGCACCATACGTCCTAACCAGGATAAGACTTCCATCGAACCCTACACTGCCATACCCCATCTGCAACGCCATATAGAAGACAACCTACTGGTAGGTAAGTTGCATGCATGCTACAGCGCGCGGGACGCCGCCACAGCAGCACACACGCCCTAATCATCACACCATCCTCCTGATGGCTTCCAAGACTGTAGACCAAAGACGTGCCGGCCTAGAACCGCACGGTAAGGAGCCCCCTGAAAGAGTCCACCCAACTTCCCCCCAAGCCAGTCACACCACACCCCCCCTTGGACCATTCCTGAGCAGCACTATGCCTTCTCATTAAACGGTTTATCCCCAAACCAGGTTGGGTGTCCATTTTTTCCACAAAAGCACCACACAATACGCACACATCAGGGGTGTTTTAAGAGAGGAGGGGGCCGTGTGCACTCCCCATGCGGGGCCCCCTCTTCTCTCCCCGGAGGCCGGTAGCCAACTGACGTGGCTGGCCAGCCACCAGAGCATTAGTAGACTCTGGGCACTAGAGTGTGCCAGGAGTCTACTGCACAGAATACCAGAAAAATGGCCGCGGTGGTCATTTTCCGGTGTTCTGAGCAGCGCGGACACCCGACGCGGGTCCACGGACAGGTGAGTTTAAAATAATATGGGTGCAGCCGGGCCCCCCTGGACTCGGGGGCCTGTGTGCCCCGCACACACTGCACCCATTATAGATACGCCACTGGCACACATCCCTATCCCGCATATTTAGAGAGCGCACCTGACCCACCCTTTTTTCCAGTTTGCAAATCCGGTACGAATAGGTACCCCTACCACAGGTGCAGCACTCCCCCCTTCCCCCTCCTGTACCACCGCACACACACTTATCCACCCCCCAAACCCCCCCCCACTCACCATGTACCTCTCGAGTCCCATCTCACCCACCCACTCAACACCCCCACCTTACACCCAATGCCCATCACCCTCCCTGCCCCCCCTCCGCAACCTTTCTAACCTCCCTTTCCACACCCCCGTCACCCCACGACCTCCCCATTCCAAAATCACCCCCACCCCACCCACCATATACATACTGTATGAGCGCGGTTCACAAACCATTGGCTGCAACCTCTGTCTCATGCAGCCCATGCTCCTCTTATCTTCAGTGTGGGATGAAGAGTGCAGAAGGTTCTGTCTCATGCAGACCATGCTCCTCTTATCTTCGGTGTGGGATGAAGATTGCAGAAGCCTCCGTCTCAGGCAGCCCATGCTTATCTTTCCTTTGGTGTGGGATGAAGAGTGCAGAAGACTCTGGGCCTCATTCAGAGGCGGTCGGAGGATGCAAGCGGTCGCTCAGAAACTGGGCGGCCACTTGCATCCTGACCGCCCGCCTCTGTTGCGGTCGTTAGGCTGTGGGTTAACACCCACAGCTCTAACGACCGCTCGGGTGATGGTCGCGATGGTCAGAGACCATCGCGACCATCGGGGCTTACGACGAGACCCTAGGGTAGGGTCTCACTTGTCATAAGCCCCAGAGAGCTTCTGGCTCTGTCAGAGCCGGAAGCTCTCCACTGACATCACTAGTGATGTCAGTGGGGCCTCCCCCAAACGGCAGGCGGTCCCATGGGAACGCCTCCGTTTGGGCTGCCACCCCCCCCGGCCCGCCTTCCAATCGGGGCGAGCTGTCAATCAACATCGACAGCTCGCCCCCTTTGGAAAGAGACCCGCTACGACCAGCGCCGTCGGTCGTAGCGGGTCTCACGCATGCGCACAAAGGAGCCGGCTCCCTCGTGCGCATGCGCACTAGACAAACATCGAGGCGGCCGTGTGGTCGTAGACCGTACGGCCGCCTCTGAATACAGCCCTCTGTCTCAAGCAGACCATGTTCCTCTTACCTGAAGGTTCTTTCTCATGTAGTCCATGCTCCTCTTATCTTCTGTGTGGTGTGAAGATTGCAGAAGCCTCCGTCTCATGCAGACCATGCTCCTCTTGCCTTCGGTGTGGGATGAAGAGTGCAGAAGACTCTGGGGCTGATTCAGACCCACTCGCAAGTGCTATGCGCTCTCAAGCGGGTCAATGTTTACCCCCTGCGCATGTGCCGCCTCCAGCATGCGCATGCGCGATACCCGGGCAGCGACGGGCTCTCCATCGCTACGGGTCTCGCACCAAAACGGGGTGGCTGACCATTGTGATTGACAGCTTGCCCCGTTTTGGAGGTGGGCAGGGGGGGTGGCTGGACAAACTGAGGCATTCCCTAGGAAACGCCCTCCGTTTGTGGGCGGCCCTACTGATATCATTAGTGATGTCAGTAGGTCGACTTCCTGCTCTATTAGAGCAGGAAGTCCACTGGGGCTTGCGATGGACTAGACCCTACCACAAGGGTCTCGTCGCAAGCCCGATGGTCGCGACCATTGCGACCATCACCTGGCCGCTCGCAAAAGCTGTGGGTGGTCACCCACAGCTTAGCGAGCGGCCAGGAGGCCGGCTCCCAAAAAAAAAAAAAAACGCCCTGATTCAGAGCGAGTGCTCTGAAAGAGCGAGCGCTCTGAAAGAGCGTCCGGCTCTGAATCATGGCCTCTGTCTCATGCAGACCATGCTCCTCTTACCTTTGGTGTGGGATGAAGAGTGCAGAAGGTTGTTTCTCATGCAGCCCATGCTCATCTTACCTTCAGTGTGGGGTCTCATGCAGACCATGCTCCTCTTACTTTTGGTGTGGGATGAAGAGTGCAGAAGGTTTTGTCTCATGTATACCAAGCCCCTCTTACCTTTGTAGTGGGATGAAGAGTACAGTCGGTTCTGTCTCATGCAGACCGTGCTCCTCTTCTCTTTGTAGTGGAAAAGAAGATTGCAGTAGGTTCTGTCTCATGCAGACCATGCTCCTCTTACCTTTTGTAGTGGGATGAGTGCAGAAAGTTCTCTCATGCAGCCCATGTTCATCTTACCTTCGGTGTGGGGTCTCATGCAGACCAAGCCCTTCTTACCTTTTGGAATGGGATGAAGAGTGCAGTAGGTTCTGTCTCATGCAGACCATGCGCCTCTTACCTTTGTAGTGGGATGAAGAATGCAGTAGGTTCTGTCTCATGCAGACCAAGCCCCTCTTACTTTTGTAGTGGGATGAAGAGTGCAGTAGGTTCTGTCTCATGCAGACCATGCTCCTCTTACTTTTGGTTTTCGGATGAAGATTGCAGAAGTTTCTGTCTCTTACCTTCTTTATAACAGCATGTACAGTCACTGAAAGTGGGTGTCTCAGTCCTTGCACATTCATTCGCACGGAAGTACACCAAGGAAGAACTTTATAGAGGCATTTGCATAAAGTCACAGATGTGCCACCGCCAATAGGCGCAGACTCTTTTCCATCTTCCTCTGAATCAGCCCTGTGCCTCATGTATACCTGCATGCTCTTACCTTCTAACATCACGGCTGCTCCTGAAACCAGAGACTTAGCCTGCACACCTCCTATTCTGTACAGCCCTTTTCGGCTACCTCATTTCTATATGTCTCTGCCCAACTTTCATACCTAGAAAAAAGAATCACAGAAAAATCCGTCGACATTCTGCTGGGAACCAGTAAAATGCAAGAGTCTTTACTGGATCACAGCGGTGTGCTGGGGGATTTTTCAGCTCTTCTCTCTTTTTTTTTAGATAACTCCTCCCCTTCAAGCACCTGATGTGGACTAGCATCATTATACTGCTCTCACACCTATTAAGATGATCTGTGGCGATTTCACATACAAATAGTTTTGCTTTTCTCCGCCATAAGAATCTAACACACCTATGAAAAACAATTGAAGATGTGAATATATAAAGTAACAATATTCTGAAACACTTATTATTATTATTATTATTATTATTATTATTATTATTATTATTATGATTATGTTTTTTAATGGCTGAAGATGTTATGATCCATGGGTCATAATAGCAATGTTATTTTAAATCTTGGTAGTCTATTTACTGATATATTTTGTGGATAAAAGTGCTATGTCCAATTCTTAGTGGATAATTCATCTTTAACTCTAAATATCTCAGTTTCTTCAATTGTAAGTGCGTGCATCTCACTTCGGGCCGTATTCAATTAGAAAATATCGCCTGAAAACTTTTCGCCTAATTCAATTCCATGACGATTTCACCTAAGCAGAAACTCGATGCATTGAATTCCGCAAAAAAGTTTCTCCAATGAATATCAGGTGAAAAGAAGTGCAAAATCTTTATTTTGGGGTGCAAACGTGGGTAAACGACTCAGAACCCTTGGGACAGCCCCCAAAGGACAAATCTGCAAAAAAAAAAAAAAATACATCATTTTTGGGGTGTAAATTGTAAAAAGTGGGAGGACAAGCATAAAAACTAGCAAAATAGGCTTCTTGGGGGCTGCAAGGATGGGTCAGGGGTTTCTGGGATTGCAGGTGCATGTAGCAGGTGGATTTTTCATGCTTTTAAAAACTTCACTTTAGAGACATAATAATATGCTAGCACCCATTTTCAAGTCCCCCAAATTTGACTGGACTACTTATTTTCACCAAAAATTTACTGCTTAATGCCATTCTTCACCACTTTTACAAAGACGCTAATAGCAAGCAAGTTACACAACTCAAGTACCCAAAATAGCTTTATTAGGGCTATTAGTACACATCTATATTGATTTCCTATGTTAGTGTATCTTTTTCTGGGGTACAGACTGATTTCCCCAATTTTTTCTGTACTTTTCGCCTGTTCCGCATTTGCCTATTTCCGTTTTCGCCTGTTTTGCAATTGCATTAGGTGAAAAGCGGGGACGAGCACGGAATGAATTTGCCTCTGAAAACAGGCGAATGAGGCGGAAAGTCAGACAGGCGGAAACTTCCTGAATTTTTCGCCTCCAATTGAATACGGCCCTCCAAGTTCACTTCTAATAAACATACACAAGAGCCTGTTTGCACTGGATTGCAGGTGCTAATTAGTGTCTGCAGGCAAAGATGCCTGCAGTCTTTTACATGTTTCCCACCCACTCTATGGTCCTCATTCAGAGGCGTTCGCATAATGCGAGTGCTCGTTCTGAATGTGGGCGGCCGCTTTTCTTTTGAAGTGCAGCCTCCTGGTCGCTAGCTAAGGTGTGGGTTACCACCCACAGCTTAAGTGACCGACCAGGTTGATGGCCGCGATGGTCAAGACCATCGCGACCATTGGGGCTTGCGACGAGACCCTAAGGTTGGGTCTCGGCAACCGCAATCCCCAGGGAGCTTCCTGCTCTGATCGAGCAGGAAGCTCCCCACTGACATCACTGCTGATGTCAGTGCGGCGCCCACAAAACGGCATGCGTTCCTTAAGGAACGGCTCCGTTTGTGAAACCACCGCCACGCCTACAAAACAGGGCGAGCTGTCGATCACCGTTGACAGCCGCCCCTTTTGTAGAGAGCTCCGGCGCAAGAGAATTTCTCTCTCGCTCCGGGGCTTGCACACGTGCAGTGCGGCCGCTGCGCGTGCGCAGGGCCTAAGCATCGGCCCGCTTGCGAGCGGGTCTGAATAAGGTCCTATATACCTACAACTCTCTCTAATATAGGGATAGCCATCTAACCATTGATGTTTTCAAAACATCGATAATTCCTGGCCGATATCAACTAGAACCAATGGATGACTGTGAGAAGGATGACTGTGAGCCGATGTTTTTTTTTCTTTGTACAGGACGAAGCTTAGTCCCGCCCCCCAGTGGCCGGTAAGCCCCACCTCCATTTTTGATTGGCCCCGCGACCTGGCATCCCCCGGCAGCAGTGTCCATCGAGGGGGTGCAAACCATCGACGGTTCACCACAGATGGTTTGCGTTACATCGATGATTATCATTGATGGGCCCATCAATGGTAACCATCGATGGGCAACCCACCAATGGCCATCCCTACTCTAATGGCGATTAGTATGTAGTATTGTAGCATGAACTACAGCCCACACTCGCTCCATACACTCCCCTGTGTGACCTGGCATCTGAAATTACGAGGGAGGGACTTATATGCAATCCAAAACATGCAACATCCATTTTTGAGATCCGAACTTGGCAAGTCAGGACTCAGTTGGTTCGACTTGGAACCCCAAAGTCGGGGGGTGGTCAGTTTTCAGAAAAACTGAGCCACTCATCTCTAGTAATTTGGCATGCCGGCAATTTTACCAGTCTACCGGCAGCCTATACTGAGGCTGAGCTGCAGCTGGGCTACATGGACCACATATGCATGACCATGATCTTACTGAACTTTATCTACTCGCGATCGTCCATATATGCGATACTGGGGCTGATTCTAAGCCGCTCGCAAAGTGGCTGCAGTTGTGCTAAAGCAAGATCCCTTATTACTAATGTGCGGGTGTGTGCATCTGAAAGCGGGAAGTCATGCCGCCTATTGGTTTGTCGCCGGCTGCCACCAAAAGTCTTCATTAGTTTCGGCACTTGCATCGGCCCCATGCTCGGTGCAAGAGATCCGTTAGAACCAGGCTTCCCTTCCACGTGCGCACAACTCAGATTCACACAGAGAATTAGATACACGCCCATGGCGCTCCTACAAGTCAGGGCGGTTCTGTGCGCTCACATTGTTGCCGTTCATTCATTCATCTGTGCACAAGCTCCAATGTAAGACTGGCCCTGATTTTCATGCATTTCTCCTCCAACTTGTTTATGCCTACATAGAAAATTACATTGTGCTGTAAGTGTTGAAATCTAAAAGTGAGTTGAAAACTGTAATTTATGCCTTAACCGACATTTAAACTACTCCTTTTCCACTGTTAGCCTCTCATGTGGATTCATTTATTTGGGGGTTTGGTTTAGTTTTCACAGTGATCTTGATCTTAACAGTGTATGTATGCATGACTGCCTTAAAGATACATGAATTGGTTATCCCATTGTTTTTCTAACATTGAAATTCATAAAGTTTTGTTTATGAAATATCTTCATTAAAAGAGAGTCATACAATCAGCTATGGTATGTTTTGTCGACATCCACCAGGTGAGAATGTCAACCTGGTCATAATGGCAGCATGCAGCATGTCAACATGCTCACTATGTCAACATTGACCAGATCGACAGTCATCGTGTTGACATTGATGAAATGTCGACATGATTAGTATGTTGACAAAACGTCCCTGATGGTCTAGCGGTGACTTACTGGGACGGTGGATCCGACAGTCAGCTGATGAAGAAAAGTGAATGTGCCTATCCCTTAGCTCCCCTTCCATAGCCTATCCCTAACCACCCTTCCCGCAGCCTATCCCTAACCCCCCCTTCTGAAACCTAACCTCCCTTCCCGCTGCCTATCCCTAACCTCCCCTTCCACAGCCTAACCACCCATCCCGCAGGCTAACCCTATTCTCCCCTTCTGTAGCCTACCCTTAACCACCTTTCCCGCAGCCTAACCCTAACCTCCCCTTTTGTAGCCTACCCCTAACCACCTTTCCCGCAGTCTAACTCTAAACTCCCCTTCCGCAACCTAATCCTAACCACCTTTCCCACAGCCTATCCCTAACCACCCTTCCCGCAGCCTAACCCTGACCTCCCCTCCCATAGCCTACCCCTGACCTCCGCTTCAGAAACCTAACCCTAACCTCCCCTTCTGTAGCCTACCCCTAACCACCTTTCCTGCAGTCTAACCTTAAACTCCCCTTCCGCAACCTGACCCTAACCACCCTTCCTGCAGCCTAATCCTAACCTCCCCTTCCACAGCCTAATCCTAACCTCCCCTTCCACAGCCTAACCCTAACCTCTCTTCCCGCAGCCTATCCTTAATCTCCACAGCCTAACCCTAACCTCCCCTCTCCCGTAGCCTAACCCTAACTGCCCCTCCACAGCCTAACCGTCCCTTCCGCAGCCTAACCCTAACCGCCCTCCCACAGCCTTACCCAAACTGACTCTCCCACAGCCTAACCCTAACCTCCCCTCTCCCGTAGCCTAACCCTAACTGCCCCTCCACAGCCTAACCCTAACGGCCCTCCCACAGCCTTACCCAAACTGCACCTCCCACAGCCTAACCCTAACCTCCCCTCCCACAGCCTAACCCTAACGTCCCTCAGACTGCCTAACCCTAACCTCCCCTCCCACAGCTTACCCCTAACTGCCCCTCCCACACCCCGACATGTAAATGATCATAACTGTCTACATTGTAAATGTTGACATCAGTGGCGTAACTACTGCCCCCGCAGCCCCCGCGGTGGCTTGGAGGCGCCGGGTGGCGTTGGGGCGCCGGGGGCAGTAGCTTCGCCACTGCAACTGTGAGCGCTGGACTCTGAAATGATCGGAGGCCTCCGATCACTTCAGAGGCCATCATTACCAGTAATGCAGTGCGCGGGTGACGTCATGACGTCACCCGCGTTCTGCATTACTGGGAATGATGGCTGACTGGGAGGGGGGGTCTAAAACTTTTTTGCCATGGGGGAGCAAAATTTATAGTTACACCACTGGTTGACATTATGACTACAACCCATCTATTCTAGTCTAGATAACATTAATATAGTGTGTGTGTGTGTTGACAAATGATGATTACATAACCTCTTGATCAACTACTTATAATCTGTCATTGTCACACACTGTGATTTGTTTCTAGACTTCCAGCAAATATGGTATTAAAACATTCTGAAAAACATGTGTTCATTTTTACCTTGTTTTAGCCCACTCATTTTTGACACTGTATTTTCAAAGTGTTGCTGACCCAGGTGTGTTATACTTATCAACATTCAGAATGTTGACAGCATAACGTTGACCTGTTGTGAATGTAGACATTTAACATGTTGACATTCACAATGTTGACACTGACATAATGTTAGGTTTTTCTATGTAAATCTAAGCCTAACCCTAATCCAGTGGCATCACTAGGGTGGTGCAGACCGCATCAGGTGTCACCCTCCGAGGGGGTGACACCAAAATGCCGGCTCCTCAGTGACCAGCAGGTGGGAGCTGCACTGTGATGTTAGTGTGCAGCGCTCGGCTCACGGTCACTGAAGAGGAGCCGGCAGTGCGGGGAGAGTCTTTGGCTGCAGCCTGGGATCTTCAGGAGTGCTGGGCACGCCCCCAGAAGTTACAAAACCGGGGGTATGCCATGAGGCTACGTCCCTACCCCATGAGGCCACACCCCCTTATCAGTATCACGTGCCAGGGGTGTCATCAACCCCAGTCACACTAATGCTCTAATCGCAGTCTAATCCTAATCGCAGTCTAACCCTGACCCTTTAGAACAAAAATGAGTTAACCACAAACTCAGTCTCCAGGCGCTATTAAATTAATCTGATGATGTTAGATTGTTAATAATATCATAATCTATAGTACGCTGCTCCCCAATAAAGTAGATCTGTTACTACTTAACGGTTAGAGATTATATATATACAACAAAAATCCTTCCTAAATATATTCATATATAAATAAATAAATAAATGGCATCATTCAAAAGGATCGCACATCCTTTTGAATGATGCCATTTATTTATTTATATATGAAGATATTTAGGAAGGATTTTTCTTTTTTTATGTGTATGTAATAGAATGTGTTTATATTCTGAATTATCTTTTTTGATAGAGTGATATGTTTGTTTTGTCACAAAATCTTAGGTGCAATTATGCACTGGTTTCTGAGACACAGATGTTTTATAATTAATTGATTGATTGTTGAAAACACCCAATTGGTTGTGAGTGCTTTAAAAGACTGGAGGAGAGTCCCCCTCTATTACGGACCATCTTGAAAGAAACTGCCATTTGAATCAGGCAGAGAAACGCGTCAAGGACATTTATTGGGACATTGTTTGGACCAGTCCTGACCCCTGGCATATCTGTGGATACTTACCGGATGGTGTTCGTGGAGACTCGGATGCTGGATGCGATTCCCTTTTTACACGCTATACGCTAAAATGATTAAACACCAGAGCCAGCCAGGAGTGTTTGATACAAGACTGTGAGTACGCCCATTATTATTCCATATAGGGCGATACATGACTTATGAATGATAGTAAATATCCATTACTCCTTGGCAAAATACGGCGGGTGTTCCGCTAACAGCGGTGAAGACTGATGTCGGATTGAAAACGGGATACGGCCAGTGAGAGCTCTATTACATCGGAGTAGTTGATACCATTATACCCAACTGCTTTTTGTTTTTTTCCACAAGAAGAAGCCACTTAAGAGGTTCTATTCCTCATTTGATAAAGGACCTTTCATATTTTCTCCATAAATGAATAAGAGATCATCAATTGATATTGGATAGGATATATGAGCAATCCTTGCAGCATTGTAGCATTGCTACCTAGAGTGAGATTGTGAAAGAATATGATCGGCTGCTTGCTCTAGTGGTTTCTAGGCACGTTATTGTTTATCAGTAGTTAAGTGGAGATATATCAGGATATTGTTCCATTATAATTATATATATATGTATTATTGGAATTGTGTGGTGTATGGTTTTATGCAAGCCTAGCCAAGAACTAGGTACTTTTATATTATATTATTAAATATTAATGATTTTTTACATCTGTGTCTTAGTTAATCTATGATATCGCGCACCCTCAAGTGGAATAGTTTTTTCTATTCCTCTTGTATATATATATAACCCTGACCCTAAAGCCATTGTCAATATTTACATTGTCGACATGTGTTAGCCCATGTTGTATATCTACTTCTGTACATGTCGACAATATGATAGCATACTGCTCACTCAGTAAAACATAATTAATTCTTCATTCCTAGAAGCATTTTTCACGTATGTCCCTTTTATGAATTTGGTCAAAATCTGTATTTGTCATGATCCTCATACAGTACACAATACTTTCAATTAATTTTATATTGATGATGTACAAGTAGATAAGTGTGATTTTTATTTTGTGACAAGAACTGGAAGTAAAAGTAATTGCATGCTTGAAGGGTTTCTCCTTTTCCCCCTATCACTACCTAACCTAATTTACTACGATAAAAGTATTATTAACCTGTAAGTCCAGTGTTGTGTACTCTGCTCAACTCCTAGATCTGAGTATACAATGTTATACTTAGATATATGATAAAATTTCCAGGCTCTATTACCAACTAGAGCAGATTATAATGTGCTACAATAGTATATCACATTGTGCTACCATAGTAGAGCAGGTGATGATGAGATATAGCTGGCCAGAGACTGTGATACTACTAGAACTCCAGCATCCGGCTAAATGCTGTAAGTATAACATTTTACGCTTGGAACCCTGATGCTATTAGGTGTAATTAGTTATAACTGGCAGCTTTGTATATATCTCTGGGAAGTATTGGGAAATGAAAGGTGGTTTTTTTTCTCTTTTTCTTATGTTCTTGCAAGGCATTTACAAGTGATATTTACATGGAGTATGGGTTTGTAAAGGAAAATTCATGGTGGCTGAAAAGTGGGTTCAGTCAGAAAGATTAGGCTGAAGGGTTGGGGTGGGGGGATATTGTAATTCGTAGATGTAAGGAGGTTATTCTAGATGGAAAAGAATGACTATAGCTGAATCATTATTTCTGTAATTTTTCTTTTAAAAATGGCCATTAAAAGATAGTTTTCAGTCACCATTATACTGTATATAGGGCCTTATTCAGAGATGTTTACGCAGTTGAGTGATTATCGGTAATTTGCGCGTACATCTGAGTCGCACTGCGCATGCGTCAAGTTTAATTACCGTTGTTGCTCGGAGTGAGCATTTATTCGCAAAGCAATTGGCAAACAGAGACCCTTTGTGACGGCATTGGGGGGTGGAAACTCAAACGCAGGTGTGTTGCGACCATTTTCGGGGGCGTGTCTCTGATCCTACATGCAATAAAAATGGCTCCGACATCACTGTCCCCGTGGCCATTCTGCACTACCATAGGCGTCTTTGTATGCAGCCGCTTGGATTTACGAAGCCGCCGGCAGGCGTCTCAATTCCAAACTGAGGGCAGCTGCGACATTGGCGTATTTATCGCACAGCTGCTGCGTACAAATTCTCAGCTGCGGTCGATTTAACGTCCATCTTTGAATCGGGCCCATAGAGCATATGCAACTTGTGTATGTTACAACATATGAATAGTCTTCCTTTCCATCATGTGTCAATAGTTTAGAGGGGTCACTAAGTGCGACCCAAATATAGGAAGTCTCTATGAGATCAGTGGGTCCTATTCTCTTCCAGTACACATGTTGGTGTGTTCCCTGCCACCGTTTTAGTAAATAGAGAAGCTAATTATAAACTCCAAGATGATCTTATCTTAGTAGAGCTGGACTTGGAGGGAGCTTCAAAGAGTTATGATGTGTACAGCAAGGAGATGAAGGGGTTTCAGAGTGCTCATGAAGCTGACAGTCATGTACATGAAATACATTATATTGACAGTGCCAATGCTCGGCATGAAATGAGTCTTGTGTGTGTCTGTTTATGTGTGATGTCACGGAAAGTTCTCGCTGGAAGAATAGACTTATTCATGACGCTTCCGTTTCTATATCTCCAATATCCGCAACACCAAAGGATTGTGTAGCATGCTTCCAGTTGGATTGGGTGTAATTTATGCCCTCTAGATTCTTTATATGCAATAAATTATCTTACAGTACATCATTGGTTATTGCACCCTGCCATCATGTGGCTTAAAGGGAGCCTTTCATTAAAAATATATACAGTAAAGTCACGAGAGGGATTTCCAATAGCAACAGGATCACAAGACAGCTGCAAACTGCTGAGACATCCTGCAGAGATTGGTCATGTTGAGAAGGTTTGTTTTTGCAAATGAATAATTCCTGCGAGAAGATCTTTAAAATGCACCCTGTTGGCAAGACCCTAATGTGTGTGTGGTTCAGCAATCGGGAGTGGTTTTCCCATTCCTGGCACATTTAGCCCCCCCCCCCCATCAGTGCTTGTTCTCAGCTTCTGTAGTGAGTGCAGGTGCATTTCGTTGCTAAGAGATCCACATGACTGACTTGTTATTGCACCTGTGATTATGTCAGGAGACCTGGAAATCATGCCCTGTTACTGTTCTCAGGAGAATCTAGACAGTGTTTAGAAAAGTAGTCAGATCAAATAAAATTATTATTATGTTTGTCTTACCTACAAAAATTGCTTTACTAACCATGGTTTTGTGACTGGTTGTCTTATATAAAGCCTATATATATATATTTATTTATTTATTTATTATTTAATAAATGTACTAAGGATAATATGGTATATTCTTCCAAGTTATTTCTGAAATCAAAGAATTGCACACTAGTAATAATGATAAAATGTTATATGTGATAGATGTTATATGAGGCAACAATAGAGTTTCAGCAGAAACTTGGTCATATGTTGATTAAAATATATATTGTAAACACTCCTTGTTAGAACCAAACTATGCTCATTTGTATCCTTGTACACAACAGAAGTCATTTACAAAACTGGCGCATTTCGCTTTTCACAATTATCCCTATTTATCCATCTTGTTCATACATAGTGAACGCCCACCTACTTGTTATGGAAACTGTCCCCAGACAACTTTTGGGGGTCTGCAGAATACGTATGTCACATCAAAGTCCAGCCATCTTCCATTTTAGAACAACACCCTTCATTAAATGTCCTTCTTGTCTTAAAATACTGCTCAGCTAAGCCTCAATTATGGGTTATATAAATCCATACTTACGTACTCTACCAAAATGTCCAAGGAAATCTCCTGGACTCACAGGAGAGCTCACCATTATGCTGGATCTCGCCCACTTCCTTTGTAAAATTGGCAGTGTGAAACGCGTTAGCATGGTCCAAACCCTTACTGCACAGTGGTCTGATTAGAGGCATTGCGCATGAGGGATGTAGCCATGATGAGCTATTCTATGCATACTTATTACAGTGGTTGAAGAGTGTTTCCTATACAATTCACATGAAAGAAGCAGATCACCCCACTGAAAGTATCGGCTGAGACCCGATCTCTACTAACTCAAGAAAATACTTTTCCTTTTGCAGGGGGGGGAGTGGGTAGGCTGGCAATGTTACTATAAATGTGCCGTATTTTGCTCCTTTAAATATTGTATCCTGAAAATGTAACTGAAATATTGCTTTTGCATGTGGGTTAAAATAAGGCATATAACTGCGTCCAGTATTTCTTTAGCATAAAATGCACCTAATCTGCTCCGTTTCTTTCCATTAGAGCATACAAAAGTTTCCATCCCCATCAGATGCCTCCATTTTGGGGCACAAATTCTGTTTGCATAAAAACTCTGGCGCATTGGCACAATGCGCCTGGAGGTTGCCATAGTGTTGGGGTACTTCTATCATCTGGTCACTCCCACCAACTCTTACCTTCTAATCTCTCCACTTCATTATTTGCATTCAATGCTCACATCAGTCGCCTTTTCCAACTTCCTCGAGTAGCTGACTTTTCTGGTCCCCCTGGCCTTAACTCAAAATTCCATGTTAACTTTGCTTCTTGGCTCCTAATCTTCAAATGGGCTCTCAAGACCCTATTCTTCCTCAATGCTTTCCAGCTCTCATCCTCCATGTTCCTTCCTCACAATCCAGCCCATCTGTGTCACCCCTGTTTGTCTGCCCCCTCCCCTTTAGAATGTAAGCTCTCATGAGCAGGGCCCTCTTCCCTCACGTGCTTCTCCTTCACTTAAGGTTGCCATACATCTGCGATGGATCGTCACGATGCAGGGATGCGATCGGAAATTTCCAATCGGCCATCGGAAACTCCCGATCGCCCACCATCGGATCGCAGACATTTGCTATGTTAAATGTCGGCGATTTGACGATCGCGATCATTTTTTGATCACGATCGTCAAATCGTCAAAATCCAACATGTTGGATTTGTGCGATGCCGGATTGCAGCTTCGCGGGATCGCGGCAATCCATTACTCCTACTTTAATTTGCAACAGCACCTAACCCTTGGTTGCTGACACCATGCTGCTTATTTAAGTGTCATGCAGCAATGTATAAATCATGTATTTGTCCTGCATTGTTTGTACTGTTAAGAACTGTTTTTCTTGTGTGCTCTTTTGTTTATGTACTGTGTAAGGCGCTGCGGAACCCTCGTGGCGCCATATCAATAAAGGATAATAAGAATAAGAATAATAAAAGTAGGTGCATGTTGTCACACCGATTATGTTAGCATGGAGCCGAGATCTGTCAGTTCTCATCTTGGAGTATAATACTACAAATGTGCTGTAATCTTTAAATGACCTCAAGTTTCCATATGTTTGTCCTGTCAATAGCAAATTTTATGCAAACCTTTGCTTTATGTGGGGGATTTATGGAGCTAGAGCATGTACATAATGTGTCTGCTCGAGTGATTTCCTTTGATTGGCCCCAATAAATACATTTGTGCAGTGAAAAAAATGGAAATGCAAGACTTTCTTTACTCTGTGAAGAATGAAATGTGTGTGTGCGCATAATACACTGCAAGATTTTTCAAGAACACTTCAGCCTTATGAAAAGATTACCATAATGCTACCTACTAAGGTTTATCTGCATGACTTTTTTATCTTAAGTACTAGAAGCATAGATTGAAATTGCCAGAGGACAAATGTATTGGTTTCACCTGAGCACAATTGAAGCCTTTTTTTTTTTTGTTTAAATTTCTCCATTAGAAAAAATAAATCCTATAACTTACTATTTCCTGAATAAATGTCTGTATTTCTCCAGGCTTTTATTTTATTTTTTTCATTGTAAAGAGTCACGTGGAGTGGAGAGGAGAAGCCAGCCGCTTGGCTATTAGGGGCAGATGGAGCAGAGCTTATTGCGGCGCTGGGGCTAAGGATTAAATGAACAATCTGTGCCAGATTTTGCTTGTTTTAGTTATTTATTTATATATATATATATATATATTTTTTTTTTTTTACTGCAATAAGCTATACTCTAGGCCGTATTCAAAGAGCTACGCTATTCCGATATTAATGTAGTTGATTAACGGTCAACTGCGCATGCATCATGGTCGCACTGCGTACGTGCTAAGGTACTTTTGTGATGCCGCTGACAGACAGGACTACTTTGCAAACTGATTGTCAGTCAGGGACTGTTTGGGGGAGGTAACAGGGAGTTACCCTAAGGCAACGCGGGCACAAGCTTAGGGCCTGAAGGGTCATATATATGTTTGTGTATGTATGTGTGTATATATATATATATATATATATATATATATACACTATATATATCTGTAAGCAATATCTGGCCAGTATGTATACAAATATATACTGTAAACAATATATGTGTGTGTATGTGTATATGTATATATATATATATATAATCAAGATATGTCCACACTCACGTTTTTGTGGTTGAAGATTGCTGGGGTAGCTGCCCAAAAGAGACCTATAGGTCCTGTATATAAACTTGAAAAGAGGGGTGCACTCACCAGTCTTCTAAAAAAGTCCTTTATTCCAACAATTAAAAGTAAATACAGGATCAACGTTTCGGTCCCAACCGTGGACCTTTGTCAAGATCTTGACAAAGGTCCACGCAGACCAATCAGAACAGCCGTGCACCTGCAGCACACCAGCAACGCGCTGATCCAGCTCACCAACAAACCTGCAGCTCCCAACCTATCTGCAACGGCCACGACGTCGACCTACATCACCATAACAAAAAACCTACCGGTAGGTAAGTACTGCCAAGACTCACACCAACACGCGGGACACCGCACAGGTGTTTCAACCCACTCTGCATATCCCCCCACTCCCCGAGACTTCCTAGACTGTCGACCATAGGTCCAGCAGGGGTGACATGCAAGGACACTGAACCGCACGGGAAGGAGCCCCCTAAAAGGGTCCACCTACCTCCCCAGTCTCATCACCACCCATCACTGAACCCCACCCACCTGCCCGGGATCTTAACAGAGCAGCATTGTGACTACTCAAGAAAAGATTTTGCCCCAAATTACTGTGTCTCGCTGGCCTCATTTTGATCCTATTCCATTCCCCTTTTCACATTACTCCAAACTACACTCCATACCCAATCACACCCTCCTCACTCCCAAAACACCACCACCACCAGAAGAAACATTCTAATTAACACCACTCGCAAACACACACAAGTCATCACCATCACCAAATCCTAACCGTTGTTCATATAATGTACATTTTGTTGCTTGAAGTCTCTGCGTTTCATAAGTTGAGAATGCATGTTGCGATCTCTCCATCGATATTACCGGAATACTGTTGAGAGAGTACGCATCAGTACAATACCAAACATGGCTTACTTATCTTTATTTCCTAGCAATTATAATAAATGTGCATACTTGAATCTTATACCTTAAAGCTTATGGAACCTTGTATGTGAATATGTAATGTGTGAGGTTTGATGTAAAGATGCTAGTTAACTTGGGCCAGATGTGTGTGCATGAAGCTAATATTCAGCGTTTTCATACAGGATGCATTCGCTAATATGCGACTAGTTAACTGCACAATTGTGCGTATTAATGTGTGTATGAGAAATGGTGAAAGATGCAATCGCATGATGCTAATAGTAATATCGCCACATGTACTAGAGTGTGAGGTTATCTAAAATGGCGCTTAGGCGGCCATTCGCAAAATGGTGTCTTGCGATCTCATTTCCAAGATGGCGTCTTGCGGCCAGTCGCAAGATGGCGTCGCTGCGATCCAATTTTAAACTGATCTTGTCTCAGCCAATTATCCAGCTTCGACACCACACATGCAGAAACCATCCGCTCACCTTCTCTGTGTTTCACATAGACACGGTGGTTGGAACGAAAAATCTCAAATTTGGACTCATCAGACCAAAGTACAGATTTCCACTGGTCTAATCTCCATTCCTTGTGTTTCTTGGCCCAAACAATTCTCTTCTTCTTGTTGTTCATCCTCAGTAGTGGCATCTTCGCAGCAATACGACCATGAAGGCCTGATTCACGCAGTCTCCTCTGAACAGTTGATGTTGAGATTTGTCTGCTATTTGAACTCTGAAGACTTTATGTGGTCTCTATTCTGAGGTGCTGTTAAGTAGCGGTTTCTGAGGCTGGTAACTCTAATGAACTTATCCTCTGCAGCAGAGGTTACTCTTGGTCTTCCTTTCCTGGGGCGGTCCTCATGAGAGCTACTTTCATCATAGCGTTTTTGCAACTGCACTTGAGGATACATTCAAAGTACTTTTTCCGTATCGACTGACCTTCATGTCTTAAAGTAATGATGGACTGTCGTTTCTCTTTACTGAGTTGAGTGGTTGGTGCTATAATATGGATTATAACAGTAGTCAAATAGTGGTGTCTACTGTGTACTAACCTTACCTCTGCACAACACAACTGATGGTCTTAAAAACACATTAAGAAGGCAAGTAATTCCACAGATTGACTCTTGACAAGGTACACCTGTTAATTCAAAACCATTCCAGGAGACTACCTCATGAAGCTGATTGAGCACATCTTGTTTGTTTCATTTTAAAGCCATTGTGGTGGTGAATAGAGGCCAAAATATGAAAATTCTGTCAATGTCCTAATATTTATGCACCTGATTGTATATGCCTGTATGTATAGAAACAGTATTGGAGAAATGGAGACACTTAGCGTTCCCGCTAGGCTGTTTTTGCCGGGCGCGGCGCCCTGCCCTCCTTCTGGAGGTCAAAAAGCGCCCTGCCCTCACAGCCTGCGGGTACCATCTTCACCCGCGGGTCGCAGTGTCCCGTGGGTGGGGAAATGTGCGGTGACCCGGTCACCGCCGGAGAATAGACGCTGGGCGCATGTGCCTGGCATCTATTCTCCCTGTCGGCAGCAATTGGGAGCTGCCCGGCGTGTCCGTAAGTGCCGGGCACTCCCCCAAGAGTGACGCAAAGGGGATGCGTCTTATAGACACGCCCCTTTTCAATGGCCACACCCCCTTTTCGGGCGCAGAAGTTGCCCTCTCTAGCTCCGGAGCCCTGCCTGCCGCTGGAGCTAGAGTGAACACTAGACACTCACGGGTACTTTCATGTAAGTATTCAAACGACAAACAGTATCTGTGCCCAAAGTTTCACTTCATCCGGACTTAGCAAGAAAGTGCGTGATAAAAGTCTGGATAGACTGAAACTTTGGGCACAGACACTGTTTGTCATCTGAATTCTTACAAGAATGTACCCTACCCATGAGTGTCCCCGTTGACATTTGTATATCCAGCTATCCAGGTCGTCACCAGGGCAGGATTTTGTAATATATAATATATGTTATATATATAGTGTTCCCGCTAGGCTGTTTTAGCGGGGCGCGGCGCCCTGCCCTCCTTCTGGAGGGCAAAAAGCACCCTGCCCTCCAGGAGGAGGGCAAAAAGCGCCCTGCCCTCACAGCCTGCGGGAGCCGTTCTCACCCGCGGGATGCAGTGTCCCGCGGGTGGAGAAACATGCGGTGACCCTGTCACCGCCGGAGAATAGACGCTGGGCGCATGCGCCCGGCATCTATTCTCCCTGTCTGCAGGGCTTGGGGGCTGCCAGGCGTGTCCGTAAGTGCCGGGCACGCCCCCAAGAGTGACGAAAAGGGGACGCGTCTTATAGACACGCCCCCTTTTCCGATGACCACGCCCCCTTCCCTTCGGCGCGCGTGCGGACATGCCCTCTCTAGCTCCGGCGCCCTGCCTCCTGCCGGAGCTAGAGGGAACACTATATATATATATATAGATAGATAGATAGATAGATAGACACTGTATTATTAAAACCCCCCTTGCAAATCCTGGGCAGAGATGTATAATGGAGCAGGGCAGAGGGCATTTTGCTTGCTGCCAGGCTCCAGCAGGCTGTCAACAGCTCAACGCACATTCATTGGATAGCTGCCGCTGGGAGCCGGCACCAGCGCGCCACTCTATCTAGTGTCTCCTCCTCTAAAGGCACTGTGTGCATGTGACACGCACGGAGAGTGGGGCGTCAGTGAGGCGGTGAGGTGCTGCTGTCAGTGAGGTGGTGACGTTCTGCCGTCAGTGAGGCGGTGACGTGGTGCCGGCGGTGAGGTGGTGCCGTCAGTGAGGCGGTGAGGTGGTGCCGTCAGTGAGGCGGTGAGGTGCTGCGGTCAGTGAGGCGGTGAGGTGCTGGTGTCAGTGAGGCGGTGACGTGCTGCCGTCAGTGAGGCGGTGACGTGCTGCAGTCAGTGAGGTGGTTACTTGGTGCAGTCAGTGAGGAGGTGACATGGTGCAGTCAGTGAGGCGGTGATGTGGTGCAGTCAGTGAGGAGGTGACATGGTGCAGTCAGAGAGGCGGTGACATGGTGCAGTCAGTGAGGCGGTGAGGTGCTGTTGTCAGTGAGGCGGTGAGGTGCTGTTGTCAGTGAGGCGGTGATGTGCTGCAGTCAGTGAGGCGGTGACGTGCTGCAGTCAGTGAGGCGGTGACGTGGTGCAGTCAGTGAGGCGGTGACATGGTGCAGTCAGTGAGGCGGTGAGGTGCTGTTGTCAGTGAGGCGGTGAGGTGCTGCTGTCAGTGAGGCGGTGACGTGCTGCAGTCAGTGAGGCGGTGACATGGTGCAGTCAGTGAGGCGGTGAGGTGCTGTTGTCAGTGAGGCGGTGAGGTGCTGTTGTCAGTGAGGCGGTGAGGTGCTGCTGTCAGTGAGGCGGTGACGTGCTGGTGTCAGTGAGGCGGTGACGTGCTGCAGTCAGTGAGGCGGTGACGTGGTGCAGTCAGTGAGGCAGTGACATGGTGCAGTCAGTGAGGTGGTGACGTGCTGGTGTCAGTGAGGCGGTGACGTGGTGCAGTCAGTGAGGCGGTGACGTGGTGCAGTCAGTGAGGAGGTGACGTGCTGGTGTCAGTGAGGCGGTGACATGGTGCAGTCAGTGAGGCGGTGACGTGGTACAGTCAGTGAGGCAGTGATGTGCTGGTGTCAGTGAGGCGGTGACGTGGTGCAGTCAGTGAGGCGGTGACGTGATACAGTCAGTGAGGCGGTGACGTGGTGCAGTCAGTGAGGCGGTGACGTGGTGCAGTCAGTGAGGCGGTGACGTGGTGCACTCAGTGAGGCGGTGACAAGGTGCAGTCAGTGAGGCGGTGACGTGGTGCAGTCAGTGAGGCGGTGACGTGGTACAGTCAGTGAGGCGGTGATGTGCTGGTGTCAGTGAGGCGGTGACGTGGTGCAGTCAGTGAGGCGGTGACATGGTGCAGTCAGTGAGGCGGTGACGTGGTGCAGTCAGTGAGGCGGTGACGTGGTACAGTCAGTGAGGCAGTGATGTGCTGGTGTCAGTGAGGCGGTGACGTGGTGCAGTCAGTGAGGCGGTGACGCGGTGCAGTCAGTGAGGCGGTGACGCGGTGCAGTCAGTGATGTGGTGACGCGGTGCAGTCAGTGATGTGGTGACGCGGTGCAGTCAGTGAGGCGGTGATGTTAAATATAACGAAGAAAAATGTGTTACGGATTGTTTGAGGAAAGGGGTCCCCAAATCAGTCTCTTGCTTAGGGACTCATGAGGTCTAAATCCTCCTCTGAGTGGCGGCAAAAAACGCAGGTGTGTCGCGGACGATCTTGGGGAGGGTTGAAGCCTGCGTCTGGGATCCCATATACAGATAAAGTGGTTCTGACATCTCAGCTCAGGTGGCTATTCTGCATGACCATAGGGCTCCTCAGATGGTGGATTATGGAATGATCTGCGGTGGCGCCTGCGTACTTGTACACAGTTGCTTAGATCTGCAAAGACATCAGTGGGTATCACAGTGTATTTCCAGCCGGCTACAGCATTAGCACATTTTCGTACAGCAGCTGCGTGCGGGATCGTAGCTGCGAATGCATTAGCGTACATGTATGAATCAGGCACTCGATCTGTATATAACCTTTTAATGATGCTCTGTCTGTAAGAACTTTAAATAAATCCAGCTTAAGTGCACTTTAATATAGTGATCTAATAATTTGACGTATGGACTGTAAACGGCTAACTGTGCTTTTAAAAAGAACCAGAAAAACCTGCTGTGACATTAGGGGAAATGTATCAAACCTTGTAAAGTAGAGACGTTCCCCATAGCAACCTGGTTCTCGCTATCATTTATAGCATTTAATAGATAAACGATAGCTAGCATCTGATTGGTTGATATGGGCAAATTTTCTACTTGTCTTCTATAGAATGTGTGATCCATCTTTCGCTATCATGTCGCTCAGGTGCAGTTCTTCTTAGCATTCAGTTGATACATTGTGACAGTATGATCTCCATGTACTTTGGGGCATTTAGCCCAATGACCAGATTACACGTTTCCAGTGAAGTGGGATTGGCCAGTGATCATAGCAGCGATATTATCAGCCAATCAGAATGACTAGGCTGAGCGATGAGCATCTATTTGTATATCTGTGCTCATTGTGCCACTGGCATTGGACAGGGGCTTCCAGGTGATAGAAAACAGAGGTGAAAAAAAGCAATTATCTAAAAATGATATGCAGTATCTCGCAACTGTATAATATGTTTATGTAGTCTTTGATGTAATGTAGCATAAAAATGTAATTAATGGAGACTGTTCCATTTTATGGTAATGTCCAACCAAATTGATTTTTTTGGAGTCCTCCCCTTTCCCCAAATATCAGAACAGCTGGGATCTGATGCCCACAATCCTTGCCATTCAGGAGATTATTTGGTAACCCTTTAATAGCTAAGTCTTTCCCTGTGGGTTTTGGAAACACTTTTATATTCAGAGATTCTCACCCCTAGGCAGTAGCTAAACTATCCTTATAGGGGGTCCAGTGGCTATGAGGCCTTGTGGTCCTGGATTTAAAGACCAAGTGGATACATGCACCAGTGATGAGCTGAGTGGGGAACTCGGGGCTGGACTGGTTCACAAATATCCTCCTCTCCCCCAATACTTTTCTGGCAAGAATTAAGCCTCTTGGTCCTGGACATCAGACTACTGCTATTCCTAGATTCCTATGCTTGGGGGGGATGCAGTCGGGACTCTGATGGTCTAAATGCCGACCGTCGGCATCCCGACTGTTTAATTCCGGCTGGTGTCTAATGACCGGCGTTGAAATAACGACGCCGGTCATTAGACCACATCGGGAGCACGACACCCGGCTTACCGATCAAAGGTAAGACGGGCGCAGACTGCCGCGCTTGGAGGGATAGGGTTCCCGGGGGGGGGACTTAGGGTTAGGCACCCCTGGGGGGAGGTTAGGGTTAGGCACCCCCGGGGAAGGTTGGGTTAGGTTTAGGCACTTAGAGGGGGGATTAGGGTTAGGCACTTGGGGGGAGGTTAGGATTAGGCACCCCTAAGGGAGGGTCAGGGGGTAATATTAGGTTAGAACATACTTAACTTGGACGATTGGGATATTCAACCCTGCCGGGCTCACGCTGTCGGGATTTGAACCGCCGGCTGTGCGGCCGGCGATAAATCGTACATATTCCGCTTGGGGCAAGAGTCTTAGCACTTTGAATTAAATCCTATGCATTGGGGTTAATTACCTGATGTGAATTATTTATTAAAGGATGTCCTCAGGTTTTAGCCTTGTTCATCTTTTTGGAACATCAGAACGTTAAAAGCTAAGCAATGTTGCACACATTTTATGGTCTCCTCTCTAGAATACAGGCAGATAAGCTAGCTGGTTCCATATCATCTATACAGATTTGTTTCCCAATTAGTTCCGGCGTGCTGATGTATTTTACAGCAAATGGAGTTTCAGAGGAACAGAAAAGTTAGTGTTTTCACTTTCCCCCTGAAAGTTCCGTTAATGACGAGCGCTGATTTAAACAGTTTAACGTGATGATGTCTAAGAAATGAAAGGATATATTAACTGATATTTTTCTTTTCACATTTCTCCCCGCAGGTTATGTGACTGGCTGTCACAGAGTTTTCTCTCCATCAATCAATCATATCTACTTACACAGGCAGTTAAACATTCAACAAAGAAGATGTTTCTCTTTCCGAAGACAAAGAAGCACTGCTTATAGTATAGTTTGGCCAGGTACAGTTTCCCCCGCTCATCCAGTTCCTGAGGTAACTGTAATTTCTATTATCTGATTATTTTCCCAGTCAATATAAAGGTTGACTGCACTACTGATCAAGTATATTCATCCAGTGACAGCCAGGGGCTAAAATCCAGGTCTGGGATTTAAATCCCGAACAACAGAGCTGCATGTACTTCACTCCCAGCCAGATAGAGTTATGAAGAATAGGTAATCAGTGGATAGGTGAGCCCAGTCTCAAGACAGATAGTTACAGGCAATCTCTCCAATGATGGAGACATCGGCAGGTGGCCATCAACTCCAAGGAGGTGGCCAGCGGACTTGTGAAATATGCCCATAATGTTAGTAAATGATTTAAGTAAATAAGATGTTTTATGGTCGATGTCCAACCTGCGCCTTCATCATTAGACAGACTGTTGTGAATGTGATGAGTCTACATTGAGCCTGATGCGGTTACCTTTGAAGAAAAACATAAGCTGCTGTAATAAGGTTTTTTTTTATATATATATATATATATATATATATATATTTTTTTTTTTTTCGTAACCATTATTATCTTACTGAACTGGAATAACAGTCTGCTTGTGATAATAATACATCTCACATCGTATACCACTGGCAAAAGGCACTGCAATTTATCCCCAGCCATCGCAGCAAGCACTCGGCGATTCTGGATCTCAGAAAGTTCCACTGTAATTGCGGTTAAAACTAGTTACATGGCGAGTAGACTAGAACCAATTTGTTGCAAGCTGTCCTCATAGTACTTAATAGAATTCGCATTGCTTATTAAAGCTAGGAAAAGTAATCTGCAGGTCTGTGTGTATCCAAGTTAGCCTTGCCGAAGCAAATGGTCATTTACGTGTATGTGCCGCCAAATCCTTTTGACACTTCGTAATGTTGTATGCCTCAGCATATGAGTGGGGAGGCGAAATGCTGAATGTTCTTATATGCAGATGTGGGTGAATCGGGATGTTCCATGCCAAGCTGGGCATGAAATCTGCCATGAATTGTGCCCACATGTAAAAAATATTTTTTTTGCTTTGCTGTATATGATAGGTAAATGAGCTATAGGGGCGTATTTAACAAAATAAATTTGCAGTATAACAGCTTTTTTTCCGGGCGATATCAATAAATTTCAAGCATCCCCAGAGTGTATCTAGGAGGTGGCTGCAGCAGATATTGGAGATTACTGCTTCAGTCCGCCATTTTATATCATAAAATCATCCCCCGTAGGTTTCTATGGGGGCTGCTATATCTTCAGATGGCGTTAGTCCATAGTAGCCTATGGACTACGCTAGCTAATACTTTTTTTATTTTTATGGAGCGGGATCCTCTAGATCCCTCTCTGTTGGCCCCCACCGATGCATGTGTAACCCGACGGCTTCACATACACAGTACACGTGCCGGAAGCAAAGTGATAGAATAACTTCCAACTCTAAGCCGCAACGCGTTATGTTCTCTGAGTCTGATTACAGTTAAATTAGAGTAAAAATATGAATTAACATATTGTGGTGAGAGGGGTTGTCTCTCACCTGAATTGCCCACATTCTGGTTGGATAAACTTTCCTCCAAGGGAGAGGAAAACAAGTCCAGCACATTCTGCAGTTATAGTAGAAGTTTGGAATTACGGGTTTTCTGGGCTGCACAGCTCGAAGTGGAGATATGGAACTCCTTGTTTTCCAGGTTGCCCAGAGCCAGCAGGAAGTCAGCAGCACATGAAGGGTTTAAAACTCTCACACACCTGTTGCTCATTGCTCCTGATGCTGGATAAGCTAGCCAGGCGATAGGCTGGGGGGTGGTGGTTAGCATTAGGGTGCCAGGACCTGGAGGGTCCACAGACATTAGCACAAGGAGTGCTGAGACATTTACTTTTATGTTGTTTGCTTATTTTCTGTTATCTGCCTGTGTGTGTCCAGGCCTAACCTTAATGTGCAGTGTCACTACTTTACCAAGTACCTGCCTGTCTGGAGTCCTCATTTCAATACCCCGAGGTTACAATATTCCAACTGTTTACCAGCAAAATGCTTGATCTTGATCTTTTATTTATTTACCCCAGTTTCTGGTCATTGGGAACTGTCCTGCACTTTGTAAGATGGCTGTTTTACCAACCAGGCACACTTGGTGCAGTAACTTATGTAAATGCCTTCAAATACTCATGTAATAGAAATATACAGTACAAACACATAAAAGTGATAGATGTCATAAAGATGTTCCCGGAGTTCCCCCAACTCTCATGATTAAATTAGGGCATACATGTGGCTGAAACAAGTAGTGTATTAAGATAAAAATGTAAGAATTGAAGAAAATGAATGGGTGGTCCTAAATTAGCAATACGTGGACATTTGATGATGCGCTTTTCTAACATGGGGTCTGAGTCAGAGGTGGATGGAGTTACAGTTGCAGCTACTACTGCAAATTCATTTTAATGCTGCAGCCGATGGTCCTCTTACCGAGACTCCCACCAGCTGCCGCTCTAATCCGCCGCTGTGCAGAAATAGTCACACAAACGATCGGCCGCACTATCAGGCATTAGAGCAGCTCTATGGTTGCTCAGAATGTCCAATGGTAGATGTCTGCCAGTGCCGGTGGAACTATGTCTTTCGACGCAGCCCTTGATACCGACAATTCCGATCTGCGTCCTCTGGCGGTATCTATCGAGATGCATGGGGCCCTGTTTTAATTCTGTCCACCCCTGAACAGGCCCACAGTCCAGTGGCATCACAAGGAGGGGTACAGCTGCTCTGCTATTTAGGTATCACCCCCTTCGGATGGTGTCACTGAGCAGCGGTGATATATGACTCCCGCATGTACCCATCACCAACACTGTGCTTGGAGTCTGGAGAGGCTGGGTGTTCCCCAGCAGCTCCCAGAGTGCTGGCAAGTCCCCAGCACAACTAGAACTGGGGCTTGTTAGGTGGTCAAATCCCCAAAACCTCATTCAACAGGGGGCGTGGCCTTGAGGACACATTCCCTTTCGCGGGGGCACGCGCCTTTGACTCACGAAAGGAGTCCACAGTAGCGGTCTGAGTGACACCAACCCAAGTGATGCCACAGCCCTTAATTCTGCGGCAGCAGGTGCAGCCTGATTGTACAGAAGCCCGTTCCAAAGCCAGAATGTGAGTGTGAAAATGTGTGTGCACCAGGCAGGTAAATAGGTGCATTTGTGCAAATAGAAGAAGAGGTGGGGGGGTGCTTTTTGTAAATAATTTCCTGTATCTCCATTATCATCCCTTTTATGTCTGTAGAAGTTGTTATCTCTCTGTGTCTCAGAGTATGTATGTTATTATTCCTATCTATTTGTGTATGATTAATATGCAGTATTTTTGGTTGCAGCTATACAATTTACTTCAGGGCCGAAGTTGTAGAGCCAAGTACAAATAAAACAAGCAGCCCCCTACCAATGATCTAGTGGGCACAGAGGTATGATATGGAGCTGTGGTGCCCCATGTGCCCCTCAGACCTGCCCACAAGCCATCACACCTTATCACATGCCCTTAGCAATAGCCATCGTTTAAATATCAGAAAATATATATTTTATTAATTATTTTTTCAAAGAATAAAGCATTTTTTACAAAACATTCATTTCAGTTAATTGCAGTGGAGAAGTATTCCGTGACGCTGTAATTGTTAAACAGGCTTCCCCATGCAAAGGTAGTCTTACTGTCGACAGGGGTTACTGCTGGCAATATCTATGTTATTGTTGGTAATAACCCTTTGAAGTGAGAAAAAGCCATGAAGGTTAAGTACCTGCCATCCTTAGGTTCAGTTAAGTGGTGTTGAACACTATTCGTTCGTCAACACCATTTTTGATTGGCAACCACCAGCCATGGCTCTGCCTACAATATCCAAAAGAGGAGGATGGAAAGGCATGAAGATGGGAGAGGTGGACGACTGATTGAATGAGTGACGCAAGAAGAAAGTGAATAGCGAAGGCAGATCGGAGAAGGAGGAAGGTATAGTGATGGGATGGGTGAGGCAGATGAGATAAAGGCACAAGGAACGACACATGTAAAGTGGGAGAAAGAGAGACACGGGGGGGAGGGGATGGCTCACATATGGAAGGGGAGAAACGAGTTAGTAAAATATCTTCCATCACCTTCTGTCTGCAATTTCTGCATATGTGCCTTGTGCCCCATTAATGTGCCCCATTTATACGCTGATTATCCTGGCTGCAAAATTCTTATCATTCACATCAGCGGTGGCAGGTTCTCTGATCCGCCTGAGCCCCTTACATTTGTACACATCCCAGCCCCCTGCCCACCACACTCCCCTGTTTGTGGCCCTGTATCTGTGTTCCTCTGTGTAGCTCTCTGCTTGGCTGTATATCATCTGTATTTGCTTCTGGATGGGAGACAAATCTAATAATTCCTGTAGATGCTGTTTGTTCTCTCCTTTAACACCGTTTAATTTAGCTATCTTAATCTTAATGTTCTATGCAAGTTAAGCTGGTGTCACACAGACTTGTCCTGACGCTCGTACACACACACAGGTGGCTGAATTGAGTGAGTTTGGGCTGAGATTACTTCCAGCACGATTGGATGCTGTTAGAGTGGTCAGATAATTGCAGACAGCCTGCTGACGACCATTTGCATTTACCTGCAGACCACACTTGCCGACCTATTCGACAATGATCTGACGGATTTTGATTGTTTTATATTGTGATATTGGTCATCTGCGCAATATCTGGTATCACAGCGTGTGTCCAGCATTAGAATATCTCAGCAACGCTACTAACAAATAGAGAGCTGATTGCATTCTCATGGCAGTAGGTTTGTTATAGCAGCCCCTTATTTTCACCAAGTTTGCTACTTGTTGCCAATCAACTGGGTGATGATAAGTGTTGAGGAGCGGGTTATTCCTTCCCAAGTTTAGGAATTATCGCCGAGCGTCTGCAATAATATAAAATTCCACCACTGAGGACGGCAAGTGGTGAAAGCCTTAGTGACAGCTTCTCAGTTCCTCATCCAGAGAATGGGAAGTTTTCCTTTAAAGTGTTTTCTTACCTGACAAGTATCTGAGTACTACAAAGCAAAACAAAAAGAAGCCAGACGCTTCAACAAAATTGTCACATAATAATAACCAAACTTTCAATTCAGGCTCATTACTAAAATAATTCCAACAAATGTATTTCTGTTATCCGCAGATTTTATGTCATTTTAATGCAGAAGTAAAAAAAAAAAGACTTAGGTGTCTCAAGTGTTTTATAACCGTTGCATTGATGAAATATGTTTCGGGAAGATTCTGCCATTGCACATTTTGCTCCTGCCACAGTTTGCAGTTCACAGGCTGTGTGAGCTACTTGTAATAGGCAATGTTAAGTTCAGAAAGGCACGGGAAGGAACACTGAAGAAGCCTTGAGGGTCTGCTTGGTAGCTCATGAAGGTCACTCCTCGAATGCAAAGGGCAAGCTGCCATGAAGCAGGAGGGACTGTCTGAGAAAATGATCCCATTGTCATGCTGCTTTCTGATCTTCATTTCCAATCCTTTTCCTCCAAGCACATAATGAAGCCAGACTACGTGACGACAGGCATTGTGCCCGACTGGGGAGACTCCATTGAAATTAAGGACGAAGATCAGATTCAAGGGCTTCGTCAGGCTTGTCAGCTAGCCCGTCATATTTTACTTATGGCCGGGAAAATGTTAAAGGTAATGGAGGCAAAGAGTATTCCTCCCAGAACTTTCACGTGGTCTCAAAAAATGCCACAATACGCCAATATAATTACAGTTAAACAATTAAAATGCGTAAAACATCACAATTCATAAGGAGACAATTCATCATGAGACCAATCACGGAGGTTTTAGGCTGCCTACCTTCGGGTTTGGTCTCATTATAAATTGTGTTTATGTATTTTAATTGTCATTTTATTGGCTTATGTACCCTTTCTTGGGTGTTTTATAGATTTTGTCACAATAAATTATTATAGTACCATTACATTATTTATGGCTTTTCTCCATTGTACTGGAGTAATTTGTGATAATTTCATTTAATACTGGAATTAATGGTCCAGACACCATCTAGTAGATAAAGTGTTAACGCACGTGGTGGTTTAACATGTTTAGAACCAACTGCACTATGTATTTGTATATTTTTTGATTTTTATGTGCTGTGTGCCAACATCTGAGACAAGAAAGGTCGCCACATCAGGAATCACACTTCAATTAGGCAAACTAGCTGTTGCCCCCGGCTGTGCCCAGATGAAATCGCTTCTGCCAACATTTTTTTTTTTTCTTTTTTGAGGTGTTCTAGTTGCATTGCTTCGCATAGGGGCCCTGTCGCAGGAGTGGCCCACATGACCAGCAACACTGTACAGACTGGTGGCAGCAGCACCTTCACCCACCACTCACACCAATGTCACTATGTGCCCTGTGCACAGACTGCTATGTAGCCTATCCTATTCACCCACCACTCACACCAATGTCACTGTGTGCCCTGTGCACAGACTGCTATGTAGCCTATCCTATTCACCCACCACTCACACCAATGTCACTGTGTGCCCTGTGCACAGACTGCTATGTAGCCTATCCTATTCACTCACCACTCACACCAATGTCACTGTGTGCCCTGTGCACAGACTGCTATGTAGCCTATCCTATTCACCCACCACTCACACCAATATCACTGTGTGCCCTGTGCACAGACTGCTATGTAGCCTATCCTATTCACCCACCACTCACACCAGTGTCACTATGTGCCCTGTGCACAGACTGCTATGTAGCCTATCCTATTCACCCACCACTCACACCAATGTCACTGTGTGCCCTGTGCACAGACTGCTGTGTAGCCTATCCTATTCACTCACCACTCACACCAATGTCACTGTGTGCCCTGTGCACAGACTGCTATGTAGTCTATCCTATTCACCCACCACTCACACCAATGACACTGTGTGCCCTGTGCACAGACTGCTGTGTTGCCTATCCTATTCACTCACCACTCACACCAATGTCACTGTGTGCCCTGTGCACAGACTGCTGTGTAGCCTATCCTATTCACCTACCTAGTGTTCACTCTAGCTCCGGCGTGAGGCAGGGCGCTGGAGCTAGAGAGGGCACGCGCGCGACCGAGAAGGGGGCGTGGTTATCAAAAAGGGGGCGTGTCTATAAGACGCATCCCCTTTCCGTCACTCTTGGGGGCGTGCCCGGCACTTACGGACACGTCGGGCAGCCCCCAAGCCCTGCAGACAGGGAGAATAGATGCCGGGCGCATGCGCCCGGCGTCTATTCTCCGACGGTGACCGAGTCCCCGCACATTTCTTCACCCGCGGGACACTGCGACCCGCGGGTGAAGACGGCTCCCGCAGGCAGGGCGCTTTTTGCTCTCCTTCTGGAGGGCAGGGCGCTTTTGCCTTCCAGAAGGAGGGCAGGGCGCCGCGCCCCGCTAGAACAGCCTAGCGGGAACGCTACACCTACCACTCCCACCAATGTCACTGTGTGCCCTGTGCACAGATTGCTATGTAGCCTATCCTATTCGCTCACCACTCACACCAATGTCACTGTGTTCCCTGTGCACAGACTGCTATGTAGCCTATTCACCCACCACTCACACCAGTGTCACTGTTTGCCCTGTGCACAGACTGCTCTGTAGCCTATCCTGTTCACCCACCACCTCTCACACCAATATCACTGTGTGCCCTGTGCACAGACTACAGTGTAGCCTCTCCTATTCACCCACCACTCACACCAATGTCACTGTGTGCCCTGTGCACAGACTGCTGTGTAGCCTATCCAATACAAGTGTACGCGGGCCCAAAGCACCCGCCCCCACCCCGTACCAGCCGTGCGCATGGTGCCGCACCTATATCTTCCATTGATTATGTCAATGGATATTGTTTTTGTTATTGCTCAGCTTTAACTTGATGGATCGAGATGAAACAAAGTGCAGGTTATTTCTAGGAGTTTCCACTACAAAATTATTCATGAAAACAGTTTAGTTGTTTTTGCACCAACTTGGAACAAACAGACGGACACAACGTTCTTATATTAGTATGGATAGGATCATGTTATTGGTAAAGGATAAGTTCATGTAAATCACTGATTATTTATAGAAATGTAATGGAAAAGGGGTTATGTTTGTAACTGCAACATATTTTCCCCCTTAATTAAAATGGCTTGGCAACTCATAGACCAAAATAATCCAAAATGTATTGTGATACTTCCTGGATGAAAATAAAGAGCCTGATTTAGAGTTACGCGCAAATATGCTAAAGTGTGTAAATGCGCACCTTGATAACACTGTACAACAAATTAATACTTTTCATTTGTTTCCTTTCTAAATATAGTCATACATTACTAATTTGAGGTCAAGAAAAACTAATTTGATTTCAGAATGTTTTTACTAGCTCTATTTTTTTAGCTACACTACTTGCACTATGCTGTATGTACATTAGTAATATAGTCATAGTGAAAAGCTATTTTAAAATAATCTGATATTTTCTTGATAGAAAATAAACAACAGTTGTTTTAATTCAATCAATCACAAATAAGAACACAAAATGAAACAAACATACAGCATACGAAACAAACATACAGCATACGAAACAAACATACAGCATAGGAAAGTACTATGTAATATAGTGGCCTATTCATGGGGGTGCTTTCTCTTTGCTTGTCACTTGTACTCCTCTTCTGGGGCATCTCTTGTCACTGTCCAGCAGTAGTGATCACCTACCCTGATATCTTTGTTCCATTGCTGAAATGTCTAGGTGGAATCGCTCACTATGCTTGTCACTCAGTGCACCACAGTTATCTTGTGTTTGTAATCCCGTGAATCGCATATATTTGAATAGGGGAGGGGACAAATAACTGATTCATTTAATTGGGTCATTAGGCCCCGCCCCCTCTGCGCAGAACGCAGATTGCTGGTAAGATTCTCTGCATTCTGCCCACTTCACTAAGAATACCCCTATATCGTCATAAATGGGCTATATCTCGGAACTCAAAGCTAACTGAGAGTTTTAAATGTCATGTTCATTCTTTGCCTGCTGAAATCAATTAGAAGTAACTATTTTCACATTGGAAACATTTTCATTGTTGTGCGTTGTAATCAGTGTTGTGATCCAGGGGATGAAAATACAATTTATTTCATTAGACACTCAAACACTAGGCAGTGTTATTTACTTACTACAGATCTGGGAGAAGAGAAAAGTATGATTTACACCTAACTCATATTGAGGCCCAAAGTGTTGAATGAAGTGGCGTTTGCTTTTTTTACTCTAATTAAGTATGGAATAACAGAAACCCTTAGACCACATTGCAGTACATACTTAGACCATACAAGGTTGTGCATAAGCATAAACTATGTCATCTTTCTCTTTGTTTCTTCTCATTCCAGGTTGGCGTTACAACTGAAGAAATAGATTCATTTGTTCATCGGATTATTATTAATGGAAATGCTTATCCATCCCCATTAGGATACGGCGGGTTCCCCAAATCCGTGTGTACCTCCGTAAACAATGTGGTCTGCCATGGGATTCCAGATAGGTACTTCTTTTTAAAAAAAAAAAATAATTCCTGCTACGTATGTGCAGTATAGGTAACAGGACAGTCTTAAGGTTACACAACCTGTGGCTCTACCACTTTTGGGGGGGTTCAACTCCCATCGTAAAATTCCAGCCAGGGACCAATTTTCGCAGGTCTGCAATGTGTCCTATTCATCCGGAATAATTGTTATTGTCTTTTATTCATAAATATTTTTAGTAAAAAATTGGGATTTTTTTTTATTTTGACAGGAGTGACTTTCTTTTTGTAGCCTGTCAGAACATATATACTGGATAAAATAATAAAGTGTCAAAATATGAAACATGTATACCATATGCAATTTTTGAAACAGAAACAGTAGAATCAGCATGGTTTAAATTTTCACATTTCACTGAGGACAATGAAGTGTAATAGGAGACTCCACTAAAGAGAAACTAAAAATGACAAAAGTGATGCTCCTGACAATGTTAACTGGGTTTTACAGTAATACCTCTTTTCCACCAAAAACCCAGGTCCGACCTGGGTTTTTGGACATGGTTCCAACCCTGGTCAGACCCAGGTTAGACCCATTTACACTGCACCTTTGATCTGGGTTACTCCCAGGTCAGCCCTGTTCACACTGAACTCAGGTCTGCCCTGCTAAACCTGTGAGGTCATAAAAAGTGGGAGGTGAATGCTCGACAACCACCAATCCGCTCATTTTAGGCATGATCCAGGTCAGATAACCTGGGTTGCATCATTTACACTGCACCATTACCTGGGTCCATCCTGGGTCCAACCCTGGTAGCTACCTGGGTTGGATTGCAGGGTCACTTGACCCAGGTTATTTTTCAGGGACCCTTTTACACTGAGCTGCGACCCGGGTAGACCCAGCAAAAACCCAGGTTTTTGCTCTGGTGTAAAAGGGGTATAACTGACAATATAGCAACTTTAACAATCTGACAAGGTTAAATCCATTTAAGATCTTTCTTAACGATAACCAATAGTGTTAAAAATCTCAGCATACAAGACCCATGTAGAGGTAACATGTTGGAAGTGGTGACGAGTAATTACCCAATGAAGTAACAATATGGCTTGGCTTAATTGCCCCATGAGTAGCAATATACATTATTTGAATGTAATTATCCTACAACGAGCAATATAACAGAGTATAATTACCAATGTGTAACAACAAGACAGAATGTAATTACCTCCATGAGGTGTATAAGGCTAAGTGTAATTGCCTAGTACAGAGGTTCCCCATTACAGTCCAGGTTTTAAGAATATCCATGCTTGAGCACAGGTGACTTAATTAGTACCTCAGTCAATTTGATATAACCATCTGGACTCAAGCATGGATATCCTTAAAACCTAGGGCCTGATTCAGACCCGCTCACTATCTGCGTACGCTCGCTGGATGCGTATGCAAATTTGTCAAAGTGACGCCACGGGAAGCGAACACTTGCCAAGGCATAAGCACGCCCACCATGTCTTAGCGAGCGGCCACTTTGTTTGAGCGTATGCCCAATCGCACAGGCAGAGCCACCCACCAGCACCACTTCTTCTCCAGGAAGTGTATTAAAACATTGGTACATTGAGCACCATCGGATGCTAATGCAGTGCTTGCGGTTGCTTTATCCTACCGCAAGCATTGCGAGGAAATCAGTGTAAAAAAAAGTCAAGTGACGTGTACTATGACGCTGCCTGTTAATTATGCAACGGTGTTGAAACACTCAGGCACGCCTGCGTTCGCATCTCCAACCCCCCATTATTAAGGTGCACACACACATAGCGATATTTTACGCGATCTGGCCGATTCCGACACATTAGAACGACAGATCGTGTAAAATATGGCCAAATCGTGAGGAAATCGTGAGTCCCCACTCACATCGCACATCGCATCTTCAGATCTGCCGTGCAGTAGGGCAGATCTGACAATCTAGGAGGTGATGCACTGTAAAAAGTCTGACTGCAGGAGAGATCGTTTGAAGATTGGACACCAAATTGTGTGCAAATCGTGGGCAGATCATGTGCAGAGCTGCCGGGGAGAGTTTCAAGGAAAATCGTATACATCGACTGATCGTGGGCAGATCGGTATGTGTGTGGGCACCTTTAGCGTCTTGCCCCTGTTACCACCCACAAACGGCCTCTCCTGTCACTCATTACACTGGGCTGCCTTTGCTGGGCGAGCGAGAGGGTTGCGAGCGCAGTGTGTAGCTCGCGCACGCGCAGAACGAATCATGCACGTACGCAGAACATCGGCCCGCTTGTGAACGCACAGCACGAGCGAGCGGCTCTGAATTAGGCCCCTAGTCTGTAACGGGGGAGTTTGGGAAATAATGGAGGAGATGTATTATATGTCGATATGGGGAAGAAGTGGTATCAGCACACGTTATATGCGCTGATATCGCTTCTCCCCCATGTATTATTGAGGGGTTGGGCCGTAAATGATAGGGGCGCTATGCGCTTCTGTTGTTATCAGCACTGATATCTACAAGATAGCGCCGATAAGCTGGGCAATGTATCAACTGTCAGCAGCACTGACCGTTTGACAGCTGCAGCGATCGATATCGATTAGGTGCAACTGTCATTGCCCTATTGACACAGCAGGTACAGCAATGACCCTGCTGCGGCAGCTGGTGGCTCTGGGGGCTGCACGCGGGAACTCACGATGCTTGTAAGATCCCGTGCATGCCCATTGGAGCCAGCCGGGAGTGAGACACCGCGCATCAGCACTAGGCTGATGCGCTGTGTGCTCAGCAGGGGATCGCCAGAGGGAGGTTTTCACTCCCCCACTTCGGCAGATGAGATGTATCGTTAGTGCTCCTCCTTTGCCTCGGCTCCTAAGAGTGAGCTGGGCAGCTGGGATGGCCATTGACCATCGATACTTAACAATCAACGATGGTTAACTACCAATGGTTGATGGTTTTGCCATCTATGGCAGACATCTAATGGTTCTCTACCATCGATGGCAGACTAGGACCATGCCACCAAGTGGTGGGTAGAAAAAAAAAAGCACATTTATTTTTAGTTTAGTTTTTTGCAATTTTCATAAAAAAAAAATAACATTTTTTTTTGGACATTTGGGGGGGAATCCAATTATGTTTTGCGCGCCAGTTTGCAATGAGCGCCGACGGAGTATTCAATTGTTGCTCCCATCGGGCGCAAGTGCCGTGGGCGCCCAGATTTCTGCTTGCATCTTCTTGGGTGGCGAGCAGAATTCAGAGAAAAGTCCGGCTTTTGGGCCACCAAACAGCTGTTTGGGTGCTATAACCAGGACTTTGAACTGATCTGGTACATTAGACAGATGCAATAAGTAATGGACGCCCGCAGCAATCGTGTCTGATCGGAGCAACAATTGACTTGCCCCGTCAGGTTCTCATTACTTATTTGCGCGCAAACAACAATTGAATTCCCCCCTTTGTGTACAGTAAATTTGGTTTTGCTGTGTGAGGTGAAATAAGTAAACTAATGTTATGTTCAGAAAACTCAACGTCTTCTGAAGAAAAAAAAACAAGATATATTTTGTATGAGTACTGCATAAATATATACTGATATTGATGGAAGAGACACCCTTATATTGATAGGAGGAAAGATTTCTGCAAAACATATTATTGCTAAAATAGTTCACATTTCAGTTTTAAAGTTCCTGTAAGCTGCAGGATGTGCAGCCTGATACAGTGTTTAATAAATGTGTACAACGCCAGCGGGTTAAATACGTGTGTCCTTTTCATTTCTTTTCTCTATTTTTAGCCGACCCCTTGAAGATGGAGATATTATCAACGTAGACGTCACTGTGAGTCATTTATTAAACACCTTTTATCTGTTTTACAATTCAGCAAATGCTTCTTCCCTTCCAGTGTTAAAATGAATCCTTTCTATGTCCTCTAATTGTACCCCTTCTCCCTTTTCATAAAGCCTATGCTGTCTTCGCAGCTGGGCAATCTGGCTCTGTAACTGCTGTAGAACTGCAAGTCTCAGAACGTCCTGCTAGCTACACTGCCTTCCAACCTGCTGTCTGCAACCCATGGTTCTCCAGCTGATCTAAACAAACAAATGAGTTAATCTTAGACTATAATTTCTGAATGCGCTGACTGAGATGTCCATATGGATACAGATAATAAAACGGCTTAGTCCTCCCTTTGATATAGATGGCACCACGAGTGCGTCAAAACGTTATGCTTCTGTTATAACATCCACGGCCTGTTGTAATAGATGCTGTTTACTTGTTCCCCGAAAACAGCTGTTTTCGTTTTCCGTCTCTGCTTTTTTCTTTTTCCTTTTTAACCCAGGGTTTACACCGAGTAGACCTGGGCTTGACATGAATTTAAGGCTGGGATCGGATGAACTGAGATCAGTGTAGGCCTAAGTGAAATGTCAGCCCAATCCCGCTATGTGTCATGTTTTTGAGAAGGCGTAATTGTTATTGATCCATCGTGTAGATAATGCAGAGCGCCGCAGTACGGAGCAGCTGCTGAAGATAGATATGTATGAGATGAGCGAACGCAGGGGAAAGGCGGCATTTTTCTTTCACTCTAGCGAGATTGATCTTCCTCTTCCTGCTGATTTGGAGTAGGGCCTGTCATTATCTTACTCTGTCATTAGAGGCTACATTGGCCTGTGTGTGTCAGTCTATTTGGACAGCAACTCTTTTGCTAGCAGTGTTCCCTACATTTATTAAAATCCCTGAAGATAGTGTTGTGTTCCATTTTGCAGCAGAAGAACCTTTAACCCTTTCGCTGCAGAGCAATTATACGTCAGTCCCCATGGTTAATGTATTCTAGGCAGCTTTGTGTATTAACACCAGCCAGGCTATGGAGGTGTTCTTTAACTGGCATAAGAAAATGGGCCACTAAATTGTGATGGGGCATAATATGGCTTTCCTACGACCATTCTTACAAATAAAATAATAATTCTGCTAAAAATTGTATTTGTAACACTTGGGGTCATGGAACATAATTAGGGCTGTGTCCCAAGTTTTCCAGGATTATTATATTTATTTCTTACTGTGAAGCTTTAAAATTTAACCTGTACCTTATCAATTAAATTCCTCATGTAGCTGGAAATAAAGAACTTCTGGGAACAGCTCCATGTAGTTACTTTACATTTACAGGCACCCAAAATTAAATAGAAAATCGTCAATGTAAAGGTCGACAGTGCTGAAGGTCGACACACTGGTTGACACATTTTTTTTATGGTTTTTCAACATTTTTATGGTGAGGGATAGGCTGCCGGAGGGGACAGTTATGGTTAGGCACTAGGGGGAAGGTTAGGGTTAGGCACCAGGGGGAGGGTTAGGCACCAGGGGTATGGTTAGGGTAAGGTACCAAGGGGAGAGTTGGGATTAGGCACCAGGGGTAGGGTTAGGATTAGGGTTAAATTACAAATAAAAGTGTCAATCTTTTGTACCTGTTGACCTTTTGCCCCTGTCAACTATTGCATATCGACCTTTACTTTGTCAGTCTTTTATAACACACCCGAAAAGAGGGGGATATGTGTGGGCTGAGAACATGACGTGTCACAGGGATGACTATGCTTTTTGTTTCATTATTATCTGACCAATACATTATATATTATTAGTCAGTGTAAGCTGTTTATATGTTTACTATGGTTCTTTGTAGTAATAGGGATTTAGATATTTCCCTGGAACATTGTAGCTAGTTAAGTTGCCCCCAAAGAGTTTATTATACCTTCTAGAAAGGTCAATTCAAACTTTTTGAGAGATTTTAGTAACCGTTCATCGTGCATCTAAGTTGCAAGTGTCAGTATTTGTTTTCCCAGTTCTAATTGCACTGCTCAGGATATATTACACTAAAGAGTAAACAGTAGTATGTGCCTTCATTTATTATTGAGATTATACATTTGTGCTATGTATATTGTTAAATAGAAGGAATTGTTCACCCATTTTTATTTACTAATGTGTATCATAAGTAGGGATGTGCAGGTTCGGATTAGTTCAGATTTTCCCGCCAAATTCAGATTTTTTTCCCATCAAATATTAGGTCTCAGAAAGAGGCAAAATGTCATCTTTCATGGACTTTTGTCTTTGTACGCTCTAGAAGCGGTCGGTTGGCGGGGTGGGAATAAATAGCTTCGTAAAAATACCGAAGGACTTCTGTAGTCTGAGCACTAGAGGTGGTGCGAGTGCCATCAGATTTTTTTAAGAATGGGGCTGATATAGATAGACGAGAACCACGCAGCAAGTTAAAAAGTCGTTTTCCAGTACAGTCCCGAATTTATGTAAACAATATTATTTTTGAGTTGAACATCTTTCTCCGAAATCCTGAAGTATCTCATCAAAATGTTGCTTAGCTAGAAAATAAACCATTTTAATGGCTGGGTTTGGGGATAGCTTAAATAACTGGTAAGAGTCAGTTAAGGTTTGTTAGGGCAAACTTTGCATTTCCAGGAATGTTCTCTTACTCGGAGACGTATAAGAGATGGTGTTACCTGTAATAACTGATTTGGCGGGTTGGCAGAATAATAAAGGGTCAGTGGTTTCGTGTTGGGGAATTATTATGTTTAAATACCTGCCAAAATGTTTCCACTTTACCATGAAACTTCAGAGAGTGAATTAAATGGGAAGGGAATCTCCACTGCCTGTAAGGGCCATTTATCCATCGTAGAAGCAATGGTAACCTGGATTAAAGCGTGGTCAGAGAAACAAATTGGCTCAATCTCAGAGTCAGTAACACTAGGGAACAAGGAGGAGAGTAGAAGGTAATCTATTCTAGATAAGGAGCCGTAAGCGGCTGAAAGACATGTATGTTCCTTGTCCGTAGGGGGCCTGCCTCTCCAGACATCAATAGCCTTCAAGAGCCACTCCCTCTTTTTGGTAGAGAACTACACACAGGAGCAGGAGTATTCCTATCCATATATAACGGAAGACAATCAGATTAAGGCACCCTCCAAGAACTAGTTGGCAGGAAGCTAACGGTCTTGAGTGAAACAACAATTAGCAGGAAGCAAAAAGGTCTTAAGTAAAACAACAATTGGCAAGAAAACTTCTTGGAATAGATGTTAGAAGCATAAATATTACATAGTATGTAGCGAGAGCCATTTACAGATACATCCACCGCTACATACCTACCTTCAGTATCAATTATAGTAGAGTGTGTTTTGAGTTACAGTTGCTTTTCGCAAGGAACACCACACCTCTGGCCTTAGACGTGAGGGGTGAGGAGGCTACAACAATCCTATTCAACATGTTAAGCTTCAACACTTCAGACACTACCAGAAATACTATGTACAAAAGGATATTTGTAGGTTTCATAAACAAAAAGCATACATTAGAAAGTACCTATCACGAGACATAACCATAAAAAGACAAGGGACGATCCAGAGAACTCTCCTTTTCTGCACACTGAGATAAGCAGCAGCATTGGGAAATCCTTAAACGAGTCGCCATCAAATAGACATGGGCGAGCAGGAAAAAGAAGAGCAAATTTACGCTTGTCTTTGACCAGTTGGGAACAAATCTGGGAAAATTATTTGCATGCCCTAGTAAACTCTGCCAAATAATCCTGTATTATAAAGAATTTAGAGTCGTTCCAATGAAGGTCTTGAATCTTCCTGGACGCCGTCCATATGACCTCTTTATGAAGATACTTGAAACAGTGGAAGATTATCACATGTGGCCTGGAGAAGTGGGTATTTTCTGTGCGTTGAGGCCATATGCGATGTGCCCGCTCAATGACTAAGTCAGCACAAATATCATTAATGTTTCATGAATTGCGGTAAAATATTGCATAAAAAGGGAAAAGGCTAGGACATCCTTTAAGGACGGCAACATCATGAAAAAGTTTGCTGGGTAGCTGAAAGACTACTTTTATGAGTGACATATTTCTATGATGGCGTCTAAGCAGGACACATCATATACCAAATTAATTGTCTTTGTCTGTAGATTTGCAGAAAAATATTGGCGTTGTAATTGGTTGTTTCGTTTTGGAGTTATGTGGCAAAACATCCATCCGCTATTTACAATGCATCACCATTGTGCGCTGGAAAATGTGACAGTTGGAGAAGTCTCCCTGTGCACCTGCTGGGTGACCTGGAACATGTGGCCTGCTGGGAAGTCTGGAAACATTGACAGTTATTTGCAGCCAAATATATCAGCGCGTCTTGCAGGGACCTCAATCACCAACTGCTGTGTTATTTCATTATTCTTTTCACCTTGCCAAACATGCCTAGAGGTTGGCCTCAAGGACATCAATGTGGTGGAAGCGTTACAGGTCGCCCAGAGCGTGCAGTTCAAAGATAGTAACATATAATAAGCTCAACTGATATGCCGCTTGCATTGGACATGACCTATTCGCCACAATACTACTCTTTGGGTCCTATGGACATGCAATGTGTGAACTGTGGTACCCTACACTTCTTGGTAGAGGAGATTAACAACCATTTTTCAGACTGCTGTCACAATGGAAAGTTATGTTGCCCAATGTGGTTGTTCCACCATATTTAGAAGAACTCTTTTATGACAAATACCCTCAAATTACGGCCTCGCCCTAAAATCCATAATATTCTCTATTACTAATGCAGTTATTGCTGGGATTCCCTAGTTATTATTGTTGTTGTTTTATAAAGCACCATAGTACTCTGCAGAAGAAACATTTGGATGGCAGTAAGGGTGTGCCAGTGTGAATCTGTCTACAACAAGATATTTTCCAAAACTGAGCATCTCTGCAAGGATAGTGCCTGCTAAGGAGGCCACCGAGGGGCTTACAGCAACCTTGGCAGACAATTTTTTTTAAGGCAGAGATGGAGGAATCGCTTAAAGACTACAATAGCCCATGCACATCACAAATCTGTGCTTTATGGGAGAGGACAGGCAAAAAGAAAACCATTGGTGATATTACCCTCTCATCAAGAATTGTCTGAATGAATTCACCTCTGTCTGACTGAGCTGGCTGCAATTTCAAAAGTCATCCACATACAGTTCCCTGATGGCCCAACCTCCCCTTAGATTACTCCTCAAAATCAGATCTGACTTATTACCCATATCTTTTGGACATTCACTTCGATCCTCTTCCCCTTTTCTGCAGCCTGGATATTCTTATCCCTCCTCCTTCCCTTTCAATATAGATTCCACTACTCACCTAGTACCAGTGCTCGAAGTGGGGATTTAGAGGTGGGGGTATGGAGATTGAATCCCCCCCCTTTGGGCCCCTGCTTCCATTACACCCCATTGTACGTCTCACCCCCCCCCCTTCCACACACACTTCTCCCTGCCTGCTCCCCTCTCTCACACCCTGTCCTTCTCACTTACTGATTCCCTCTCTTTCACCCCCTACAATACTAACTGCCTGCCTCCCTCTGTCTGCCCCTCCCTTCTCTCTAATTCCCTCTGACCTGCACTGCTGGAATAGAGCCACCGTGAGCCTCTGTTCCTCATTGCAGTTATCTGGCGCCGATGCGTGCCAATGACAAGCTGCCATTTGGCAGCTTTTCATTGGCTGGCGGCCGCAAGCCTCCTCATTGGCTGGCGGCCACGAGCCTCGTGATTGGCTAGCGGCCGCGAGCCTCCTCATTGGCCGGCGGCCGCGAGCCTCCTGATTGGCTGGCGGACGCGAGCCTCCTGATTGGCTGGCGGCCGCGAGCCTCCTGACTGGTTGGGGGCCGCGAGCCTCCTCATTGGCTGGTGGCCGCGAGCCTCCTCATTGGCTGGCGGCCGCCCAGTGCGTGGTGGTGGTGCTTCTAGTGCAGCCGGGACCCGGTAATTTGTCCCGGCTACATGCCAGCGCCTCCGCTACCCCGATTGAGATGTGTCCCCTGCGGGACACATCTCTACACATAGCCGCCGCTGTTCCAGCGCTGGGATCCCATACTGGATCCCAGCGCTGGTACATTCTCATCTGCATTTAAAATGAAGTGGGGCCGGGAAGTGGCGGTATTTCATACCGCCGTATACCGCCCCACTTTGACCACTGCCTAGTACCTTATGTTTGGCACATGCAATCCCCATCTACCCAGGATCTGTGATCGCTGTATGCCTGTCCCTATTATCTTTCCCCCATTACTTATTCCTTTTGTTTATTTTTCTGTCTATATGTATATATACAAAAAAAAAATCTATAGACCTGTACCAGAAATTGTATGTACTTTGCTTTTTGTTGACATTTGCCATTGTTATTAACTAAAAATCTAATATTTGGGAATTTTAATTACCAGGCAGCACAGTTGATTGTTTCAAGCCATTATCCCTGCCTTGTTTTTTTTCAGAGAACGATGGATATTGAAATTCTGAATCAATATTACATTTCTGCGATAGGTTTTATTAATGCTGTTAAGACGTATTCTTTTCCTACTGATTCGTATCTCACTGCATGTTTTCAAATTCTAAATGCAGTGCTTTATTATTATTACCGATTATTTATATAGCGCACACAGCGCTTTACAGAGAATATCTGGCCACTCACATCAGTCCCTGCTCTAGTGGAGCTTACAATCTAAGGGCCTGATTCAGAGCTGGACGCTATTTGCGCTCGCTCGTTCAGAAAAAGGGGCCGGCTATTTAAATTGAGCGCTCGCTCTTTGCGGTCTGTTGACGCCTCTATGTCTGAGCGGGCGAACGAAACATGCGCTCGCTATTTTGTAAAGACGCCCCCTGGCCGTTCGCATCCTACGTCATCTCCGCTATTTATTTGATTAATCGAGTACATCAACAGGCATCTGAACTGCTCGCAGTGCTTGTGGTAGGATTTTCCTACCGCAATCATGGATGCTCGTGTCGCTGTGGGTCACCACCCACAGCCTATACGAGCGTGCAGGATGATGGTCGCGATGGTCTTGACCATCGCCACCGCGAGAAACTCAACCGCAAGGCCAGGAGTGATTTTGGCTCTATCAGAGCCAAAATCACTCCCACTGACATCACTAGTGATGTCAGTGGGGCCGGCTTCTGACGGTAGGCGTTCCCTTGGGAATGCCTCCGTCTGGCAGGCACGCCCACCAAAGGGGGCGTGCTGTTAATCAACATCGACAGCACGGCCCCTTTGATCAGACACAACGAGCGAAGGAAAGTCCTTCGCTCGTCGCGTCTCGCGCATGCGCACGACGGAGCTCCCTCCGTCATGCGCATGCGCAGTGCACACCGTCGACCCACTTGCGAGCGGACAGCCGCTCGCGAGTGGGTCTGAATCAGGCCCAATATCCAATTTATAATTATTTGTGCAAAAACACAAGCTAGGAAGCATTTAATACTTCTGCAGCGGTCAACATGGGGAGGTGGCTTTGGTATACCTCACTTCAAACTATAGTATTTCTCCGCCCAATTGGCTCAGTGCATTATCTGGACCAATCTGGTCTCTTCCAGGGTTTGGTCTATTAATTGAAAAGCCTAGGACTCGTAACAGTCTGTTCTCCGGCTCTCAAAGCCAAAAGGCTTTTTCCTGTAATTTATCATGAGTTCAACCCCACGGATTAGTCAACCAAAAAACTCCATGAACTTTCCTGGGAAAGAGATTTGGGAGAGACTTGGATGGAGCAGAATGGGGAGTTATTACACGCCACCAGCTCCGTTTGTGATAAAATTGAGGAAAATAGTTATAAATTTTTTTTTTATACTACTGGTAACCTGGGCCTGATTCAGCATCGATCGCAACTGCGAAAGCGTACGCAGACGGCCGATTGTTGCGGACTGCGCATGCGTATGCATCACGGTGCACGTGTATGAACCAGCCACTGCGATCGCAGTGATTACACAGACTTATCGCAGAGTGATTGTCAGGAAGCACCAGTTGAGAGTGGTGACGGTGGGGTGGTCAGGGAAACGCAGGTGTGTCAGTGCGCTTGAACGCTGTTGCAGGAGCGTGCATATATTAGCCACTGCGATGGCATATGAAGCATGAGCTCTCACTGCTTGCGGGAAACTTGACAATTTAGTGGTAGGGTCAGACCTGCCTTAAATGTGCGAGAGGCTCTGATGTACTTCGATGTTACTGATGTTTTGGCTGGATTGCAAGGTATTACGGATGTGCGAGAGGGGAAGTGGGCGTCTACATGTTGTCAGTGAGAGTGCTTTGCAATTGCAATTATTAGCATACTTTCACAGCAGAACTGCATGCACGATTGCTACCGCGATTGCAATAGCGATCCTTGCTGAATCAGGCCCCCTGTTCCATCGTGCTTATATTAATTGTTTCCCTGTGTTTCTTGGTCTTGTTGGAGGTATTGTCATAATGATGGTATTTTCCTCTACACATGATGGAGCTGCCCTAAGATTGTTCCTTCGGGCGGGACACTCGGAACTTGATCAGCCCTCTTTTGAGTAATGATATTTCACCTTCACCAAAGTATTTTCTCCTTCCTGTAAATATTCGTTCTGTGACCCATCACCAGCATAAATTGCTTAGGCATATCATTTCAGCTGCCTACTGAGACATCCTCTTGTTCCTACTATCCACAACATCACGTCTAGTCTTTGGAACCCCCCTCAAATGGAGTTTATGATAAATTAAATGTTGTATTCCTCTTTGGAAGACCTGGGAACCTTGGGCCTTACTTTATAATTTCCAGTTATCCTTTTCTTGACCACATAGGTGACTGCCCTTCTTTGCAGTTTCCCACTCCTTATACACTTCATCGTGGATCCACTTAGATCCTTAACTCAGGACTACGCTGCCGGGATTCTGACCGGCGGCATTATCAAAGCCTAACACTGCACATCATACCTTCATTACTATTCCTACCATGAAGCTTGGAGGCGAGTGGAGAATACTCAGGTAATGATTCTATGTTCTTTGGAAAACTACACATTATAGGGGCATGTTATAAACTCCGTCACCCAAGGAAAAGTAGTAAGTGTGACATGTCAGTTTCCCGAAACCCTGGCAAGAGGAAAGTCCAGAAGCAGTAAGGTTAGAAGCCTAAGAGAACCTGAGATTCCCATTGGATCACAGTGATCACATGCTGCGGTGTTTGGGGTCAGAAACCAGGACCATTGTACAAAACAGGGACGTGTTGTTGGACGCAGACTTTCTGGACCCAGCTGACCATTTGCGATGGGCAGTCTGAGTAAGCTCAGCTTATGCAAACTGGCCGAGGGCTGCGACCGCCTTGGGACGCAGCACTCGGTTAGGGGATGCAGGCTGGAGGCGTATATTTCTTACAGACGCTTCCTGCTGTATTTGCATTTTGTGATATGGTATTGCACAGACGCTTCCTTGCGGCTATGCAATACCGTCCACATCAGAATCGGGCCCTATGTGTTTATCTTAGGTTGGATTGGTTGAATTTGGGCATCAGGAATATGCGCTGAGAAATTGACCATGGCGTGTTATTGCGATTGATCAACCCCATACCCGGTTACAGTCTATATATAACGTCGCACTTGATGTAAGCTGAATTGACAGTCTCTTGCTATGTATTGCTGTTTTTGTCAAACATTTGTTAAATAAACATTTTAAAGTACTAATTGTGGCCTTTTTGGCCTATTCTGTCTGGGTGTTTTCTGGTGTGAGGGTATACTTTCAGTAAAAACTCAATTTGAGTGAAAATTGCTTCGTTTCGCTATCCATTTTTCCTGCTGGAAGGAGAAAAAAAAAATCTCTGATGATACCTCAAAGAAAGTTCATTTTCAGAAGATCCTTCATCATCTTCATCTATCTATGATCTGTTATTTTAGAAAGAATCAGATTTTAATAATTGGATATTTGATTGTTTTTTTATAATACAATCTTTGATTTTTTTAAAAAATTAAGATCTGAGCGCCCTCTCTTCTTATATATTTACATTATCTCTGGTTACCCATCTAACAGGGGGTCGATAGAGGGTTGCAGCTGGTATATTTACTGTATCCAACAAATTAAGGGAATTTTGTATATATATATATATATATATATATATATATATATATATATATATATACAGTGTATATATATATATATATATATATAATCACACAAAATTAATTGGCACTCACAGTCCAAAGTATATACAGGATGCCCAGGTGCCCTCCCAGGGAGTAGTCATATAGAAGGTGCTTGGACAATCCTAGAAAAGACAGATGCGGCACTCTGGGACTTATATGCAAAACGTATTTACTTGAAAAAGAAACGTCAGTCAGTTTCAAGTAAATACGTTTTGCACATAAGTCCCAGAGTGCCGCCTTTGTCTCTCCTAGGATTGACCAAGCACCTTCTATATATATATATATATATATATATATATATATATATATATATATATATATATATATTTACACAGGACTCAGCTGCAACTAGTCACTGGTGCACGGGAAGGGTTTAAAACTCCCACACACCTGATGCTCCTTGCTACTGATGCCGGACAAAATGGCCAGGCGATAGGCCAGGGGTGGTGGTTAGCATTAGGGTGCCTCGACCTGGAAGGTCCACAGACATTAACACAAGGAGTGCTGGGACATTTACTTTTATGTTTATTTGCTTATTTTCTGTTATGTGCCGGTGTGTATCCAGGCCTATGCTCACACTAAGGTGCAGTGTCTGCTACCATTAAAAGACACTGCTTTACCAAGTACCCGCCTGTCTGGAGTCCTCATTTCAATACCGCATATTTCATGTGGTGGCCCGTACGGGGACCTGCACTGCTGTGTTGCAGCACAATCGCTAGACGCCTACATTGTAACAATGGAACTAACAAGGCAAAACGGTCGGTATACGTGAGTGTGGTTAGTGAACAAGAAAAAAAGCAGTTATATTAAGGACACTGTGAGGGGTATTCAATATGAAACGTTAACCTCGCTGTCGAAAATTTCGCCGCACATCGGAGCTTTTGCCAGCGAAAAAGTATCGTGCACGCTCCCGCTTATCCCCGTATTCAATATGAAATCATCAAAAACGGGACCCGGCGATACTTGGATCGGCGAAAACAAATGGGAATTTTTTGGAAATAATTGTAGGACCCCCCTAAAGATGTCCAGACCTCAGGGTTCACTATGGCTACCCCCGTTTTTGCCTGCAGAAGATAGTCAGGGTTTTTAAATAGCCGCGGCAGGTGTTTTTTTCCCGACTTTGAAGAAGTGATGCAGAAGAGCATTTAGCTTTTTTTTTCGTTTTTAAAAGTGGTCCCATCAAATTTGGGGTACATGAAAATGGGTACCAGCATATTTTTAAGTCCCTAAAGTTATGTTTTAAAAATTCTGCAAAAATGCACCTGCCGCTATTTTGCGCAATGAAAAAAAAACCTGCCACATACTTGGGGACCCCACCAGAATTAATTTAGTTAGTTTGGCATTTTTTTTTTCCTTTTTTTATATTTTCACAACAATTTTTTTTTTTTAGGGTGTCCCGATTTTTTTTTAAACAATATTTTTTGATCATTTCCTTTTAAGGGGACATTCCCAAAAGTACAGGCTATTTTTTAAAAGCCTGCACCCCCAAACCCCAATTTTGCACTTTTTTTCACTTGCTGTAGTGAATTGAAAAATTATCCCTGTTTTTTTTAAATTGACCCTTGACCCCATTAACGAATAAAAACGTGAATTTTCGGGAAATATGCCTGGGACCCCCCTAAAGATGTCCAGACATGGAGGATCACTATGGGTACCCCTATTTTTGCCTGCAAAAGAAAATCTGGTTTTTACATAGCTTTGGCAGGTGTTTTTTCCTGCCGTGGCTATTAGAAATCCAGAGTTCCTGCAGTAGTTAAAAATGGGGGTACCCATAGTGATCCCTCATGTCTACACATCTTTAGGGGGGTTCCTAGCATATTTCCCGAAAATTCCAGTTTTTGTTGAACCTGTAAAAATAAGTAGTAAAAATTTACAAAAAAAAAATCACATAAGGTCCCGTCCCCCCCCAAAAGCCAAACCAGCCCCAGGCTTGCCAGCCAGTGGTGGTTTCTAAAAATACGGGGAACAAAATGTGTAGGGTTCCACCGTATTTTAGAAACCAACACCAGGCTGGAGGGACTAGTGCTGGAGACCCTGTGGTGCTGCCTGTGGTGCTCGGGAGAGGGGGGACCCTTTTTGGGGGGGTCCCCGACTCCCCCGAGATCACCGGCTTGCGCTGACCGACTTGGGGTGTAATGCTTTTGACCTGGAGCCGCGGTGATTGGGTCTCCGGGCTGTGGCATTACACCCGGTCAGTTGGGTCTGGTGCTGGTCTTAAATATAGGGAGTACCCCACGTCTTTTTTGCCCCCTATATTTAAAACCAGCACTAGTCCCTGCAGCCTGGTGTTGGTTTCTAAAATACAGTGGAACCCTAGACATTTTGTTCCCCGTATTTTTAGAAACCACCACTGGCTGGCAAGCCTGGGACTGGTTTGGCTTTTGGGGGGGACCTTATGTCATTTTTTTTGTACATTTTTGCTACTTTTTTTTACAGGTTCAACAAAAACGGTAATTTTCGGGAAATATTCTAGGGACCCCGCTAAAGATGTGTAGACATGGGGGATCACTATGTGTACCCCCATTTTTAACTACTGAAGGAAGTCGGGGTTTCTAATAGCCGCGGCAAGTGCATAAATGCGACTTTGAAGAAAGTGATGCAGAAGAGCATTTAGAATTTTTTTGGGGGAAAAATAACTATGCCCAGCAAATTTGGGGTACTTGAAAGTGGGGGTCAGCATATTTTAAAGTTGCTAAAGTGACTTGAAAAAATTGTGAAAAACCCACCTGCTGCAAGCAGCTGCAATGAAAAAAACACCTGGGGCATACTCGGGGACCCCCCCAGAGTCAAGTTCACTATTTTTTAACTTTGTCCCCCAACATTTTTTTTTTTGGCCCCCAAATTCAAAGTGCTTTTTTTGGGGTGGCCCGATTTTTTTTTTTTTGACACAGATCATTTCAAGGGGTCATTCTGAAGGGTGCAGGCTATTTTTTTTAAGCCTGCACCCCTAAACCCCAATTCTGCACTCTTTTTCGCCACCTATTCAGTGGTGAAAAGTTATCCCCGTTTTTTTTCAAAGACTTTTCGAACCTGCGAAAAGTCTTTGAAATTGAATACGGTGTAAAACCAAAACCTCTGAAAATGACGTAATCGGTGCGAAAACATTGCAAAAACTGAGTTTTCGCTCCATATTGAATACCCCTATGTGTGTACTGAAAAAAAAAAGAGTGACTTTCCTTTTTTTTTTTTTTACTAAGGTGCTTGAGACATATCAAAATGCTAATTAGTATGTTCACCAGCTAGTGCAAGCTGTGTAATTAAGTCCACCTGTTTGAGCAGAGCAGAGCACACATACTGCTGTTTAACCCCTGCATTGTTGAAAAAAAGCAGTGTTTTCTTTTTCTGTGTTAAAAGTTGAATAACAGTTGCTTACTGAAGGAAAGATATATATATATATATATATATATATATATATATATATATATTTGTGTATACTGGCTTGTCATTGCTCTTATATAAAAGCACCTACACTTGTACATACACCTCCCACTGTAAAAATGGAGGAAGTTTTTCGCACTATAGTAAATTTGTTGGCCTCTCACCAAAAGACAGAGGAACAAATGTTGCAGCTACTGACCTAGTCAGTGGGCACAACAGGTGCAGGGTATCTAAATAAAAAGACTGCCTCAGATGACCCAGAGACATATTTGCTGATATTTGAAAGGGTTGCACATCGTTTAAAGTGGCCAGCAGATTCTTGGACTGACAGACTTGCCCCCTATCTCACTGATGAGGCTCAGAAAGCCTATGCTGATTTGTCCTCTGCTGATGCTGAGAAATATGACCTAGTCAGAAGTGCCATTCTAGCTCGGTCAGGTCTCCATCCCGCCTGGAAAAGTGTAGCGCTTCCACAAATGGACTCTACTACCAGGGGTCCCTATTCAGAAGCAGGTTGCAGAACTCGCCAGACAGGGGTGGAGTTGGCTCCAGACAGTAGAGCGTACTGCCACTCAGATTGTAGAGACGGTGGTTGTTGTCCAGCATATAGGATCCCTAGGGCGTAATATGCAGCGCTGGGTCATACACGCTGATCCTCAGAATCTAGAGGAATTAAGTACAGTGTTGGAGTGATATGAGACCATAAGAAATATGACAAAAATGCCAGAAAAGAAACCAGGTAATAAGCGACCCGTTAAGATGGCACCCCGTTGGCCTGTGACCCTGACTGTCATCCCTCCTCAAGGAAACAACGCTGGAGATGCCAGGGTCGTTTGCTATGAGTGCAGAGAGCTAGGTCATATAAGACAGGACTGTTCCAGAAAAACAGCCTATGGAGTGTGGGGTTGCTAGTATGGGCGCTGCGTACCCCGCTTTTTGCATGATGGTACCCCTGGATTCCAGACCCCTGTTAATGTGGGAAACTGTGTTACTGAATGGTTGAGAACTACAAGCTAGTAGAGAATCAGGGAGTGAGCTAAACCTGAGCTCAGAGGCAGTCCTACCCAGGCCAGTGGTAAAGGTGCCAGGGTTAGTTAAAGTACTCTGCGTTCATGCGTCCACAGAAAACTTCTCCCTAGTACGAGTGGACCTCACCATAAAGGGGTACACTTATGAGGTAGTCGCCCCGGTTGGTCCTAAGCTCCCCTATCCTCTCATTATTTCCCAGATTTGTTGAGCTCGTGAAGGAACCACAGGGACAATGCAATGTAAAGTCTCAAAGACCCTACCTCGGAAAAGGGAGAAGAGTGGAAAAGCATGTGCTGTCCTCTTTGGAAAGCGAACCTCTGCGCAATTAATGTCTGAGGAAAGAAATCCGCAACACTTTGCCCGGTTACGGCCAGACAGAAATATTTGCAGAGGTATCATACCCAATACAGATGTTGCCATGGATGTGCTGGAAACCGCCACCCCTCTGGTTCCTGCGGGCCGCTCTAGTTCACTTGGCCCTACAGAAGTTCCGCTGGCGGACACCTGGGCAGCAGAACAGCGAAAAAAAGCCAAAGCCTTAGTTCGCAATAATCAGGGTGTGTTTTCTTCCCTGTCGGGACGCACTACCTTGGTGGAACACAACATAATTATACCTGAAAGAGTGGGCGTAAAGCAGCGACCGTATCGCATTCCTGAGGCACGGTGCAAGCTATACTGCAAAAAGAAAGTCCGGTCCCAGTACTTCTTTCTAAACCGCTTGGATGTCGCTCTGGCTCATTGAGGGATACTTTCTCTGTGGGGCAGCAGATAAGAGCAGAACCCGGTGTCCGCAAGAAAAGAAGGATAGTTGCTCCTCTGCCAGAACACACCATATTCAAGGGGGATGAAGAATACATGCCTGGAAAGGTGGTTCAGAAGGCTGAAGGGTGTTGGCCGTCACAAAGGAATATGTGTGCTTCCTCAAGCTTGGTAAAGCGAAATGGGAGGTTGTGTGGTGAGAGGGGTTTTATTTGTGTTTGGAGTGCTTCGGTAATGGGCTTCTCTGTTATGTTCTTTGACGTCATATCAGCTCTATATAGATCACCTTCTGCAATGGTCTCTGTGAATAACATCACCCCCTCCCCTTTTGGGATAGCCAATAGCAAGACAGCTTTGCCCCCTTTCACCTCTCAATTTTGTATTACGATATATATTCGTGCCAATCAAGAGATATCAGGTATCAAAATAAGGCTCACTCAGCACAAAATCACTCTGTACACAGATGTCATGCTACTGGCAGTCACTGATCCATCTCATTCACTTCCATGTCACTTTGAGGAGATTGATCTGTATGGATGATTTTTGGGATAGAAGAGCATCACTTCAAAACTGGTGGTCCTGAATTTCTACATTCCTTGGAATAGCTGGCATCTTTACAAAATAAAATGCCTTGGTGTTTGCATCACTTTAAGATACCATCAGCTGCTCCAACCTAACTTCCTGTAGCTTCTTTCCCAGGTCAATAAAACTTTGATACCTGGTCTCACCTATTTGTTTCCTTTATTGGCCATATTATTTCAATAAAGATGAACACGGTATCTGTAGCTCTTCAAAACTCTCCCAATTTTTGTGCCTCCATACATATTTAAACTTCTTAAAATATCATACCTCGCCTTTCATCTGGGCTGGTAGACCTCCTTGTGCGAGGCTCCAGGCACTCCTATCCTTGCAAGGTGGCAACCTAGTTATACCTGATTTTAAAAGTTACTACATGGCAGCACAGCTCACTCAGTGTACTTTAGAATTGCCTTGGCTCTGACAGAGTGTGGTCACTGATCAATGTATAAGACTTAGCCTTATACTCTGCCTCATCTTTCCTCTGGCTCCCACGAATGTAGTGTCCCAAAACAGTTATTCATCAACTGACTTTGTCCTTCTCCTTGACAATTTGGGTCTTGTGCCAACCGGCATTTGTGACTGTCTCAATCACCATCTCCTATCATTCTAGTTTACAACAGCCTTAACTTTTCCCCAGGTTTATCTCTACACTCGTTTGGTCCATGGCTGGCGTGAGGCATAAGCTATTTAAATGATCAAAATTGTCATCTCCAACAAACACGTCTTTCAATTCCTCTAACTCAGAAATTTTAATTATCAGTAAATCTTCATACAAATTTACCAATCGTCCTCTGACAACAGTGTCTTAGACACTCTTCTACATTACTACTTTATACTTTGGACTGACATCTCCTGCTTCATCCTCCTGCGATCCTCACGGGGTAGCCTGGGAGGCTGAACTCATCTCCTCTCAGTAAAATATATACAGACGCTTTAGATAGATGTTGGAGGAGCTATCTTTCTGAAGGCACAGTCCTCCACTTTTGGTGAAATTGTACTAAGCTTGCTGGTTTCTGGCAAGACATTAACAAAGTAATATTTTCCACCCTTCATATAACTGTGCCCATGGATCCCAAATTCTTTTTTCTGTCCTCTAAGTCCTCCATCAGCATCTCATCACCAACACAAATTAATGCAACACATTATTGCCGCCACTTCCTGCCAGCTTGCGGCCGATAAGAAAAAGCCTGAGCCTCCTTCACTCCAAGCGTCACTAATAGGATTTGGTACATCTATGGAACGGAATACATGACCACCAATATTTCCTTCCATGAACCAGGTGAAAAAAATCAACATGGTGAAACCATGTGGTGTATCCCATACCCCGTGTTGTACTTCACCATAAGTATACTAATTTAGTACAACAGTAATTCATACTGTCATAACATCAATTCTTGTCCCTTAAGGTATAAAAATAAAACAAAATAATATAAAGGGAATAAACTCTTTAATTTTTTAAAACAAGAAAACAAAAATAAGTTTAGTTCGTAAAACATAATTTTACAAGTCTTCTAGTAACTTTAAAAAAAAAAAGTTATTTGGCACACCTTTGAATCACAATCGTTAGTAAAAATTAAACTTTAGAACAATTAGAAGTAGTTAAAATAAACTTAGTCAGCTAAGTCTTAATGAGATCACTCTTGGCTGACATCAAGGCAGGTGCCGAACCAGTTGGGGCATGAGATGTCCACACGCGCATAATGCACGTGTACTCGCTGCGCCAGTGCTCGCCGCACTAAACCGCCATCATCAGTACGCAAGCTGGCAACGTCACTTGCGCGCAGTATGTTTTAAAAAGTTTTCTGAGTTTAAATCTCGTTGGGGTATGTCGCACCCCATCTAGTTCCCCGAAGGTTAAGAATCCCTCTATTTGATAAAGTTTGGGGCCCATGGCACTCACTATGTACCTCATATTCTCCATTTCTGTAATTATAAAAATCCTTAATATTTTTTCTTTTATGCTGCTCGTTTGGTTCAGCCTCCCCCTCCCTTTCCAACCCGCTTTCTCTCTCTCCATGCGGTTTGCCACTCCTTCCCTCCCCTCCTGCTGTTTTTACCTTATTAACGTAAAACCGGTCACTTGTGAAGATCACTTGTTATAATTCATTGATTGTATTTAATTTTTATTGTTCTGTATCTGTTTTTTTCCTCCTCTGTCTTGCTACTTGCTTACTGACCGTCGATAAACACTTAAAAAAAAAACGACTATGACTATTTACACTAGTAGTAATCAGTCTGATCACTATGATCAGCCGTCTTTTGAGGCTAATGTTTTTTCTTCTACATCTGGCTGTGTTTCATCTCCCACAGTTGTGGCCGATGACATAGATATTTTGCATGCTTTAGAAAAAGCTTCTTATATCACTGACTGGGAGAGGTCACGAGACGAGGCTGCTTATTACACCACAGAAAAATAAAATAGTTAAGATAGATGGATTTGAGTTTTTAGCAGGACTGTCAAGTTATTTTCCTTATGGGTAAGCCGTGATTGCCTTGGTTTAAAATTATCCAGCCTATGAGTGCAATGGGATATTTCAGGCATCGGAAGCGAGTTTGCCTTTGGTTTGATTAACAAACTTTGCCTGTGGCTACATTAACTCTGAAGTCAAGCATATGCAAACAAAGCTCCCTTATATCTGCATGATGGGAAGACCGCTAAAGATGTTACCACATGTGCAGCTCTGGTTGGCCTTTTGCTTCTCTTAAGTTACAGCTAACCCCCTAGAGTTGATTTATTATCTCCAAATGGCTTTCAAACAACTGGATGTTTTGTCTGGCTTTAGATTGATATTAGTCTGTTTTCTGATAGATTCGCGTTTTTACGTACATTGATCTTCTTTTTTTTTTTTCTTAGGATGTTTGCTTAACTTGACCAGCCGTGTGCTTACATTAATGTTCTGCCTTGTTTACAATTTATCAGTCTGGTAGCATATATTATAAACAAGTTGCTAAGGTGAAATCCTTGGGTAACCTTCATGGGTAATCTTTTTGTAAACAAAAACTTCATGTGATGAAACTTCCTTCTTAAAATAAAATAACTTTATAACATGGTAGTTAGAGCGCTATTAAAATTAGACCAGATGATGAAGCAGTTATGGGAGAAGATAATGGCAGATCTGACTAGAGGAGGGACCGATAGGATCAGCAATGAGTGAAACTGAAGGTAAACAGCATAGCCAATAATCTGGGCTAAATGCCCAGCCAAGGGTAGCATGGGGAGATTCCACTAAACACTGTTGGGAGCTAGAAAATCCCAAGACCTAGTTTAAGAGTTTCCATAATCACCTGTTTGAGAGCTCACTGATGGCTCAAAAGTGTAGATGCGAGGAAATTGCCAGGGTCTAGGTAAGAGCAGTGTTGGGAAGATCTTTTAAGACCGAGAGCCAACCAGGTTGCATAGGAAGAAGGTGCGCCAGCTCCACTGAACTCCAACATACTGTAGAAGTTGGGAACTACCATGGTGGCCAGAATCTGAAGAGAATAATCTGAACAATATTTTTGGTCAATTGGGGAATTTATATCTATCGTCATTGGTGTTTAGATCCATATAATTTCTCTGCTGTTAACCTGTCTGTTGACTAACCATGGCGGCATCCGTAATTCCATCTGCAGCATGGACCTAAGGGCTAATGCCATTCTTTGCTGGTGAGGTACCAGAAGCAAATCAAAGGTCTTTAATTATTTGTTTCCACAAATATGCAGGAAATGCATACACCCCCCCCCCCACACACACACACACACACACAATATAAATAAAATAGTACTCCCTGGACCAGTCACAATTAACTTCACCTGCAGTTCTGCTTCCAGTTGCGTCCTGAAGATCAGACCCTTTACTGTTGAGACCTCAATTTGTCATTCGGAGACAGGTCAGATATAGAAGTCTCTAATAGGTTGAGATCAGATCAGATGGTTACAGTGAATGATTATTAAATTACCGTATATACTCGAGTATAAGTCGACCCGAATATAAGCCGAGGTACCTACTTTTACCCAAAAAAACTGGGAAAACGTACTGACTCGAGTATAAGCCTAGTGTGGGAAATGGCAGCAGCTGTTAGTTTCCCCAGTAGTAATTCCCCCTGGTTGTGCCCCCAGTAGTAATCCCTCCTGGTAGTGCCCCCAGTGGTAATCCCCCCTTTCAGTGCCTCCAGTAGTAATCCCCCCCTGGTAGTACCCCCAGTAGTAATCCCCCCTTTTAGTGCCCCCTGTAGTAATCCCCCACTGGTAGTGCCCCCTGTAGTAATCCTCCCCTTGTAGTTCCCCCAGTGGTAAACCCCCCTTTTAGTGCCCCTGTAGTAATCGCCCCCTGATAATGCCCCTTGGTAGTGCCCCCTGTAGTAATCGCCCCCTGGTAGTGCCCCCTGGTAGTGCCCCCTGTAGTCATCGCCCCCTGGTAGTGCCCCCTGTAAACCCCCCCCCCCCCTAGTAGAGAGAGACGTGAAAAAAAAAGAAACACTTACCTTAAACTCCCGCTCCTGGTCCTGCCGCTTTCCGCTCCTCCGGCCGCTTTGCATGGGAGAGACGTCGTCATGACGACGTGTCTCCCATCACCCACTGCGGGAGCCGGAAGATGGCTCCCGCAGTGGGAGCAGCAGCAGCCGCTGAGAGTCTGATTACACCAAACACGCAGCTGCCGGCTCCGGCGGCTGTGTGTTTGGCAGTGTGTAGCGCTGACCGAACTCCGTCCGGTCAGAGCTACACTTGACTCGAGTATAAGCCGAGGGGGTACTTTTTCAGCACATTTTTTGTGCTGAAAAACTCGGCTTATACTCGAGTATATACGGTACATACGTAGTATGGCACAAATAGGTGACATAGGCCCTCATTCAGAGCCGTACGCTCTGAGCAGAGCGCACGCTCTGCATGAGGGCCGGGCTCCATTTTCATGGAGCGTCCTCCTGGACGCTCGTATAGCTGTGGGTCACCACCCACAGGCTATACGAGCGTGCATTTTGATGGCCGCGATGGTCGTGACCATCGCGACCATCGAAATTGCGAGCCGGAGCCTGCGGTTGAGGTTTTCAACCGCAAGCTCCGGAGTGATTTTGGCTCTATCAGAGCCAAAATCACTCCCACTGACATCACTAGTGATGTCAGTGGGCCGGCTTCTGACGGGAGGCGTTCCCGTGGGAACGCCCCCGTCAGGGAGGCACGCCCACCAAAGGGGGCGTGCTGTCAATCAACATTGACAGCACGCCCCCTTTGATCGGACACAACGAGCGAAGGAAAGTCCTTCGCTCGTCGTGTCTGGCGCATGCGCACGACGGAGCTCCCTCCGTCGTGCGCTTGCTCAGTGCACACCATCGACCCACTTGCGAGCGGAAAGCCGCTCGCGAGTGGGTCTGAATCAGGCCCATAGGCCCTCATTCAGAGCCGTACGCTCTGAGCAGAGCGCACGCTCTGCATGAGGGCCGGGCTCCATTTTCATGGAGCGTCCTCCTGGACGCTCGTATAGCTGTGGGTCACCACCCACAGGCTATACGAGCGTGCATTTTGATGGCCGCGATGGTCGTGACCATCGCGACCATCGAAATTGCGAGCCGGAGCCTGCGGTTGAGGTTTTCAACCGCAAGCTCCGGAGTGATTTTGGCTATATCAGAGCCAAAATCACTCCCACTGACATCACTAGTGATGTCAGTGGGCCGGCTTCTGACGGGAGGCGTTCCCGTGGGAACGCCCCCGTCAGGGAGGCACGCCCCTGGCACGCCCACCAAAGGGGGCGTGCTGTCAATCAACATTGACAGCACGCCCCCTTTGATCGGACACAACGAGCGAAGGAAAGTCCTTCGCTCGTCGTGTCTGGCGCATGCGCACGACGGAGCTCCCTCCGTCGTGCGCATGCTCAGTGCAGACCATCGACCCACTTGCGAGCGGACAGCCGCTCGCGAGTGGGTCTGAATCAGGCCCATAGTCTAAAATGAATTAAAACCTGATATTAAAAAAATGCATGTAGGACTTTTAGTGTATGTGGGGGGGGGTTATGTATATATGGATTTTAGTCAGTTAGATCTAGGGTATAATGCTAAGAGAGTTAAGTTAAATTCTTTAAGTGTCCTCCTTGATGGAAAGTAAATGGTAGCTTTACTTTCGTTCACTTAATACACGCCTCCTTTCATGCCAATTGCTTACTTCTTCCCACTCCTGCCTCCAAGATTTTGCCCGCGCTGCTCCCCACCTTTGGAACTCCCTCCCTCTCCCCATGAGACTCTGCACCTCTCTACAATCATTCAAACGAGCTCTTAAGACCCACTACTTCATTAAAGCCTTCCAGCTCTCATCCTAACTTGCTGATAAATCTTCCTTCCTTCCTGCCTACCCCATCTGTGTCACTCCTGTTTGTCTGCCTCTCCCTTAAAGAATGTAAGCTCTTTCGAGCAGGGCCCTCTACCCTCTTGTGCTTTCCTTACTCCCTAATTTAATTTATCTCTTTCTCCCCACTAGGGCAACTAACACTTGGCTGCTTATGTGCGTGTAAAGGTCGCTACTATAACAATGCTTATTATCCATGTCCTGCTTTGTATTGTATTGTAAGTCGCTAATTACTTATTTGTTTACTTTGTTGTACTTTGTAAGGCGCTGCGGAACACTTGTGGTGCTATATAAATAAATGATGATGATAATAAGGAGGTGGAAAGAGTATTTTCTGTTATCAAGTTATGGTTTTCTTATATTCTGGAACACACCGAGGAGATTGAGAAACACTGGCAGGTGTACCTAGCGTTGTACAGAAATATATATGAAGGAACATAGTACCAGTTCTGAAGTGAGAATTTCATGGGCCCTTATATGTCACATATCATATGTGATTTGAGGAGACGTGTGATACAGGTTGAGTCTCTCATATCCAAATTTTCCAAAATACAGATTTTTTTTTAGCATGACTGAGATAGTGAAACCTTTACTTTCTGATGGTTCAATGGTACAAAATTATCACAAATATTGTCTAAAATTGCCTTCAGGCTGTGTATATAATACATAATTGCATGCTGTGTTTAGATTTGGGACCTTTCATCATGGTATGCAAATATTCCAAAATACAGAATATTCCGATATCCAAAATACCCCTGGTCCCAAGTATTTTGGATATGGGAGACTTCACCTGTACCTTATGTTATCTGCAGTATGAAACGTGGCAGCTGAGCTGGGTCACCTGTTCCATTGCCATCACCAGTGCCGGATTTCCTGCTAGGCATCCTAGGTGCTCGCCTAGGGGATAGCGGGACCCAAGGGGCCCGCGGACGGGCCCCTTTGCCCGAAAAAATTACTTGATTACAGCGCTCCCAGAAGAGCACAGCACGAGTACCATGTGACGTCATGGTCCCGCCTCCACTCCCAGAGAGCCTCCGGGCAGACTGTATCACTGAGACACAGCTGCCTGCGCAGGTGCGTCGCAGTGCTCAGGAGGGTTCCCGGCGCCGACGTCGCTGCGAGACCTGTCCCCCGCCGCCAGTCTTCTGCTGACGCTGTTGGAGCCACCAAAGTCTAAGTGGGGGGCTGTGATGGAGGGGCTGTGGGGGGCTATGAGGAGGGGCTGTGATGGAGGGGGATATGCGGAGGGGCTGTGATGGAGGGGGCTATGAGCAGGGGCTGTGATGGAGGGGGCTATGCGGAGGTGCTGTGATGGAGGGGGCTATGAGGAGAGGCTGTGATGGAGGGGGCTATGAGGAGAGGCTGTGATGGAGGGGCTGTGATGGAGGGGGCTATGAGGAGAGGCTGTGATGGAGGGGGCTATGAGGAGGGGCTGTGATGGAGGGAGCTATGAGGTGAGGCTGTGATGGAGGGGGCTATGAGGAGGGGCTGTGATGGAGGGGGCTATGAGGAGAGGCTGTGATGGAGGGGGCAATGAGGAGAGGCTGTGGTGGAGGGGTCTATGAGTAGAGGCTGTGATGGAGGGGCTGTGAAGAGGATATGAGGAGCTGTGATGAAGGGCTGTGATTGAAGGGGGCTGTGATGAGGTGGACTGAGATGTGATGGAGGGCTGTGATGAGAGGGATATGGGGGCTGTGATAAGGAGAGTGAGGGGGGCTGTGGTGAGGGGTGCTGTGAGGGTTATGACTAGAATTGGGGGCTGCAGGGGACCTGTGACGTCACATCCACGTGACCGGCGCTGAAAGGGGGAGGGGCAAGTATGAGAACGGGGGGCCAAAAGATGTGGTGAGAACATGCCCTAACTATTGCCCTATTACTGTTAGACTTAATCAGAGCCTAAAACCGGATTCAGACTGTGGGCCTGAGTCATTATCGATCGCAACTGCGATTACACACGCAGACGGCCGATTGTTGCGTTCTGCGCATGTGTATGCATCGCTGGGCGTGAAGGCCTCACTACAATCACAGACATTACGCAGACCCATCGCAGAGTGATTGACAGGAAGTAAGTGTTTGGGGGTGGTGGTAGGTGGTGCATTATCGGTGGTCTGCACGTGCGTCAAAGCTGCCTTGCGTCTGCGTGGCAAGTGAATTGCGCTGGTGCTCACTCGCAATTGATGGACAGTTTTGTGGGTGGTCACAGGCAGTTCCGGCCAAAACGCGGGCGCGTCGGGCCATTTCCTGGGCCGTTACTAGCCAGCGTCTGCGATGGCACACGCAGAGAACAAAGCTCCTCAGCATCTCAGTTACCGCGGCCATTCTCAGTGACCACAGACTCACTCGAGGAGTCGATGTTTTCAGGATCTGCGTCCAATGCTGCGTTTGTGTACGCAGCTGTGAGGACTCCAGTGGGCGCCTCAATACCAAATTTTATGGGCTGAGGCATTTGCATATTTTAGCAATTGCTAGGCGGCAAAATTCCCAAAATGCGTTTGCATTAGCGTACAATCCTGAATCAGGCTTGTTATTTGGCATCATGCAATAATACAGAACTAAGTAGTTGTTCACAGGGACATATCTACAAAACCTCGTACTGTCCATAGAGTTGGTTGTCAGCTATATTCCCCCCAAATCACTTTATGGATCCCTTTTGATGCTACATGATTGTCTCTGTTGTTGTTACCCTATTACGGAGACAGGACTTCTGAGAGATACCATTTGTATACAGTATCAACCATTTCAGTCTATGCTTTACACACTATGGGGTATATTTACCGAAGGCCGATTTTAATCAATTTAAAAATCAATGAAAATTGATTGACATTGAATATCTGGGCCTAAATCACCCATTTACTATTTTTTATTTTGTTTTTAAGTATTATTAAATGTGTGATTTAGCCCCAGAAACACAACATCGATGTTGATTGGTTTTAAATTGCTCAAAATCAATTAAAATGTACCTTTACTAAATATAACCCTTGTACTATGTAACTGAATTTTGCCTCCTCCCCTGGCCTGTTTCATGCTTTGAGTATGTCAATGGAATTTCCCAGCGGACTGTTCTCCTGAACGAGCATCTCATTTGCATATTGTGCCTGATTTAGAGGTGGAGGGGGGTTAAGAGTTTTATTTGTTGTACTGCGCGTGTGTATGCGTCACAGTGCGCGAATGCCCCGGAATTGATTGCCAGTGCCGTCCACAGTGACAATCTCGATCCAGAGTGAGTGACAGTCAGCGAGCGTTTATGGGCGGTAACGGGAGGGTGATGTGTACCGACCGTTTTCTGGGCGTGTCTTTGCCGGTGACTGCGTCTTCTTACACGGTTGCATTAGCTCTGGCCGTTTACTTCCGATGGACGTTCTGAGCAGCTGTAGGGTTTGCTCAGATGTTCACTGGTGCGACCGATGGTTCGTCTTTGTACAAGCCCTGGCGGCTGCAGCATTTGCATATTTTCATAATACCGCAGCGCACGGATACGCAGTGGCGATGGAATTAGCATACACCTCTGGAGCAGGCCCTTTGCCTATATTGACTCACCCTAACTCTTTTCATCGTTTCAATGAGTTTGACTTCTTATTTATGCATTCAAGACTATTCAATAAATATATGTATGTGCAGGATTATTCAATACTATAGTAAGCAGCTGTATCTGTAAGTGGAACTTACTATTACTCCATTGGTACCAAAGTTTGCCCAGTTAATTGTTCCAAAGTAGCTCATTCTAGGCATAGCCTTATATGTTATAAGGCAAAGTGGACCTATGAGAATGTAGGAGTGCTCCTGGGAAAGGGATCCGTTGGGGTTGATACCTAATTGTGGGGATTGTTCAACAGTCACCAACCCTTTAACTGTGGGCATTGTACTGTGAGGAGTTGTGAACAGTTGCTTTAATTGCTGTCAATACAGTATGTTATCATGGACATACTGAAGAATAAGGCAATGCAATTTAGTGTTCTTTGCAAACCAAACGTTAGAGCTGAAAATATTAATATATGGTGCATATAGTAATGTCATTAGCTTACTGGTGATTTGTATTAAAAAAACACACACTTGTAATTCTCCTAACCATCTATCTGTCCTGTTAGACCACTGTTGAGAACACACAGCAGAATTATGTATATAAGCTAAGAGTAACAAGCAAATATTAAATTAAGAGAACACTGTGTTTTCCAAACTCTGTCCTCAAAAGCTCCCTTGAAGTCCTGGTTTTAAGGATATCCATGCCTCTGCACAAATGGTTAAATCAAAATATCAGGTTCTAATCAATCCACCTGTGCTCTAGCATGGACTGTTAGGATGGACGCATTGAGGGCAGAATTTGGGAGACACTGACTTGAAGGACTGTTTAACTTTTTGTGTGGAATATTTTAGGAAGTAACCCATACCACATGCTCTCAGCACAGTCAATTGGCACTGTAATGCTAGGTACACACTGGAGCGACGACGGGCATTCGTTCAGACATCGGAATGAATGCCCCTCAACAATGATTCACACTGAACGACTTTAATGAACAATGCAACCATCACCGGCAGGTAGAGGGTTAATCTTTAAAGTTCACCAAAAGTTGAAACTAATCTGAAGAATTAAAGGGGGCACTTTGCATCCCTGTTCCCATGCTTTTATAGAATTCAGGTTTGTTTTTCAGCTCCAACATTTTTATTAAGCTAAACATCTGAAGCATTTGCCCATTGATTTTTTGCATTTAGGAAAACTGGCTTTGTCAGGAAGCATGTCTTGCTGTATAACATCTATTGTTTTATTTTCTATTTTGTACTGATTTCCCTGCATACATTGACTCCATAACTTACATTGCATCTAATTGTAATTAAGTTTTTGAATTGATCACAATTTATAAGAGAGTTAAATTAGGATAATTTGCAGTATTGACATAACACTTATGAATTGTTATATTTGCATAAATCTCTTTGACTTAGGTGTATAGTGGCGGATACCACGGGGACACATCTGAAACGTTCCTTGTGGGGAACGTGGATGAAGACGGACGAAAGCTAGTTGAGACTGCCAGAAGATGCAGAGATGAGGCAATAGCAGCTTGCAAACCAGGAGCTCCCTTTTCTGTAATCGGAAACACAATCAGGTGACCTACGGAATGTAGTGACAAGCAAAGGGAAGGATGGCAAGTGGGACACAGGTTATTGGTAGTCTGGTATAAGCTGATGACATGTTTTATGATTCAAAACCATCATTTGACTGATACCAGTGTGTGAAAGACCAGGTTGTATTGCTGCTCTTTGGGTAAGAAAGATTTTTAAAAAGAGAATTACGTTTGGGTCAGTAAAGGTAACTGCGTAAAGAGAGGAAGATGTGTATAAAATAACTGACTTAAATGTTAGACTTGCCTGTGAACTGAACAATCTCAGCTGAGCAGGAAAAACATACCTGGCCTACAAGTGAATGTGCACCTGTTGCAAAAATAAAAAAAGAATAACGTATGCTGTGCGTACATGTATGTATTGTGTGTGTGTGTATATATATATATATTTCTTTATATATATATATATATATATATATATATATACACACACATATTTATATGATCTATATTTTATATATATATTTATTCCTATTGTAATATTATAAAATATAAATAATTACGAAAAATATAGGATTCTAAGCGTATGTTAGCTTATTATTATATGCCTTGTGCATATATAAATCATCACTAAATATACATTTTACACTCTTTGTTGCTGAGCAAGCCAGTAAAATAGACATCCACTTGTTTTGTTCGTCATTGCCTTATACAATTAAGACACACTTTTCCGCATGGACGTTGCAATGTAACTTCAGAGAAAAGTATATAAAATGAAGGAAAAAAAAACCCTCAATGTATCATTTATATGTATTTATTGCTATAGAAGTGTTGTAACTGATTCTGAATCTAACTTTAGCAAAACCTCTTTGGGTTATATCTCTGAAGCTTTTATTGTAGACTTTGCACAAAATTGTGTTTTTGACAGTTTTAAATTATAGGCTAACTATCATCTGGGGGAAAAAAAGGATAGTGTATTTTTCTTCTTTTATAGGAAATGTTGAATCAGACCCCTACTGGGAAGAGAAATTTAATGCATATCTCACTATCTTACTATCCATGAATATAATGGAATGGAATTCAGAATGCAGTTTTATTTTTGCAAAAGGGATGAGTCGATAGGGGCACCTCGTATTTTCGAACACCTAGGGTTCAAACAAATTTGCTGGTGGCGTTTTTGCATTTTAACAAAATGTATTCTTATGTGGAAAGGGCCAGAGACTATGAAATTCTTATTCAGGCATTGTATGGAGCTCTGCATTCATAGCTTTGTCTAAAGGGCATGTCAGCCTTTGATTCTTTCTGAGAGGTAATTATCCTTTTCCTGTCACGGAACAACAAATGATAGCTAACTACACAGGCACATTTGCGGTAGTCACATTCATCAACTGCAGGAAAAAAAAATTCAATTTAATTGTGCAACCCAGCTGCACATGAGCTTCACAGCATATCTGTTGTTTCCTCGTTTTATCTTTCTATTCCTCCTTCCAGATCTATTTTTTATTAACTTTTTTCCATGATAATTTTATTTTATTTTATTTTTTTTCATCTTTTTGTCTATTCCTCCTTTTTTTTACTCTGCACTTTCTTGTTAAAGTAATTTTCTCTTGTGGCTTTTTTTTTTCTCCCCCCATTGAAGGATATGAATGTAGAAAATTATCACAATTACTCATATAATTGAGCCTCTTTGTAGCAAGTGCAACTCCTGTAGCCTTTCTCCTTCATGAAAATGGTTTCATTATAGGGTTTTTTCATATTCCCTGACACCATCTACACAGAGGAACAGGCGCGCAGATGAGATGTTCTTGGAACAGCGCAGATCAGTAAGGTCACAGTAGGAATAATTAGCTCTGCTATGGAAAGAGCTTGTAGGCCTTTTACCGCTACATAAATGTACTGTCCGTGGCTTTTAGTCAGAGAAAAAACTTACTAACAAATGGAACTCCCGCCTACTACTTTGAAAAAAAAAATTTGTATCAACACTACAATTTTCTATCATTAAGACTAATAACACAGAGCCTGCTATACATCAAGAGGAATAAAAAGAAAAATCTCACATTCAAGTAGCGGCTGGGTGCTGACCTTTGTTCCTTTTTTGTGTGTATGTGTGTGTGCGACTTGACAAAAAAAAATGGGGTCCCACACATTACGCCAACACCCAGGTGAATAGTAGCTGCTTTTTAAAAAAAAAAAAAACTCTGATTAATTTCTGTATAGGCAATGTTTTTCCCTCATATTCACTGCATTAATCTAAGGTGTTAACAGAAATAAATAAATAAATCATCATTTTAAAAAGGTGGCATGGGTATTCTTAAAGGGACATTGGATTGCAGAGAATTCACTTGCATAGTGTAAATTTTAATGGGGGGGGGAATTAATTCATCTCTGAAAACAAATGTATCCAAACTGATTCTCATTTAAATTTCTACAGACGGGTGCCATATCTTTTGTGTCATTGTCTGGCATGCTTAAATGGTAATTGGTCTTTTTTTTCACTTTATAATTCCGATTACTGCTGATGAATATTCTGATACCATAACTCAGAAAGTCTTATGTATTTTATATTTGAGAGAAAAAGCCACACAAAAAAACAAAATAAGAATATATTAAAACCATTAACTCAGTATTTTAATAAACAAGTAATTAATTTGTGCTTTCAATGGAGAACATAATAAATGTTAAGAAACTCCTACTTTTTCGTCAAAACTAAAACAAATGTAAATTATCATGTGATATGTTGCTTCGGTGCTAACCATGTACATTTTAATTGATATGTGTATGATTATAAAGATAATACAAATGTTTTTATGTTACAGATTTTATCTCATACACATAACTAAGCTTAAAATATGATAAGGCTCCACCCATTACCGAAATGCTTATAGGTTGCTCATTTATAAAAGAGAACATCATGTTAGATAGATAGATAGATAGATAGATAGATAGATAGATAGATAAAGAAATGAAGATATCCCTATGCAACCACCCATTTAGAATCTTTCAATTATTATATAAGTATGAAAAAGTTTTAACACTTTAAATTGTTGGCCACCTTATAAGTAAATGATTTTGGTTATATTGGAAATTACATTTTACAGACCTAATTAATATTTTCAAAACATTTTTAAGTACCCGTGCATTGCTGTCTTGGGCAGTGAGAGTTGAATTAAAGAAGACTATAAGTTATTTGTAGTCAGTCCTTTTAAATAAAATGTATATTATAAATGTGTCACTGGAAACTGTATTGTGGTAAAAATGTTTTGATATTTTTTGGAACAACATGAAAACCAACAAAAAGAAATATTTTTTGTTACATTATTAAATTTAGAAAGCAATAAATCAGACAAAGAAAATAAATTTAGTTAATGTCAGTTTAGATTATGTGGTATGACTGTTACTGTACTGTAAATTACAATTATGGTGTTCACTGTACTTGAATGCGCAATGTTATATATATATATATTTTTTTTAATCCATCACATTTGCTAAAAGAAAGACAAGTTAAGTTTAACTTTATTGTAAAGAAAGCAATGTTTTATGTGCTATTTGTTCATTATAAATGTTTGACTAAACAGTTTATGACTTCAGCAAGCATGCAATGTGGATAAAGAATTTACAAGGAAATACCAGGAGAATTTTGTAAAGTATTTGCTATTATTTCTTTATCTGGGCATGTTGAAAAGTTTATCCCATAGCCTTTATAAGCAGGGTCAGCCCGTATATGCCTTGAACTAATGTTTATAGATATGTCATAAATTCATTGGGCAATGGGGACAATGAGGCACCAACATGATTTAAAGAGCATTTTTGGACACAAATTTGGAAGCAGCTGTTTTGTGTGCTAAACAATATTCTTGTGAATGCAAAAAGTCTTTATACCTCAGTGACACTAGTTCCTAGTAAATTAACCACATTATTTATTTGGTGTTAGGGCACACATGTACTTGCAAAATGTTGAACACCTTAATAAAACCTGCCAGGCCTCCAAATAAAAATAGGCCCATTATCATGATGATGATCAGTCTCCCAACTGTCTATACGGTCAGCCATAAATCATGTGTATTAAAATTATATTTCTATAACTAATTAAAAAAAATTTCTGCTGTATAGATTCATGTTATTTAGTGAGACATTGTGGCTGATAGTGTAGGAGATGTAGACACCTTTATGACACTGGCCACACCCGGACAGCACTCGTCACACCTCCTCAGCTTCTTGCAGTAAGCCCTTGATATTTCTCAGCCCAGGCCCATGTGGCCCTTAATCTGATCCTAAGAGAGTGTCCTTCCATCCTTGAAAATTCCTGTTATCCTTTTCTGCAGAAGACTCAGTATTATTATCCACCCAGTACTCCTCATTTGAGGTTTCTTGAGCTTTATTGATATATAAGGTATGGATGGACTGAGTCCTTCAGTACTGTGAGCGATGCCATCATCGCCATCCCAAATTCAAATAAGGGGTATTTGCCTGGTGTGAGGGATCTATTTACTACCAAAGGGTTAGAGTGGCGATTATATTATTTATGGTTGTCCAAAAAATTGACAATTTCTGGCATTTTATTAGTAACGTTGACAATTCTAGATAATTTCAGTAACATAGACCATAAAGTCACTCTTCTATTTTACAGCCACAAATCAGAACTGCGCCAGAAAATGTAATTGTGTTGTGAGGTGTGCAATAGAGTTTGGAAAACATAAATATAATTTTGGAAGGCTACATTAATTGTACAGACCACAGATATAACAACCTAGCTCCTAATATTTCAACAGGTTACATCACAGTAATACAGAACCATAACAGAGGATAGGACATAGAATTATCATGAGAGGAAAGAGATATCTAAAAATCTGTTATTTGCAGTTGAGAAATAAAAGGTAATTGTAAAATAAAAAGGTGAAATGAGGTAAAACATATATGAAATGTGAGAGGCTCTATATAGGGGATGCAAGCATAGACTGGAACAGGTGTAAATGACTATGTTTTTAGCCTAAGTGGTAAAATTACTATGGAGGGATCACAGTTCTTCTGGGACTCTTTTTAGTTTCATCTTCAACAGATCAAGAGAAAATATTACATTGATTCAAGTCTAAATTGTATATTTTTCCCTGAAATTTTAGAACAAAGATTAATGAAAATGTCAGGTTTACTTACAGTTTGATTTGGAAGTTATTTGAGAAAGTGACCTTGCAAATCGATTTAATATTTTTTCTTTTGTTTTTGGGAACTTAAGTGCTATTTCTTTGTAGTTTTTAGGAGTATACGGAATACCCTAACAATATAGATAAATAAATTAATAGGAACATTTCATATATACATAAAGCAGTCTTGTAGAACACTAGGGGTATAAAAATGTTTCTGAACAATATTCATATAATAATCCCAACCTACTTGTTTTTTTTTATATCTGAACACTATGAACTATGGTTGTAGGGTTCAAGAGCCCACCCAATATATCCCAGTTCATTTTACATATAAGGTTGATAAATTCCAGACCTTTATTTGGTTGCATTGTTTTATAAAAAAATTAAACTTGAAAAAAGTCTTCCTAAGCAATAAAAGAGACTTGTCAAAAAATGGCCATTTACTTCACACACACCAATCTAAAGTTAAAGTCCATATTCTACCTGACTTATGTAAAGTGCTCGTTCATCAAGACTTGCCTGAAAGAATTGCCTGAACCTTACATCAATCCAGAAACTGGACCTTGAGAACAAATAATCTTAAAACCTGCAGATAAGGCTGGAGGCTTCATTATAATGCATAAATGCAAATGAGACTTGTCAAGTGCTGAGGAAGACCCTACTAATGAGTACAAACTAGCCTTTGAAACTTTACTGAAGAAAGATTACACTTTAAATATGAAAGAATTTGAATACCTGAGACAAGAAAACACTAGAACTAGGTTGTTTTACTTTCTTGTGAAAATTCGTAAAAACCTAAGAAACCTATGCGAGAGATTTATAATATAAGGAATTGGTTCTATCACTACAAAGTTGTCAGCACTTTACATATGCATAGAACAGAAGGCAGGATTTGAAGCAGTTGAATATATTTTAAAATAATTCTGATGATATTCACCAACACCAGATTGATTTCATAATTGAAGGGATAAATATTTTATCCTTAACCACAATTTAATTTGGCATAACAGCTCCCACTACAGACAGGTTCATGGCACAACAATGGGGACCAAATTTACCATAAGCTACGCAAGCCTGTTTAAGGCAATGTAGGAGCTGGCTAACATTTGAAACAACAACTCCTTTGAGTTGCAACTTATTTTATGGACACGTTACATTGATGATGTCCTTGAGAGAAACAGAGAAAGAGCTCTCTGACTTTACCAAATACATTCATAGGAACATACTAAATCTGGAGTTCAGTGGTAATACCAGTAAAAAAAATACAGTTCCTGGACTTCATGATTTCTGTGGATCATATAGCCTACATATAAAAACCTTTAACAAAGACATTGATTGCAACAGTTACATCCTGCAGACCGCACCCTTCAAAAGAAATGGATTAAGGGGACACCAAAGAGACAGTTTAAAAGAGTAAGAATAAACTGTTTGTGAAAGGAAGATTATGAAATTCAATCACAAACTTTTGAAAACTAAAGCTGGCCATACATCTAAAGATTATCTGTCCAACCAGCCAACTAGTTGATTGGTTGGAATGAAAATCTGGTAACATATGGGAGTAAATGATGATCAGCAATTTGCTCCTAAATGCCAGAAAACAGATGAAAATGGTTGTTCAGACAAGTTTGTTTGATCTAAACAATTTGTTCAAACAACAGTTTTTGTCCATTTTCAAGCATTTGAGAGCAAATTGCTGATTGTCATTTGCTTTCATACCTTACCAGATTTTCATTCCAACCAATCAACTAGTTGGCTGATTGGACAGATAATCTTTAGATGTGTGGCCATCTTTAGTTGCTGGAGAGGAACTACTACAAAAAGGATGTAGAATAGCAAGGCAAGAAGCAGACAAAGCCAAGAAGGAATATTTTCTTAAATATAAATACAAAAAGAAGAGGAAAACAACAAGTAGTTCATAACACAATGCAGTGGACTACAAAAAGAGTTAAGAGAAGACACTGGCCCCTCCTAAATAAAGACAACACATTAAAAAACATTCTAGAAAACCAGAAATCATCTAAAGAAAAGCTCCAAACACCAAATCCCAATTAGTATCAAGTGTCCACCTCTCTGAACAAACATCACACTCCAGCTCATGGCTCAAGAAAGGTACCTCGGATTTGATCACTGCAAAAGCATGCAGAACTACAGAAGCACTTGGGCGCCAAAGTCATCACCTCCAGGTCAAATTCAGCAAATAAGAAATATAAAATGAAAGATAAACTGACATGCAACAGCAAGGGGATTATTTACCTCCTAAAATGTCCATGTGGGCCAAACTATTAGAAAGACTACAATGATGGTGTTGCGCTAATTGATATTGTAATTAATCATAAGCAAATACTTAGCATGGCAGAAAATAAATTCAAGACACCAAATAAATGTACCTGATATAAATTTTATATATGTACGGTAAGCATGTCAATAAAATAATGAATATAACATAAAAATACAACCTATATAATTAAGAAGTCTGTACAGACTAATCTACATACATTACAAAATAACCTACTGATTCCTAATAAAAAACCTGCAATAACAGATTTACTGAAGAAGGAAAGAGCATGTAAATTGTGATCAATCTAAAAAACTGACCGTTCTCACCGGACCAAAATCCACATATGAGAGTCCTTAAAACCTCCTTTATTCTGACCTCCGGGTCTTAACGTGGGGTAGCGCTTAATTGATCCCCAGATGTATAATATGAGAAGGTGTTGAAACAACAGTCTCCGCGCTATTGGAGTGCACTTTTAATCCAACCTGTATTGTCCAACAGGTATAGCAGTTGATGGTGTCTCTCAACCGACAGGCTGATGGATAAGGTTATTCTCAAATGGGGAAATCCTAAGGCTATAATAAAGTCAACATGTGACCGCCTATTACCTTTCTCTGTCTTTATTCCAATCTGCGGGCACCTTCACAGCATATTTGAATAGCGCTTGTGGCTCTCCATGGATACAAAGTGATGTCCAATGTCAGTAGAGCAATATGAAGCTTTATCAATAAGTATGATAAAGCTTCATATAGCAGAAGCGAAATGCGTTAGTCAGAGACAAGGCCCTGTGGACTTATCAGATGGCCAAGCATAACAGTTGTAATGAATTGCAATGTGCAACTAAACAGCTGGCAAATCCTTAATTTGTTGGTCACTGGTATAGAAATCCAATATATTAATCTTATTAGTTCTCATATAGCATTCACTAGCCCACTTCTGGTATATTTTTAATATAATCCATTCTTGTCTTAAAAAAACTCCTGCAGGTGTGAGATTTTTGGTATTCTTGCACCTAATTGGATATGCCCCAAAAGTATCTATTGTAAATGTGCAGGTTGGTTTTCCAACCTATTACTGTTTTTTTCATCAATACATTTTTATTGAATATATGCAAAAGCATATAATAGGGGTACAGAAAAAAGAATGGGGGGAAACAAAATCCACAGGGATCAGTAAACAAATAATCCAAAAATAACAAAATGTATTGATAAAAATCATCTGAATCTACCATTGGAGTTTCATTTATATTAAAAGGTGGGGAGGGGGTCTGAGGAGTAGCATGTGCAGAGGGGGTACCCTTACCCTCTGTAACATATACTGTATATGCCATGAAAGCCACTTCATAATAGGAGAAGACGGGGTTGTAGAATAAGGAGCCTCTTTAGTCTCCATTTCAAAATGGAATTGAGTCTTATAAATAACTATCGCAAATGAGGAAGGCAAGGGGATTTCCAATGTTGTGCTATGGGGCCCTAGCCGATACTATATTGTGACCCAGGACATAGCGTGCAGATTTAGGAACAATGGAAGGATACCAATGTAGAAGGGCTAAGGAGGGGTCTGGGGTTAAAGTAAGACCTAATACATCATATATAAGGGTAAACACTTACGTCCAAAAATGGTTTGAAACAGGGCATTCCCAGAAAACGTGGAAAATAGAGCCTTGAGAATGGCAGAGATGCCAAAAAATTTTTGATGTCACAGGCCATATCTTATGGAGTTTAGAGGGAGTTAAGTACAATCTATTTAAAAGCTTGACATGTATTTCAGTATGATTGGTGCGCAGGGCCGGATTAAAGGGGGGGCAACAGGGGCGATCGTCCCTGGGCCCCCACACCTGAAGGGCCCCCACACCCAGCCATCGGGGTTAAAGTGAACCGGAGGAGACGGAACCAGTTCCGCCTCCTCCGGACACCTAACCCCGCTGCCGCATGGAGACACCAGGCGCCCGCTGAGATTGTAACCAGTGGGCGCCCAGCTCCCTCCCCGCAGCGGCAGCCAGAGCCCTCCCCGCAGTGGCAGCCAGAGCCGGAGACTAGAGCTCACTCGTGAGCTCTGGCTTCCGGCTCAGGCTGTGAGCTATGGGAGAGACGTCATGCGTCTCTCCCATAGTGCAGAGGAGCAGCACCAGCCGAGCGGATCAGAAGGCAGCGGGAGCGGGGCTTAAGGTGAGTATGATTTTTTTTCTCTTTAGCGCAAGCGACTTTTCCACTGCTGGAGGGGACATTACTCTGGGGGGACATTACTACTGGAGGCATTACTACTGGGGGCATTACTCGGTGAGGACATTACTACAGGGAACATTACTCGGGGGGGGCATTACTACTGGTGCCACTACCACAGGGGGCATTACTACTGGTGCCACTACCACAGGGGGCACAACTACAGGGGTATTACTACTGAGGGCATTACTATTGGGCACACACAGGGGGCTTGACTACTGGGGGCACAACTACAGGGGTATTACTACTGGGGGTATTTATACAGGGGGCATTACTATTGGGAACACTACTACTGGGGGTATAACTACAGGGAGCATTGCATAGGGGGCACTGCATAAGGGGCAACACTCCTGGGGGCACTACTACTGGGTGCACTGCATAAAGGGCATGTAATAGGGGGCCCCACATGTTTGTTGCCCAGGGGCCCCCACAGACCTTAATCCGGCCCTGTTGGTGCATTTAGAGAGGGAGAAGGAAGAAAGGTGAATATATTCCCACTGTTTAAGGGTAAAAGTACATTGGAGATCAGTCTCCCATTTAAGCTGAACTAGGGACTTATCCATCAGATCTGGGGGGGACAATAAACAATACCAATAAGATATGGCACCATGAGAAGAAGGTCTAGTCGACCTGCCTAGAACTTGATCCGGAGGTGATTGAAACACATTAGGATCAGTATACATACTAATCAACCCAGTGTTTAAGTTGAAGGTAATAGAACAAGGCTGAGGAACTTAAATTAAATTTAACACAAAGGTCAGAGAATGGTAAAATGGAAGACAGTGAAAGGAAATCTGTCAGAGACCCGATACCTAGGCGCATCCAATAGGAGAAATGCAGATAGGGCTCAGATCTATCTAACGCCTGGAGGGAAACATTCCTTGTGGGAAGGGTAAACTCAAATGGGTTTTGTGCTTAAGATCCCAAACTCTTAGGACGTCGTGGACAGCTGCGGGGAACAGTGGAGGTTGTGGACGAAGCTGATGGGGAAACCAACGGAGGTCAAGGAGAGGAAAACATTTAACGAGAGCACATTCCAAATTGACCCAGGGCTTAGAATGAGGGGGCAGAAACCAGTTATATAATTGGGAGAGTAGGGTAGCTTCATAATATCTAATAAGATCAGGAAGGTCAAGACCCCCCTACGGTTTCGAGCAAATCATACGATTATAAGCCATTCTGGGGGGCTTAAATTTCCACACATAAGAAAACATCAAACGTCTCATCTGTTGCAGTAATGTACGAGGGATTGCATAGGGAATAGCTCGATGTAGGTACATCAGTTTTGGCAACAACATAATTTTAAACGCCACTAAGTGGTCCAACCAGGAGATCTCGTGACACATCCAAACTGTGGCTAAGGACGTCAACTGGGTTAATAAGGGGATGTAATTAACCTTGTGAAAATTTTTAATACTAGACGGGATGGAGATACCTACATATAATAGGGAAGAATCCTTCCAAATAAAAGGAAAATGTGTCTTTAATGATTGAAGAATCAGGGAGGGGATATTGATAGGAAGAGCTTCAGTTTTGGTGGCCTGTAATTTGTAATATGAAGTAGCACTATAGTTATCTAGAATAATATGTAGTGAAGTCAACAAGGTCTCTGGGCTGGTTACAAACAATAAGGCATCGTCTGCAAACAGACATAGTTTATGAGAAGTATTATAAACTGAAAGCCCAGGGAACGCTGAGGACAGACGAATCGTTTGGGCAAGGGGTTCAATGGCTAACACAAATATTATCGGGGAGAGGGGGCAACCTTGTCTAGTGCCATTAGAAATTGGGAAAGAAGATGAAAGGAAACCGTTGCTAAAGATACGGATGGAAGAGCCAGCATAAAGGGCAGAAATAGAATGAAGAATGTCTCCCTGGAATCAGAACTTAGATAACACCTGGCGCATGTATTCCCAATGGAGCGTATCGAAGGCTTTTTCAGCATCGAGGGAAAGGAGAAGAAATGTAGACTTAGTATAGGATACCCATTTAACCAAATCCAGGACCCTGCAGGTATTACCCAGAGCTTGACGTCCCAGAACAAAGCCCACTTGGTCATGGTGTATCAGCTAAGAAGCAAGGGATTCAAGCGATTGGCTATCAACTTAACATAAATGTTTACATCCATATTGTGGATTTGGAATAGTCACAATTGAGCTTCCACCATTTCAGCTGGAAAGGAACCAGTATGAGATGCCTCTGTATAAAGCTGTAATAGGGGGAAAGGACCTCACCAAACGCAGAATAAAAGGAATTAACAAAGCCATCAGGCCCAGGAGCTTTTCTCTTTGACAGCTGCTGAATTAACAGCTGTATTTCCTCCAGAGACCAAGGGACGTTCAGAGATGCCAAACTATCCGCATCAAGGGAGAGGAGAGGGAGGCTACCTAGAAATGAAGAAATGGTACTAGTTGAGGGTTGGAGAGTGGAGTGTCCCCATGTAGATTATACAAGTTAGCGTAGTATTCCGAAAATAAGTTAGCGATATCAAGGGGATTAAGACATTTCTTACCTGAGGGAGTAATAAGACATTTAATCCTATTACACTCCTGCTTACCACGAAGTTTACGCGCTAGCAAACAAGAAGCCTTATTTTCAGCAAAATAAAACTTATGACGGAGGCGGGCAAGGGCTGAACGCATACGAAGCATGAAAAGTTTCTGCAGCTGGTGTCTTACCTTTTGGAGCTGTTTACACAAAGTCGTAGTTGGGCGGATTTGATTCTGAGACTCCAAAGACCGGAGGGTTGACTCTAAATCACTCTGCATTTTTCGAGAGCGGGCCTTGAGCTGAGCTCCCTTTTGGATAGAAGTACCACGGAGTACTGCTTTCAAAGCACACCAGTAAGTGAAAATAGAAGTTTCCTCAGGAGGATTAGTCTGCATATATGATGTAAAGGATTCAGTAAGGGGCTTTAGAATCTCAGGATCAGTTAGTTGATATTCAGGAAAGCGCCAGGGGAGTGCAGAGGGGAAATGTTGACCCATATCCCAGGTCCATAAGACAGGAGCGTGGTCAGACCATGTAGTGGGAAGAATTTTAATCTTCGTACACTCTCTTATCTAATAGAATAAGATCTATTCTAGAGTAACTATTATGGACTGAGGAGAAAAAGGTATATTCTCTTACATCAGGAAAATAGGTGCGCCAGGTGTCATACAAGTCGAACTCTGATAGCAATTTCTTAAAAGCTAAAGAGGGGCCTACATCCCGGAGGGAGGAGAGAGAACCGTGGGGAGAGGATCTATCCATTTTAGGACCAATGACTAAATTAAAATCGCCCATTAGGATAAGTGCGCCCCGACGAACTTTAGATATTTCCTCAAAAGTTTCCCAAAGGAAAGGGACCTGACGGGAGTTGGGGGCATATAAAGAGACTAAGGTAACAAAAGTGCCTTCAATAATAGCTGTAAGAATGAGAAATCTACCACTTTTATCCTCAATTTTCCGATGTAAAGTAAAAGGGGTATTCTTATGGAATAAAATGGCAACACTGTTGCGTTTGGATGGGCTTTTAGCAGTATAACAAAGGTGTTATCTATGGTCTTTAAAAATAGGAGGCGCAGAAAAAGAAAACCGTGTCTCCTGCAGGACCACAATATCAGCTTTATGTTGGTGGTAAGTGGAAAGGGCTAACCGCCTCTTATTTGGGGAGTTAAGCCCTTTAACATTAAGGGAAATTTGTTTAACCATTACAGAATATGAGATAATGAGAGAAGAGGGATGCCCTAGATGTATCTGTCAAACACAAAGGAAAAAATAAAAAAAAACAAGGGTAAGGGAGAAAAAAAATAGGAAGGAAAAACCGAAAAGGCCCAGTATATCAGGCCACAGTAGTTGCCGTAGGAAAAAGATACGGCAACACGGTTAACACGTGGGGGGTGGGCTGATACATTCCCCACCCATGAGACCATTTATAAGATAGAACGCAGAAATCAGAACAATGTAATAGGTAAACATACTGCAATATCTTAAAATCTCAATACAACTTAAAGAGATGATATATCACAGTAAGCAAAAACATCTAGAAGTATTTAGGGAAATATTAGCATTGCAAAATACGGTGTTGAGAAAAACACAGTCAAAATGTTAAGGTAAACCAGATATATCAGAAATTGAAAGTCCAGCAATAAACAGTGAATAATACTTGCGTCCGAGGATGGCAGAACACGACACCCAAGGTAGAAACATGGAGATGCTGGAACGAAGGAGAAGGAGAGAATGGTGTCCCGAGAGATAGTCCAACTATCAGCAAGCAGAATCAGTGAAATGGGATAGCTGACAGAAACTCAGTCCAAACCAACTCCATCGTAGCCAGCAAATGCTTGAAAAATTATGAAAAACCGAAGTGGAGAAACTAGGCACATCTTCATCCCACCTAGGACCAGTCAGGCTGAAGAGGGATTCCCTGAGATGCTGAGGCAATTGAGATGGTAATGTTCCATTCAGTCAGGAGTTTGGCACCGGCCTCCAGGGATGAGATTACGTAAGTGGATCCGTCCTTCTATATTAAAAGCTTAACCGGGAACCCCCAGCGATACTGTATATCATGGTCCTGGAAAGCTTTCATAATGGGTTGGAAGGACCTGCGCTTATTTATAGTATGAATAGAAGAGCTGTAGGCCATCCAAGACGTCCGTGTCCTCTGCCAAGCGTGCAGCCCTGAGAGTATCCTCCTTAATATAGAAAAAATGGAGACATAGAAGGGTATCTCGGGGAGAGCTGCCAGAGACAGAGCGGGGTTTAGGAAGACGGTGAATCCGGTCAATCAGCAAATCCCGATCCCCAGCAGAAGGTAATAATTTTTTGAAAAGGGTCAGAGCATAATCCCGAAGATCGTCATTAGATACAGATTCCGGGACACTTCCGCCAGTGCTGAATTATGGGAAAGTAGAAGATCATTGTGGGAGGAGACCAGCTCCTGCATTTTGTTCTGTAAATGATTTGTACGACACCTATATCTGCCATTTCACCAGTGAGTTGTCTGACGGAGGTCTGGAAATCAGAGGTGAGGTCTGACCTAAACGCCTGGAGCATCGTACGAACCATAAGCGGAACATCATCAGAGAGATCAAATATAGGGACAGAACTTGGCGAGGCGGCAATCGAGGATGTCGACGCCACAGGAGACTTTCCAATAGATATCAGATCAGGCATTTTCTGAGAGGTGAATCTAATAGCAGGTGCGAGGGTGAAAAGTTTCCTTCGTTTAACAGGCATGACATTCCTCTGGGGTGGAATTTACAAGTAGTAAGAAAAGGGACTGTGGTATTGATGCACTGCGTTCTAGATCAGAGGTATAAGAGCAGCAGGGGTCTCATGGGTGTGTGGCGAGAGGACCTCACGGACGTGACATGGAGGTAGGAACAAGGGTAGTTATGGCAACCCTGCAGGGAGTGCAATAGAAGGGCACTCAGTCACCAACCTTGTGAGAAGTGGAGTCTGGGAGCCTTGGGGCCATAGACGCTGTTTCAGCTGGTGAAGTGAGCAGGGCAGCCACTATACAGGCACACACACACACTGCAGCTTGAAGGAGAAGATGGCGGCCTCTCGCGATTCGTGAGTATTAATAACTGGCACCTTAAGGAGAGGTGCCTCCACTGAGGGTCATGGTAATCCCGACAGGCCAGCAGGCAGAGGCAGGAGGAATCGGAGGCAGCCGCGGCAATGACATCACGTGGTCCTCCGCCGGAGCTCTAAAATCGAGGTCGCGGATCCTGAAAGTGGAGCAGGATGACACCGGACCCTGTGGATCACCTCCTGAGTCCAGCAAGGAGGTCAGGGGTAGTGCGGACACCCGAGGGAGTGAAGGCAGCCGTGAGGGAGTCCGCCAACAGCCGCTGGAACACTGTTAAAAGGGGACAAGGCAGGAGCTCCCTCAGGACACGTACGTCCATGCTGAGAGGCCACGCCCCCATTACTTTTTTTTTTGAACAGATGGAAAAGTAGAAACAGATCAAGGGAAATATACCAGGGTTACAACACATCAAGTTATCTGTTTACACTATGGGATGAAATAAAGTTTCACAGCAGTCATTTAATTTCATGTTGCATGTTTTCCATAGCATAAAGCCAATCATCCTAGTGTCGTAGTGTCAGGTATGTGTGTGTGGCTAATTAAATGATTGTGGCAATTTTAATTCTGTCTTTCCACCAAGTTAATATTGAGAAGACTGAGGGCAAATGCTAAGATCAAAGGCAACTGTGCAGAACCTCCAAATGAATTATATTGTACCTTCCTTTTAAATAAAGACATATAACAATCAACCTTCCATAATCAGCCTGACAGTATAAGATGACACTTTTAAACAAAATTATATTTTTATTTTATTTGTTTTGCACTGTGATCTTGCTTATGTCAGTCCTTCGATTCAGTCATATGTCATATGGAAGTTTTAATTGGTCATGATCCCCGTTAGTCATTTAAGGTTTTTCGAAGACAGCAGTAGATATAAAAATGTCTGAATATAAGGTGGCGATTAAGTGAGATTTTGGAGGCGTGGAGCTATGGGCCCGATACAGACCCGCTTGCTAGGCTATGTTTGCACATAGCCTGCTGATGTTTGCAAGGCTTAATTACACACTGAACCACTCGCAGTGCTTACGGTAGGGTATGGTTAGCCACAAGTGCTGCGCATGGGTCCGATGTTACTCGATGGGAAAGTGGGCATCTTAAGTCAGGCTGGTGGGCGTCTAAATACACACCGCGAACACGCCAAGACATAGTAGGCGTGCTAATGTTTTGCCGTGCGACCGCGGGATTTGCATACTTTGGCAGCTGACGGCTGCGTGCAAACGCATCTAGCGAGCGGGTCTGAATCGGGCCCTATGTACGAAGGGCCTAATTTAGCGTTATCCACTAATCCTGTCACGCCTGCAACTTTTACGCAGCTGCTCTGCAACATTTGCAAATGTTGCATGGGATGCGGTTAATATCCCGACGATTGGGATGTCGTCTGCCGAAATCCCGGCACCGGAATCCCGATCACCTACAGAACACCGGTGCCGGAATCCCAACATGACTGGAGAAGCCGACGTCGGAATCCTGGCAGCTGGCATCCCGATCATAAAGAGACCAGGGCAAGGTAAGTAATAGCCGCGAGGGTAGGATTAGGTTTAGGCACCCCAAGGGGACTTAGGCTGTTGGAGGGGGAGGTTAGGGTTAGGCTCTAGATAGGGGGGGTTAGGTTCAGGCACCACCAGGGGGAGGTTATGGTTAGGCACTAAGGCACTTACTGGGAGGGTTAGGGTGCGGGGTAGGGAGGATTAGTATGAGGTTACAAAATAGGAATGTTAGGGGGTAAATAGGACAGGGGAACAGTACTCGCCATTCTCCTGTTGGGATTCCAACCATCGGGATGCCGCTGTCAGTGTACTGACAGACGGCATCTACGCCGTCTGTATTTCATACCGATTCCTGTTGCATCCCCTGGGAGATGTACTAAGACACCCACCTGCGGCTTTGCAAATCCAAACATCTGCATAAAATCTTGCATCATCGCTCGCAGATCTTTCGATCATCGGTCTTCCAAGTAACCCTATGGCTACTCAGAATGGATGATGTAACTAAGACGCCAGCACCAGTGAAACTGCGTACAGTCCTATAAAATGGTTGCAACATGACAGCATTTTTCTTACCACCCACAAACAGTCCCTAAATGTCAATGACTCTGCGTTCAAATACTCTCTGCAAGCGACATCGCAGGGACACCAGGACGCTTGCGACTTAGACGCATGCGCTGTAATAAATGCATCGGCCAACTGTGTAAATATCGCCATAGCATAAAAATCTGAAATCAGGCCCGAAGTCAAGACAAGTAAAGGTGGTGAAATCTGTGTTTGTACTGCGTATGGTGACTCAATCTTAGATCTAACACGGTTCTACAGGGATAGAGCGTGATTAGGAGTTGCAAGAGCAGTCTATGATAAAACGAAAGGTTTGACCAGCAACCCAAAGTATATGATAAAGGATAGAGAAAGTGGTCTTAAATGAACTTCCTATGCATGACAGGGTCAGAATGTGTCCCATGGAGTCTTGTCTGATAGCTAAATATCTGCCACCCTGAGGTTACTTGTTGACTGCTTTATGGGCAGATTTCTGTAGTGCCTAAAGAAGTTTAAACAAAAATCTAGGCAACAGCATAATTATGACTTCTGCAATGCGTATACTATAAAAATATGACTTAGTGTAGAGAAACCCAATGTTTTCTGGTCTTCTGCTGTCATTGAAAATCAGAATTAAGAGAAGTGAGTTTATGGTGAACTAGGCTCACGGAAATGCTAATATTTTGGGTTGTTAATATTATAGTTTACATGTAGTAGATAAAAAAAAATATAGATACCAATATTAATTCACACTGTAGGGTAGTTGGGCCACCACATGCAGCCAGTACGGTATGTGCAGTGACATAGACTCTATCCATGTCTGTAAGTGTGCGGAGATACAGCGCCATTCTTACACAAGAAAGTCACTCCACTCATGGTGGTGGAAAACACTATCTCAGGCTTCACTGCTAAATATATCCCATAAATGATCAATTATTTTCAGATCTGGTGACTTAGTAGTCCATGACATATGGATAACATCAGTGTAATCCTCATTAAACCATTGGGCAGCCACTTGTGCTCTGCGGATGGCTTAATTATGGTTTAATTATCATCTTGGAAGACTACCCTACCACCAGGAAAAGAGTTATAACATGGGGTGATGGTGATTGCTCCATACCAGTGATGATTAACATTCATTTCAAGTCATGCTAAGAAACTGTTTACCACAACTTTTTGGAACCACCAGAACTTCAATGTTCAAAACAAGCAGGGCTGTAGAGCACTTCAGCTTGGTGCCACATGTGCACTCATCCATTTGTCAAGAACATTGTTAAGGAGGATACATCTGACCCTATCACCTTCCTCCGCTGCTTGGTAGTCCATTGTCTTTGCACCATTGATACACTGCCAAGTGCAATTCTTGCCGGAAAACATTTCTGTGATGCTTGCGGATTGTGCCACAGCCTGATTGGCAGTCCTTTAATCTTGTTTTGCCGTGTGCTTCCAATCAATGCACGAATATGATGACAATGGAGTGTGCACTTCTGCCCACAGCTGATCTTTGCTGGGCATATATTTTTTCCTTTCACATTCCATTATGATATCTTCTTGGACACTGGGACATTTAAAACAGTAGCAGATTTAGCTATCTGTAACACTCTACTGTGGTGGGTGCTGGCTTGGACATACCTGTTGTCTTCTGGGCTTTACACACTCCCAGCAGACAGAGAGGCAGGTGCTCACCCAATCCCAACATAATAACTAACACAGGAAAGAAAAATTCTGCCAATTTTATTAAACTGGATCTCTTCACAAAATCAGGAACCTTCAGCGTATAGTTAGTATCAAAAATGTACTCACTATACTATAATTTCATGCAATTACCATTTCATATAATTATGCAACACTTCAAATAATATAAATACTTTAGCTAAGAACAGATATACATATATATCAAGAATTCATGAAATCTATATATACTATGCGCCACAGTCTAATCCTGTGAATCTTCACTGGCCAGTCTTAAACGATGCACAAATCTCTCCTTTAAATACTGTTGCAGTTCTGGAATAAGTATGTGGCTGGCTATTTTAATTATAGCAAATCCTTCTCTCTAGCTCACTGGTTCCCAAACTTTTCTGAACCACGGCGCCCTTGAGTATCAGCATTCTTTTCACGGCACCCCTAAACCAAAATTTGTTATTCAGAAATTGAGAAACAAATTTAGTTATGTAGTAAAGTGAAGTAAATTGTGCTCCTGTCATCCTTAGGTTATATAGTGGCGGACAGGTTTGTGCTTCTGTTTGTCCACATCTTTACATTACATTGACCATAAAGAATTTGATTTGGCGCTGTACCACCAACCTGAGGCACCCCTGCAAGTGTCCAGAGTCACCCCAGGGTGCTACGGTGCACAGTTTGGGAACCACTACTCTATCTGAAGATTCATGAACTAGAAAAAGATACTGTCGTTTTCTTTTGTACTGCACAGAGGGGAGGGTTCATTAAATATCCTTGCTGATGCTAAGATGACTGGGCTAGACTTGATCTCTCTCACTACACCAGGGTGTCTCTGTGATTTCTAACTTTGGGGGAGATGTATTATAGCGGCACTTATCGTGAAATCCCGATCGTCCCCAGGTAAGTACTAACTAACCTACCCCCCTAACCCTAACCCTCCCTTAGGGGTGCCTAACCCTAACCTCCCTCCCCCAAGTGCCTAACCCTAATCCCTCCTCTAAGTGCCTAAACCTAAATCCCCCCCTTCCCCGCTGCCTAAACATAAGTCTCTCAGGGGGGTGCCTAACCTCCCCCCGGGGGTGCCTAACCCTCCCTCCCCCTAGCCTAACCCTAACCTCCGGGGGGGGGGTGCCTAACCCTAAGTCCTCCCCGGAAGCCCTAAACCTAACCGCGGCTGTCGTCCCCCCCCCGCGCGGCTGTCCGCTCGCGGCACCCGGCATCCCTTCGATCGGGATGCCGGGCGCCGGTCTTCCGGCATCGGTAAAATGAGCGGCATCTACATCTAGACGCTGGTCATTTCACCCTCGCCGGGATATGACAGTCGGGAAGCCGGCTGTCGGTATAATGTCAGCCGGCTTCCCGATTGCCCACTCCCGCAGCTATGCCACCTCAGTTTCTCCCCACTGTCACCAATGAATGGTGGGCACAGAGATATTTTATGGGTGTGTTATGGGAAGGTCTCTGAAGTGGTTTCGTACAAAGACGCTCAATCGCTCACATTGGAGGCCATACGGAATATCTGCACCTGCCATAGGGCTGGTGCAAGTTGTGATTGTGCAACCAATGGTGCTGTGTAAAGGTGTGCGGAGCGCTATTACAGCGTCTAAAGACACTCAAAGTGAGAGCCCCAGTACTCGAACAGTCAGACACGCGCTTGTACACCAGGGGAAGGGCTGATACTAGCATTAGCATATAGTCGCAGACTCAACTCTGGTTAAAGACGTTAAATCGGCAGCAGCAGCATGTGACTCAAAATCAGGCCCAATATGTTTTTTTTTACTATGTTGTATTGCAATGATCTCCTCTAGTACGTAATCGCAATTAATCTCCACAACAGAGTTTAATAATAGGTGATTGATCACTCGTCCTTCAGATCTTAGGCGATTAATCGCTCATCATGCAGATCTTAGGCAATTGATTGCTCATCCTTCAGATCTTACGGTGCACATCCACTAGACGATTAAATTGAATGATAAGAATATCGTTCATAAATCGTTAGACATTTTTCTTAACGATTTGCAAACACCACCAGCGATGCACGCTCCCACTGGTCATTTAGACATCTATCATCAGGCAAACATGCTGGACTACCTGACGATAACGTCAGGTTCAGCATATTTGCAGATGATTGATGTGCTTTCAGTGTAGGCACATTACCAACTGACAAACGACTGCATGATTACAATGTCATAATCGTGCAGTCGTTTTCATGTCTTTAAGTGGATGGGCACCTTTAGCCGTTTGATAGCTCATCCTGCAGATTGTAGGCGATTAATCGCTCAACCTGCAGATCTTAGGCAATTGATTGGTCATCCTTCAGTTCTTAGGCGTTTGATAGCTCATCCTGCAGATCCTAGGCGATTGATCGCTCAACCTGCAGATCTTAGGCAATTGATCACTCATCTGCAGATCTTAGGCGATTGATTGCTCATCCTGCAGATCTTAGGCAATTGATAGCCCATCCTACAGATTTTAGGCGATTGATCGCTTTTCCTACAGATCTTAGGCCAAGGACCGCTTATCCTGCAGATCTTAGGCGATTGATCGCTCATCCTGCAGATCTCAAGCGATTGATCGCTCAACCTGCAGATCTTAGGCCAATGCAGTGGCGTCTCTCCCCGTGGTGACACCCGGTGCGGGGAGAGATGCCATGCGCGCGGCACCTGACGAAAGGGGGCGTGGCCTTTGGGAGGGCGTGACAATAGGCGAGGGGCGTGACTTTGTGGCCCTGGTCTTCAAGGAAGGGGCGTGACACTGAGCGAGGGGCGTGGTCCCACGGCCCGAACCCGGCCCGTGGTAACCAAACTCTATCAATGGGGTGGTGCCGGTGGGGGATGCAGGAGGCGCGGGCATGTGCGGTGACGGCACCCTCACTGACAGGAACCGAGTGCTGCACTTAATACTAAAGTGCAGCACCCGGCTCCTGTCACTGAGGGGGAGCCTGCACCTTGGTGTCACCCCTCGGCGGGTGACACCTGGGTGCGGGCCGCACCCCCCTTGTGACGCCACTGGGCCAATGACCACTTATCCTGCAGATCTTAGGTGATTGATCGCTCATCCTGCAGATCTCAAGCGATTGATCGCTCATCCTGCAGATCTCAAGCGATTGATCGCTCAACCTGCAGATTTTAGATGATTGATCGCTCATCCTGCAGATCTTAAGCAATCGCTCATCCTACAGATCTTAGGCGATTGATCGCTCATTCTGCAGATCTAAGTCAATCGCTTATCCTGCAGATTCTAGGCGATTGATCGCTCATCCTGCAGATTTTATGCGACTGATTACTCATCCTGCATGTCTTAGGCGTTTCTGAACAAGAAGGTACTTACTGAATTTTTTTTCCTTGTGAGTGACTACATTTCTGAGGTTAATCGCAAAAATTGTGTAAAATCGCATTGTGCTTTCTTAAACGATTAATCTCATGAGCTTAATTACAGAGACAGAAAATTGCCTGTGTAACCCTAGCCTTAGGGGTTTCCCTGAATAATGGTCTGTCACCACTATACAAACTCAATTATGTGCTGATGCTAAAATCATTAAAATACAAGCTTTGTCAGTGGTGGTCTTCTAAGCTACACTTGCCAGACAGGGTCAATGTGGTCATAATGATGACACTGGATAAGATATTTAGAGCAATCCCTGTTCTGCTAACTTCTAATATGATGTTACTATTGTCTTTGATTTGTAAGACACCATCGTGCTCCGCAGCATCGGACAGTGGGATAACAGCAAACATAAAACAGGGACATACAAGGTAGACAAAACAAATGAAAACTGGCTGTGCATCGGCTGACACTGCCTCTTAGGCCCAGAGCATGCAACATCATTCATTTCCAATATGGCTGCTCACATTTCCAATATGGCTGCTCACACAGTAGTTTGCCGTTTTTGGGAACAAGAGGCCAGATAATACGGGGGACAGGTTAATACAGTCAGCAGATGACAATGTTTAGAATCATCCACTGACCAGAGTTGTCTGACTGCTAATAATGATCCAGTGGGTTTGCTGCTTGCTTGATTAAAAACTAAATAAATATAATGTTAAGTCAAGCAAGCTGAATATGTTAGCTACAATTATTTGTATGTTGCTTATAAATGTTTACTAAAATATATTTGTGTAAAAGTGTTTTTGCACGAAGCTCATTGGTGTTATATTATTATTTTAATATATATATATATATATATATATATATGCAGTATGTGTATATATATATATATATATATATAAAATTTTATTTAAACATGTAAAAGATAGAAACAGAACAATATATATATATATAATTTTATTTAAACATGCAAAAGATAGAAACAAAACAGACAGTGAAAATATAAAATCAACAACACATCATATACAGATGCATCTATAATTTTAAAAAATAAATAAATAAACCAACAATTGCAAAGACAATCGGGGATGGGGGGAGGGAGTGGGGAATGTTATTATTTTTTAATCTTCGTTATTTGAAAAACAAATTAAAAATATAGAGACAGTGGAGAGTACAAGTATCACTTATGTGTTAAGCAAAATAACAACTTAATAGGCTATTTAAAGGGTATTATATGGAATTGGAGGAATGGAAATTTTGCCGACTTTTCTTTAAGATTGTCCCTCAGAGCTTTAGGTGCTGTAAAGTTCTATATTATTTGTTTCATGATTTCCTCCTCTGCTTATGATAGTGAATAAAATGTGGTAGCAGTTTAGTTAAATGTAATACAATTTCACTTGCATAGAATATAATTAATATAACTTCTTATTTTGTTTTAATCTATTTTGTTTTCTGGCTGAATAAGCACTGTAGAGACTGGAAAACCATCTATTTAAATGTCTATTTTTATGAAACCAATACTGCAAAGAGATTATCTTTTTTTAAAGAATCAAAAAAGCCACTTATGCATCCTATAAAGGCGCTTTTAATGAAATATGGTTTAAAAAAAATAAAATTGTTTACTAAATATATTTTGGAATTATTTTTTGAAACCTCCATCTACTATTCTGCTTCCCCCAAGAGAAAGATCTAGGTCCAAACATGGTAATACATATTAAACCAGACCATGTTAAACCACAGAAATATTCTGTCTTCATTCATGGGGGCTGCCATGTGCCTGTTTTAAATTACTGTAATGCAGCTGGTTTAGGATCCTGGAACAGCAAATAGAAAATGTGAATCTTTTTTAAGCGGACTTCTTTAATTTTTTTGTTTTGTTTTTTATTTTGTAGCCGTATTGCTGGACAGAACAATTTTCAAGTTTGCCCTCAATTTGTTGGTCATGGAATTGGTACATTTTTTCACGGGCACCCAGAAATATGGCATCATGGTAAGTAATGTACTGTAAATCCAGTTTAGTGTTTTTTTTTTTGTTTTTTTTTTAAAATCAAGTAAGTTTTTGTTGAAGTTTTAACAGAAAAAAAAGAAAAGCATAGAAACAATTACAAGGTGATGGTTGCTGTTAAATACAGGAAGTAAAACTACATAGAGAAACAAACATGTAATCATAAAATAAATCTGTTGCCTTGGGCACAAACCGAGAAAAAGGAACAAAAATAGAGTAAAATACAATCTGATCATAGCACGTGGAGATATCAAAACAGATGAAATGAAGGAGAGAGGGATTTTTAAGGAATTATGGGGAAGTTTCTTCAGCGGGCTGCCAAAGACCAAGTGGAGATTGAGACCGTCTATCCCACAATTTATGGAATTTTGGGAGAGCTTTTCGGTTAAGTGTAAACATATCGCTCATGATCTATGGTCTCATTGACAAGCGCCCATCACTTAAATATATTCAGTGGGGTGCACCATGAGTCGGCGATAATACTGTTGGCAAGAGTGGAGAGGCCCAAACCATAACGGCAAATGGTAACATTAAAGAATTCCTCTACATCTCTTAAGTAGACATAATTGGGGATCTGCAGGTTGCAGGTGGTAACTCTGGTAGAGTAGATCAGATGTCTGACCAAACCAATAACCACAAATCGTGAATTCTAGCAGTCCCACAAAACATGCTAAAAGTTACAATCAAGGGAAGAACATTTAAGTCAATTATTAGGGACACTAGAGTTGATATGTGTTCGAACAGCAGGTTTACAATATGATCTGTGCAAGATAAAATAGTGCATTTATTGAAATCGGACACATGGTGATGTATAATGGAGAGATCCCAAAATATGTGTCCAGTGTCATACTCCCATTTATACCTAAGAGGGAGAAGAGCAGTCGGCTGATATCTGAAAGTCAGATCAGAATAGAGATAGGAAATAATTTCATAGGTGGAGAGGAGAAGGGGAGTGGAGAGGAGTGGAGAGGAGAAGGGGACACCAGAAGAGGGCCACCTTCAAACTGGGCGTGCACACAGCATGATGGAGCTGACGATATCTGTAGCAGGTCATTCGAGGAAGGCCAACTCCAACCGCAAGTACTCAAAGGAATGAAGACCACCATTGACAAAGAACACCATTGTCTAATAGATGACTAATTGTACGAATACCGTGGGTAGGCCAAAAAGTTTACGAGCCAAGCACGCCCAGCTCAGAAAAACTACCATTAAACCAGGGGGAGCCATCGGGATCCAGACTCCCCCACTCCCCCAAATAAGTCCTGTGCAAAATGCCAGATCAGTGATGAAGCTTGACCCCCCCTGACAAACGTTTAGAGTGCAGGACCTACAAAGGAGATTGTCAAATTGCGGCCTAGGATCAGCCATTACCTTAGTGCCGGCTTCCCCTGACCTCTCGAGCAGTCAAACGCCAGGTGTGGTGACAAGTGACGCACTGAGGATTATGCCTGGGGTCTGCTAAGACATCCATGTGCTGCTCTGTGATTTGGCTCATGCAGTTGCCGTCATGGATGCAGCCATGACAGTCTACATCACATGATTAGCCCTTTACACAATGGTAGCATTGGTTGCTGTCAGCTGACACTATCCTCTAAAGGACTGCTACCTTAGGGTATTTAGCTGGCTCCGGACAACAGGAAGCTGCCAGTACAACATTGTTACTTCCAGTGAATACTCGCTGTTGCAGCGTTCCAGGTTCCAAGCTCTTTCTTCTAGTGATGTCTTCCTAGTGTTATCCATGGTGTGTGTACTCAGTACGTCATCCGAGTACAAGCTCTTAGTGTCGTCCTCCTGTGCCAGTTCTGCATCTGGATCCACAGTGTTTGTACTCAGTACGTCATCCAAGTACCATCTCCTAAGTATCATTCTCCTGTACCAGTTCTGCGTCTGGATCCACAGTGTGTGTACTCAGTACATCTCCCAGTGTCATTGCCCTGTGCTTTCCCTGCGATTGTGTTCTTCCGTTTTCCACTTGTACTGGATACCTGACCAAAGGGCCACGACCTGCTTGGAAGGGTCACTGGTGAACACCTCCCAGTAAGTTAAACTCTGTGCCTTTGGTCAGCTCTAGCCAACATCCAGTACTTGTGGATAAGGAAGTCATATATCCAGGCCCCTTGCTTCTGGTTCCTTTCCCAACCTGGGACCCCGATTTCCAATCTCTCAGTAGAGGATCTACCTAGTCCAAATGTGACAGTTTGTACAGGCACTATGGAAGCCGCAGGATCTCAGGGTGCACGGGCGTTACAAGATATTGCCTCTCGCATGGAAATTCAGGAGACAGCACAATACCAGGTGGCTCAATATCTCCAGGAAGTCTCCGGTCAATTACTCTCCATTCAGTCAACTCTGGCCATTCTACTTCCTACTCCCTCTGAATCTGCTCCTGTAAATCCTCCAGTAGCAGTCACTCAAAAGTGTCGTTTGTAGTTGGCCTCTCCTAAGTGCTTTGATGGTAATCCCAGGCGCTGCAGGGGCTTCAACAATCAGTGTGAGATACAGTTCGAGTGTCTGCCCCAGAATTTCCCCACTTCAAGGTCAAAGGTGGCATACATCATCTCCTTACTATCTGGAACTACCTTGGATTTGGTCTCTCCATTATGACCCTCTAGTCTCTAATTATGAGAATTATATTTGTTCTTTCTAGAGAACTTTATATGAGCCAGGCCGGAATGCTTCGGCCTCCTCTGAGCGCCTTCAAGTTCGACAAGGGACACGTACAGTGGGCCAGTACTTGGTTCAATTCCAGATGATCACTTCTGAATTAAAATGGAACGATGAGGAGCTTCGGGCAGCATTTCTTCACGGATTGTCTGAAAAAAAGTAAGGATGAGTTAGCCAACCGGGATGTCCTAGAATCTCTAGCTGACGTACAGTAATCTCTTTATGTATCAAGATTGACTTGCGCCACAGAGAATGGCAGGCTAGTAAAGGGCGAGAAGATCGTTTGAAGGATCGATTTGTGCCACTTCCACATTCTTCCTCCTGCACCAACTAAAGAGGAACCTATGCAGGTCAACAGGTCTCATTTAACTCCGGCTGAGCGGACCCACTGTTTCCAGAACAAGCTTTGCCTCTACTGTGCGGCCCCTGATCATATTCTTAAAGTTTGTCCTCTTCTCTTGGGAAACAAGAGACCCTAACTGGTTCCGGGAGCGTCCAGTTGGGGGTGTTAACTAAGCCTTGCCATTTGTTGGATAGTCTTCTACCGGTGTCTATTCGTTTCAAAACTCGAACCAAAAATATTAAAGCCTTGGTGGACTCTGGAGCCGCTGGAAATTTTATTTGAGTTTCTGACACATGAACTGGGAATTCAGGTTCTTACGCTCCCAAGCAAGCTGGCTCTTTCTGGAGTAGATGGCACTATTTTCCTTGGAGACGTAATTTCTTCTGATACTTTACCTGTTTCACTTCGGGTAGGATGCCTACATCAAGAGGAGTTAGAATTCTTGGTCCTACCTAAAACTTCACATGCTCTAGTCTTAGGTCTGCCTTGGCTTAAAACTCACAACCCCACACTGAACTGGTAAACCATGCATGTACTGGCTTGGGGATCCAATTGTTTTCACCAGTATCTTTTTCGTGGTGTTCCAGTACGAACCCAACAAGTCTCTACTGGATTTTCTCCAACGCTTCCTATGTCTGATCAATTCATTTGTAAACCAGACTTTAGTTTGCCAAAACCATATCAAGATTTTTCTGATGTTTTTTGTGAACAAGCTGTGGACAAATTGCCTCCCCATCACCCTTGGGACTGCGGCATTGATATAATCCCTGGTATGATGCCACCTCATGGCCGTATCTACCCTCTTTCAGTTCTGGAAACAGCTGCTATGTCCGACTATATAAAGTAGAAACTTGCCAAGGGTTTTATAAGACCATCTTCCTCCTGCTGGGGCCGGATTCGTCTTTGTCAAGAAGAAAGACGAGGGTCTCAGGACCTGCATAGACTACCGCAGGCTGAATCAAATCACCATAAAAGATATATATCCTTTGACCCACCAAATAACAGCCTGGCGCTAATAAACTACAATTGAATAATAGACCACAGCTGCAGACACCTATGGTTCTGTGTAAACCCAATAAAAGATCACCTGCTGATGATCCCAAACACAGATAATACACTGATGGTGTTGCGCTAATTGGATTTGTAATTACAAATAAATACTTAACGTGGCAGAAATGAATTCAAGACACCAAATAAATCTACCATAAATTTAATAAATACACAATAAGCATATCAGTAGTGGTATACAAATGACATATAACAATCACCTTAATATTGTAAAAGTCTGTACAGACTATCATATATTACCATGGAACCTCTTGATTCCTAATAGAAACCTGCATAACTGACAGGTTTACTAAAGAAAACATAAAAATATAAAAAAATTGTATATTGCATGTAAACTGTGACTAATCTTAATCTGACAGTTCTCACCTGATCAAAGTCCACATATGAGAGTCCTAATAACCCCTTTGATTTTACCTCCGGGTTTTGACAAGGGGTAGCGCTGGAATGTTTTCCAAACGTGTAAACAATACAATGTTATTTAGGAAACACGGACTCCATGCTAATTCGAAGCGCACATATAATCTGCATATCCTGAAGAGGTGTAGCGGTTATTGGCATCTCCTACTGCCTGGCCAATGGACAAGGTTATCCTCTGACGGGGAAATCCTGAGGCTGTAATATGGTCAACACATGACTGCCTGGTTATCTCTCACCGTATTGAATCTAGCCAGCGGGCACCGTCACTGCAATGTGTAGCGCTTATTGCTCTCTGTGGAAATAAACAGGTATCCAAAGTTAGCAAAATGACTGTGTCACTTGATGAAAATCCTCTGACTAGTTTCGCTTCCACTACATGAAGCTTTATCAAAGAGCATGGGAACGCCTCCGTTTGGGCAGGCACTCCCCCGGCCCGCCCACCAAAGGGGGTGTGCTGTCACTCAACATCGACCGCACGCCTCCTTTGGTACGAGACCCGGAGCGACGGTTTACCCGTCGCTATCCGGGTCTCGCGCATGCGCACGATGGAGCCGGCTCCGTCGTGTGCATGCGCACTGGGCCACCATCGACCTGCTTGCTAGCGAATAGCGCTCGCAAGCGGGTCTGAATCTGGCCCATAATACGATCTGGGAGGTAGTTGATCGATTTTCAAAGATGGCCCATTTTATTCTCTTGATTGGCCAAATTCTGGAGGGCTTTATGTGCCTCTTGTGGAATTAAACTGAAGTTTTCTTCCACCTATCACCCGCAGACAAATGGCCAAAAAGAAAGGGTGAATCGGGAACTGGAGATGTTTATTAGGCTCTTCGTGTCCTCATCTCAAGATGACTGGTTGATTTATTACCTTGGGCAGTGTTCGCCCACAATTACAGGTACCATTCCTCTTCAAATTCTACTCCGTTTTTTGCAGTATATTGCAGACATCCACGTGTTCCAGATTTTTAAGATTTACCTCCCATGGATGTACCTGCCATCACAAATCTTGTAGAATAATTTTCTGGTATTTGGAAAGATATTCACTCCTCTTTAAAAATAAAAACTTCTAGTAATTATAAGAAGTTCACGGATCGTAAACGTCTTGCCGTTCTTCTTCTGAGAATTGGAGATAGGGTGTGGTTGTTAACCAAGAACATTCAGTTGAAGGTTCCAAGCATGAAATTTACTCCACGCTTCATTGGACCATATCGTGTTCTTAAAATCATTAATCCGGTGGTGTATAAATTGGAGCTACCTCCCCAGTTGAAAATTACTAACACGTTTCATGTTTCTCTTCTGCGACCATTAATTCTTAACCATTTCCAGCATTCTCCACCTAAGACATCTGAAGTCCATACTCAATTGGGAGTCGAATTTGATATAGAGTAGATCCTTGACTCTCGACACCGGTTGATTAATCTTCAGCATCTCCTTGATTTTACAGGGTACGGACCTGAAGAACGGGCATGGATCAAGGCGTCTGATGTCCCTGCTCCACAACTTGATCGAGCTTTTCACAAAAAAATTCCTGTTAAGCCTTCTAGGTGTCCGGAGTCCACCCTAAAAAGGTGGAGTACTTTCAGGTTGTGGCCTAGGATCGGCCGTTACTCACCTAAATGCTGGCTTCCCCTGACCTCTGGAGCGGTCAGACGCCAGGTGCGGCGTCGAGTGACGCGCTGAGGATTATGCCTGGGGTCTACTAAGACATCCATGTGCTGCTCCCTGATTTTTTTCATGCGGTTGCCATCATGGACGCAGCCATGACAGTCTACACCACTTGATTAGCCCTTTACTCAATAGTATCACTGGTTGCTGTCAGCTGACACTATCCTCCAATAAACTTCTACCTTAGGGTATTTAGCTGGCTCCAGACAACAGGAAGTTGCCTGTACAACGTTGTTACTTCAGGGAATACTTGCTGTTGCAGTGTTCCAGGTTCCAGGCTCCTTTCTTCTAGTGATATCTTCCTAATGTTATCCACGGTGTGTGTACTCAGTACGTTATCCGAGTACTATATCCCAGTATCGTTCTCCTGTGCTTTCCCTGCAATTGTGTTCTTCCGTTTCCCACTTGTGCCGGATACCTGACCAAAGGGCCGCGACCCGCTTGCTGGGTACAGCTTAAACCCAAATCCCAATTGGAGGGGTCACTGGTGAACACCTCCCAGTAAGTCAGACTCCGCGCCTTTGATCAGGTCTAGCCAACATCCGGTACTTGTGGATGAGGAAGGCATATATCGAGGCCCCTCGCCTCTGGTTCTTTTCCCAACCTGGGACCCCGACTTCCAATCTCTCAGTAAAGAATCTCCCTATTCCAAATGTGACAGAGATGAAGGGGACCCTGTCTGCTTTCAAATTTTAAATCTTTATTGATATTTTCTAAAAAGAGTGTCAAATTAATGTGAAATATTTACAAATTAATAGGACAGACTGAAATGTGTGTATAAAAGCAGTTTCTTATACCGCTGGTCTGTTCACAGTATATAAACAGGTATTTATTATGAATTCACATTTGTATAGTTAGTTACATTTTGCTATGGATCTTAATATATTAATCCAATAGTTGTGATTTTCAGCAGTCAAGTTTTGATAATTAGGCTGCCTAATCAGATATTTCTCAGGCTTAGGCTTATAATAGCACGATCATTTCCCGAATCAGTGATGGAAAATATAATAGTTACCTTTTCAGAAAAAAATACCCTAATTTCTGCCACATATTTATTTATGGCAGGTGTATTTATCTCTATCAGGCAAATAAATTCTATTGAGCCTAACAATTTTGCTGAATTCACTTATAGTAGTAATGGTGGGGATTACTAAATTGCAGCTTAATAATATAGCTATGTTGCAATATTTAGATATTACTTTGTAGAATTGTTATTATAATACAGGGCACTGTAACATCTAGCAGTACAGGGTGCTCGTGGTTTATCGGCAGTTTATACATATGATTAAATATGGATTCACTATTTCATGTATATAGTTTTCACAGTTTAATTTACAATATTAATTCGTTTTTTATAATTTTATCTCCGATGCTACTGCTATTGCCAGTGAAGTCAGTTATACGTGTTTCACTTCAGGTCCATACAATTATTATTAATCCAAGTGACCAGCAGTATATGTATAAATTCCGACGTGCGTTTCGCCTGGGGTCCAAAAACCTCATTCAGAGCCGCTTGCCGCTGGCGGGCGCTCGGTCTGAGGATCTCATTCAGAGTCGGTTGAGGCCGCACGGTCGTATGCCACCGATGTTCGCTAAACTGCGCATGCGTAAAATTCGCAATGCGCGTGCGCTAACTAGCTATTACGATCAGAAATTGCTCTCTCCTTCAACTTGGCCAGGTCGTTAGTTTGAGTGACAGGATGAGGCGTTTGTGGGTGGTAACAGGGGAAGGTGCTTGTGAACGGGGGAGTGGAGATCCGAATGCAGGCGTGCCTGACTATGCAAACAGCGTTTTATGGGAGTGCATAATTAACTAAATAGTGTGATGGCACATGTGACATGGGAGGTTTTTACACTGACTTGATCGTAGTGCTTAAGAGAGGGTATGGTCAACCTTAAGGTCTACGACCAGCTCCGATGGACTCGATTAATCCTTATATGCCCGGAGATGATGTGTAATGGGAACGAGAAGGGGGCGTATTTTTAGTCTTACGGCCGCATCCTCCCCTCGCTCGTCCAGCTAACGATACCATCTTAACGACGCAACTTGCGAGCGCTTCATTTGAATATCCGTCCCCTTTTACCTTACGACCGTGCGGCCGCAACGACCGACTCTGAATGAGGTCCAGAATGTGGGCGTATTTTTTTTTATTCTCCGGCCGCTCGCTAAGCTATGGGAGACCACCCAAAGCTTTTGCGAGCGGCCAGGAGACCGTCACGATAATCGCGACCATCAGGCTTGCGACGAGACCCTGGGATAGGGTCTAGCTGCCGCAAGTCCCTCCCAACAAACGCCAGGTGTTCCTAAGGGAACGCCTGCGTTTGTCCGATCACCCCCCTTCCCGCCCACAATACGGGGCGAGCTGTCAATCAACATCAACACGTCTTTTAGCGAGCCCTGTAGCGACTGTACTTCAGTCACTCAGCGGGGCTCGTGCATGCGCACGCCAGACGCAGCGCATGTGCAGGGCATTAACATCGAGCCGCTTGCGAGCGGCTCTGCATCGGGCCCCAAGTGTATAGGATTGTAGGGTCATAGCTCAGGACATTAGATATTTACACCAGCACATAACTATTTTCAGAAGTTCCATGATGTATAAGGGAGATGGGGCCTAATTCAGGGGTGCATGTTATTGCAGCCGTGACTGCGTCTTTTACCGCAGCGCGACTGTGTCTTTATGCTAATGCCCCAGCTGATGGTATTCATACAGAGACTCCCATCGGCTGCGGCTCTAATGCACTGCTGTTTGTATTAAGACGCTTCATCTGACGCATTGGTCCCACCATCGGTCACGTCATTGAACATTGCACCACCTCTGTGGAGGCGCGGATTATCCATCTGATCATGGTGGCCCGTATCAGTGCAACTGCGTCTTAAGACACGCCCTGATACCACCCACAAAAGCCCACCGAAATTACCTCCCTTTGTGTCCAATTTCGTTCTGCGACAGTAACCATCGCGAGGCAGGCTCTGTGCGACTCGGATGCATGCGCAGAATGAAAACATTGGTCAATTGCGTGCGGTATTGACACTGCGTGCCTCTCTGCAACCGGCCCTGATACCTAAAGATAATGACCAGTAGAGTTCTATAACCAGTAACACTTACCCTGGTCTCCTTGAGTTTATTTGAAAAAGTCCACATATGAAAAAACTTTTAGGACCTAAAGCTGAATTGAACGTACTCTTCTTTGCAGAGCGCAACTTGCGGGTTTTCACTCTCCACATGCTGCGAAACCTTGCGTGTGCAAGTAGTGACAATGCACAGATGGATGCATTTCTGTTGCATCTATGCTTAAGGTTGAAGATGAGTAACTGGGCTGTTATGGGCGGACACACAGCAAGATGTGTGCAGTTCTGCATATATGCAGGTATACACATTGTTGTCCGAGCGGGAAGACATACACACAATTTCCGTCCAATACACAACTGAAGTTGCGTTAAAGGCTACCAGTATACAATTAGAGGGACATTTAATAAAAAAAAAATGTCCAAGGTTTTGCAAGTAGACAAATGTGCAAGTTGTTCCCTTCAGCCCCCTCACTTATGCTTTACTGGGTATTTCACCACTTGTGGTACCTTGTGTACATGTCTCGTAGAAGAGATGGAAACTGCATTTCAGAGACGGGCACACAGTTAAACTAAAAGCTCTGCAACAAGGCTGTATCAATAAAAAGGCAAGCACACCAATGGGGTGAGATATTTATAGCTTTCTGAAAGATTGATTTGTTATTTCCTCTACCTGACGGAACACCCAGCACTTTAAAATCCTGGCCTGAAATATAACATTTTCTGGGCATAAAACTGTATTGTACTACAAGATAAGAGGCATGGGCGTATCTATAATGGGTGATGGAAGAAAGTGGAACAGCGCTGTATAGTAACAGTCATTAACATGAATCACATAAAGTGCAAATTTTAATCTCAGAAATTCATATGCGTGTTGGTTTCAGTTTTTTATCTAGAACCAAGAGGCTGCTGCTTGTATGGACTCATATATAAATAAAGGCCCCAATTAATCATAACATCTGGGACTGAGTACATATATTATGTGGATTGAGTGATTTTTTTTACTTTTATCAGTATTGTGCTATTTCATTTTATATTCTTTTTATATATTTATACATAACATGTATTCTAGTACTGTGATCTTATGCATGTGAATTTGCACTTTATATGTGATTCGTGTTTCTGACTGTTATTATAGAGTGCTCTTCTTTTCCTTTTTCTTGCATGACATTTATGTGAGGACTGACTACCCTCTTTTATATACAACGGCTCACCACAACTTCGGATTTAACATCCTGTGGTAGCGCCACCGTGGTAATTGTTAATTACCCCTCCCTTCACATTAGTATTTATAATGGGTGCAAGGCACCACCCACCCTGCACCCATTCACCATACTTACTTCTTCATCGGCGACGCAGATATCATTATAAACATCGCGCAGGTACCATATTTATGGGGATATGTGGAATCAGCGGGAAAATGGCTCCCACACCATTTTCTCAGAGAGCGGTGTTTGACCGGTAGACTGCGACACAGTGCCACAGTTTACCTGAGGACATGCGCTGGCAAGAGAGGGGCGGGCCACACAGAGACTGCACACTGCCACCCCCCGCTCTTAGTTCGTCCCCGATTGGAAAAGTCTCTTTGCAGTCACGCCATACGTACCTGACAGCACTGCTGGGTGTGGGAGCTGCCCAATGTAATGGACTTTGCCATATCTCTCCCACATAACACATGGAAGCCATTACTAAATGGAATCGATATGAAATCCTGGCAATCGGGATGCCAGCTGCCAATATACCATCAGCAGCATCCCGATGCTCAGGATGCCAACAAGGGTCCGGTAAGTATGTTCACTGCCCCCCCTTCTCCCTCTAACCCTAACCCTCCTTTTCTGTAGCCGAACACTATCCCTAACCCTCCCCATTAATGCCTAAACCTAACCCCCCCCCCCCCTTAGTGCCTAACACCCCTCCCCCCAGTGGTGCCTAACCCCAACCCACCCCCAGGGGTACCTAACCCTAGCCTCCCCCTCCCCTATCCTAACCCTAACCACCCCGTTACCTCCCCCCCACCTGCGGCTAAGTTCTAACAAGCCCCGCTATACTTTCCATCGGCATCCCGGCTGTCAGTATTCCGGCGTCGGGATGTCCACTACTGTAGGTATTCCGACGCCGGTCTTCTGGCCATGTAGTGGCATTCCGGCACCGGGATTTTGTCAGCTGGGATGCTGGGTGTAGGTATATTAACTACATCCCTTACTATATATCACATTTTAATTTCCATGTATGAACAATGGTGGGAATATTCAATGTTGAGCTCACATTACACTGGTAAAATGTAATTACCTCCCCTCTTCACTCTGAGAAGCTCCTCTCACATTTTTAGGGCCATGTTCAGATGGGATCTTATACAGGTGAAAAAAGCTGATTCTTCTGGCATTTGCGTTACTATGACATGACTGGCCACGGTCCTGTGCATGAATATACCACTTCCCACAGTGCCTTTCTGTGCAGCAAGTCTGCAAAGCTGTCATTCAAACACTGCCTGCTTAGTTAGAGAACTACATCAGTCCCTACATAACAACCTCCTGCAATGGGGGACATGTTTTCTTTAGCATAAACACTTTGGTTATTGCATGTAATTAATCAGGTTAATACTGTATTACACAATATTTGATATTTTATGTTACATTATGGCTTTTCCAAGGACAATTTGGAACATGTTGTTAATAAATCTTTTATGTCCAGGTTTTCTTAACTCTTAATTGAGTTGCTTCAAATTTCCCATTTGACCAGTTTTAGCCCAACCATCTCCAGGTCCCCCAATTTCATTATACGTGCTGGCCTGGAATTTCCTGCAATGGTTCCACAGTCCGTACTTACCAGCTTCAAGGTCACAGCAGTGTGAAGATGAGATTTGGCATTACACTGTGAAATGCTAGATGCAAAATCACTTTATAGTAGAATCAGGCAGTGACGTAACCACAGCACCAGCACTGCAGGGGTTATGGAGGCCAGGGCAGGCCTGATGCCAGCTCCTCCTTCCCAAGGACCCTTGCTTTATTCTCAGAGCACAGTGGGGTCTTTTATGAGTATATCTCAGTCTGGTGCACATGCAATGATACATCTGTTGGGGCTGCACTTTCTCCCAGCCCAATACATGCTACAGAACAAGACTGGAGTGGCATTCTATGGACCGTGGACATCAACCCTTGGCCTGTACAATTGGAATCTTTCAAGACTTTGAGTATTAATAGATGAGCATTGAGAGTCTAAGATACCTCTTCCTCGTATAGATAAACTGCAGGGAGTTAATTGGTTTTGTCCATATCAACAAGTGGAAGAAGGATAATAAAAAAAAAGCAGATGCGGATTGTTCTTGTGTTAGTTACTCAGGCCAAGGTGAGGAGTTTCCGCACAACCTCTCCTCCATCCATAATGCACTTGCACCTCATACTGACAGAAGACACAATGTTTGGAATGTATGGAATCCCTGCTTGGAACCAGAGACAAAATGTTCTGTGCTAAACAGCGACAGGCAAAGCTTTACATGTAATTCAACCTAGCTTCTTTTTTTTTTTAAAGATGCCTTTTCTCTTTAAGTGCCCCTACGAAAGTGAATCCTTCTCCATTTACCATCTCCATTCATAACAATGGCAACATTGTATCAATGACAACATCATACGTCTGTTAGATATTTATGTTGGCAGCATGAATTGAGAAATTGCTGATGTTGAACAGTACACAGATGTACAGTACAATGGGGAAACGCGAATTATCGGGCGGGGAATGCGTAGCTGAGTGTAAGGACAGTCCAGATGGAGAAGACGGTGGCTGAAGTTTGCCACAATAGATGGTACAAACCTCCTATTTTAATTATGGAGAGCAATTTAAAGTATCTATATAGCATAAATAGTGGCAGTGATGTTTGCTATATTGCCAAAGGCGAGTGCAGCACATCTTGTTTTGTAATGGTTGGCAGATATAACCTTGTATACCCTATACCTTTGTTGCACTACTGGCTTGGTTTAATAATTGTCATAAGCATGCTACATCCTAATACAGTGGTTCCCAAACTGTGCACCGTGGCACCCTGGGGTGGCTCAGGACACTTGCAGGGATGCCTCAGATTGGTGGTCCAGCACCAAATCAAATTATTTATGGTCAATGTAATATAAATATGTGCACAAACAGAAGCGCAAACCTGTCCACCACCAAATAACTGAGCCTAAGGATGACAGGTCAGCACAGTTTACTTCATTTACTACATTTTTTTTTATTTTCTCAATAACAAACTTAAACTTAGGGGTGCCGTGAAAACAATGCTGATACTCTAGGGCACTGTGATTAAAAAAAGTTTGGGAACCACTGTCCTAATATATGGACATATACATGGATATGTGTGTGTATATAAGTAGAAAAAAATACACCTTGTAAGCGTATTAGTTAAATAGCTGATAGTGAATATAAACATACACATATAGAGGCTTATTGATGTAAAACTGAGGGTGTTCATGAACGTCATGGACTTGTCATCTTCGTTACATCCAGCTATGTGATGTGAGGGCCTGGTTAGTCCCCCATCTTTGCGTCCTTGAAAAAAAAAAACTTATGTCCTTCTAAACACTTCCCCTCCTCTCCAATTATCAGCTGAATGGTATTATTGTTGGTGAGTTCCAGGAACTTCTAGTTATTATCTCTCTCATGTATCGGTGGACATTGTAATGGGGTTCTGGGTCCAATGGGAAGACGCTTCTGCTTCTATTATAGCAGCCACAGGAGGAAGGTGTGCTGCTTAGTGGGACCAGGCACTGGGGGCTCACAGAGGAGCGGTGGATAGAGATTTTCGCAAAGCGGATATATACGCAAATCGAGCGATTGTTTGCCATTGCGCATGCGCAAAAGCCGCACTGCGTACGTGCAGCGATTGTATTGCTATTACACTCATACAGAGAAACCACTCGCAAAGGAAGTGACAGGTAGTCAGCATTTGAGGGTGGTAAAGGGGGTGGCGATTAGTAAAAACGCAGACGTGTCTGACCGTTTAAACGCCATTTCATGGGTGTGAATAAATTAGCCATTGCGATCATTTTCACAGCATGAGAGCTCCCTGCGTGTCAGGAGAGCAGCAGCGTTAGCGGCTGGTCAGAAATGACTTATATGCTGTGTGACTGCCCGAACTGCTTCGATGTTACCGATGTTTACACTGTTGCACATCGTCAGACGGATATGAGAAGGCAGCAGGGGGCGTCCCTATGCTCGGCTGTGCTTTGGAAGGCATAAGCATATTTTAGCAACTGTGATTCCTGAGAGATTGCAGCTGCATATGCATTAGTGGAAATCTGGGATCGGGCCCTTAGAGTTACACATTAGTGATGAAAACATCAGAAGTGTCTATGTGTCATAATAGGTCTTTATTGTTCCATTGTTTGGGAATCCACCTGGATGTGTCCATATACATTCACAACTACTTACCTAGCTACTACACTTAGAGAGGGCCATTCTTCTATTCTTAATTAAACCCATTAGCTACCAGAAGTACAACTGGCTTTCATGAGTATTGACATCACCTGGCTGTTTTATATGCACTGGCTGTACCAGTCAAGCAAGGGATATATAATATACGGGATGCAGTCATAAGGTCAACATTCACAATGATGACAGTAATAACGTAGACACCACAATGTCAACAGTTATGATTTTGACATTGTTCAAATGTCGACGGGCAACATGTCGACATCCTCATAATGACGACATGTTCACAATGTCAACATTTGAAATGTTGACATGTGAAATCCTGACATTCTCAGAATGTTGAAATTAGAGTTAGTGGTGTGAGGGTTAGGGCAAGGCACCAGGGGGAGGTTAGGTTTAGTTACAGGGGGTGGAGGGAAGTTAGGGTTAGGCACTAGGGTGAGGGGTAGGGATTGGGGGAGAATGCTCACCGGAACGCTACTTGTCACATGTATCTGCCGGAACTGCTCCTCGCGTGACTGCTGGGACCCGGAAGCCATCGCTGAAGAAGCTGCTGCCATCGGGACTAGGTAAGTCACCACTCGACCACCAGGGATGGTTTGTCGACATTCTTTTATGTCGACTCTTCGGCGGTGTCCATGTGATGAAAGTCAACATGGCGAATGTTGACATTTTGGCCATGTCAACATTTTCATGTCGCCATTATGAATGTTCGACCTAGTAAACCACACACTAATCCACATCCCATAGTCTGATGCAGGAATTACAGAATGTGCTATACATTAATGCTGTGATAAATAGGTGACTCTTTAAATGTACTGGTCCCTCGTGTTATTGCACACTATTCAGAACATTCTCATCAGAATCAGCACTTTTCATTACCACTCAAATATCCATTGCAGCCAACTTCCTATTCACATCTCCGTTAATTATAAAACTCCTCTAGCATTCTCCTGCCAGCACTTACTGATCTAATCTGCTACCATACACTCGTGTTATCTGTATAGCTATCACTTTGCTCTGCCGCCTATAATGCTTCTACATGACTCGGAGCTTTTAATTATGGCTTCTTTTGCCTGTAAGCCTTCTGTATTATGCAGTCTGTTCTTCGCCCTGCCTTGGTGGCTGGTGTTCATGGAGGCGTCACAAAAGAAGTGTCATTAAAGCTTCTATACTTACCGCCTCTCTCCTGCATAGTTACTTTACATAAGGGTGAAATGTTAGCTCTTGAGGGTACTGCTCCTTATTGCATAGTTTAGTTTTGTATATGATCAACCCATTTTCTTCACTTTATGTCAGTAGTTGGTGATATTGAAAAAAAAAAAAAAAAAGTATAGACCCACAATTGCCTTACAAAGTTAACGGATATAATTACAGCCATTAAATTAAATTGAATATGTCTTCTTCCTGTAGATTAAAAAAAAACAAAACAGCATGGTGTATAATGTATGTGATGACTACATAGATAATCACACTCCAAATTGCCATTCTCTGAGGGCGGATAAAGAGCTTCACAACTTGGGATCATGGGACCCATAAAAAGTCATGCTGAAAAAAAAGGGGGGGTTGGAGGGGATTTACTGAACTTCAATTTGGGCACGTGCCAATGCAAATTTTTGATAATATTTTAAACACCAATTAAAAAATTTTATGTTGTAACCACCATTTTGTATTTTTGTTGTTTACTTTTAACTTACTATGTATAATATGTGGAATCCTACAAACTTAATCACAGGTATTTATTTTATTCAGGATTAAACCTGGGCCACGGACCCACCAGTACACTTATTAAGCAATGCATTGTTGGGGTGGTCCTGAGTACAGACCATAAGAATTATTATTCATTTTCCAGAAAAATCTTAAAGAGGTATCGCCACAAACAGGCCTGAAAGGCAGCTAACATTCAGAATTTTCGGCGATCAAATCTAGTTTTTACTATGGCGTTGTATATATTCCGGAAGATGCATGTTGGACACTATGTACCAATAAACTTTTCATTTATACAGCGATGGTTTGTCATTGCATCACAAATGACAACCTATAATTGTAGATGAGGTCATGTAAATGAGATAGTGATGACATGTATGGGGAATTGATCACTGGGAAGAGCGTGATATGCATCTCAATTACAGCCCTTGTGAGTTCTTTTGGTTCCTCTCCTAACTTTCTAAATTTAATAATGTTGTATATTATAAACTGTAGTCTTATGATGAATGATAGGTGGCCGGGGGGGCATTATGTGTCCCTGAGTGTGAATCCCTCAACTACCATTGTCCTTGTCCCTTCTTTCGGTACACAGGAATCTCAGGCAAGGCTCATTGTTTAACATCCAGGCTGCAATCAAGGCAAGCATGCCCTGTCAGACCCAAAATTTTAAAAAGCAATTTTATGTTTTATAAAGATAGCGAAAAGTGTAAAACGTAAAAAAAATCTGAAACAAAAAAATAAAACATGGTAAGCAAGGACCCAACTAGAAATGTAGGAGCCCATGGCAACATTTATTGAGGGCCCTGAATGTTTCTAGTGTGCCCTTACATGGACGGGTTGTAAGAAGGTAAAAACTTCCTTTGACAATTTAGCCTGCTGGCTGTCCGTCCACTCTGGTCTTTTGCGTAACATCCTGCTCGGAGAGGAAGGCGCGATCACAATTCCTGTCGGTTTTGAATGGAATTTTAACTTTTGAGGCATAGACTGTTGGCCCGAGTGCACCGCGTTCTGGGGCTGCAGATAACTCATTATGCTTCCCGACAACACCATGTTATTCTAGTCTGAGTGCAGCGTTCAGAGATGATGGCAGAGGCAAGGAGGACCTGGAGCGGTAGATGTGGCAGCTGCCTGGCCCCTACAGCATACATCGGTAGCCTACACACATTATTAAGTTTGATGAATGTCTTTCTCCCAGGGCGCGTCAGGAAGGATATTTGATTTATTTCCATTGTAGATGGTTAAACCTGTACCAGTTAGTATGCCGATTCACTTTGTTCTGTATTGGTTGGGAACTCTTTTATCTTAGGAAAAAAGTATGCAAGATTTCACTGAGAAATACTTTCATGGGAACAGGACAAGATGGGATATCACAAAGCCGTATATAGAATTTTATTTGCTTGAGAAATTGATTTAAAAAGAAGACCTTAGTCCAGGTGTCTAGTGTAGAATGTAGAGCCCAAGCCTGGTGGCTAGTGTAGAATGTAGAGCCCAGGCCTGGTGGCTAGTGTAGAAAGCATTGACCAGGCCTTGGGGCCAAAGAGAAATCAGGTTTTAATCTTGGTACCTAGGGCCTGATTCAGACCCGTTCGCTAGGTTGCGTTCGCACGTAGCCTGCCGATGTTTGCAATGTGCGCATGCATGTAAGATGCAGTATGCGTGTGCGAACTAGTCCGTGCGATTGGGAAGCATACGCTCACAGCGCATAGCCACCTCGCTAGATTGAGTGACAGGATGAGCTATTGTGGGTGGTGACGGGATGGTCGATGGAAATGGGGGTGTGGTGGTGTGAACGCAGGCGTGTCTGAGTGTCTTAACACTGTTAAAGAGGCGTGCATAATTAAGTTGCAGCGTCATAATACACGTCATATGGCTGAATTACACACTGAAGCACTCGCAGTGCTTGCTGTAGGGTATGGTCAGCCACAAGTGCTGTGTATGTTACTCGATGTTACCGATTGTTGCATACACTTCCTGGAGATGACGTGTATCACCAGGGGAAAATGGGCATCTTAAGACAAGCTGGTGGGCATCTAAATACACACCACAATCGCATGCCAAGACATAGTGGGCGTGCTAATGCCTTGGCGCGCGAACGCAGGATTTGCATACTTTGGCTGCGTGTTAACGCATATAGCGAGCGGGTCTGAATTGGGCCCCTAGTGTTTAAAAGGAGTCTGCAGTCCTGGTGGCGAGTGTAGAAAGCAGACCTCAGTTCTGGTGGCTAGTGTAAAAAAAAAGACCTCAGCCCTGGTGTCTAATTTAGAAAGCAGACCTCAGTCCTGGTGGCTAGTGTAGAAAGCAGACCTCAGTCCTGGTGGCTAGTGTAGAAAGCAGAACTCAGTCCTGGTGGCTAGTGTAGAATGCATTGACCAGTCCTTGGGGCTAAAGTAGAAATCATTTTTAGTCTTGGTACCTAGTGTATAAAAGGAGTTTGCAGTCCTGGTGGCTAGTGTACAAAAATAACTCAGTCCTGGTGTCTACTTAGAAAGCAGACCTCAATCCTGGTGGCTAGTGTAGAAAGCAGACCTCGGTCCTGGTGGCTAATGTTGAAAGCAGACCTCAGTTCTGGTGGCTAGTGTAGAAAGCAGACCTCAGTCCTGGTGGCTAGTGCAGAAAGAAGACCTCAGTCCTGGTGGCTAGTGTAGAAAGCAGACATCAATACTGGTGTCTAGTGTAGAAAGCAGACCACAGTCCTGGTGGCTAGTGTAGAAAGCAGACCACAGTCCTGGTGGCTAATGTAGAAAGCAGACCTCAGTTTAGGTGTTTAGTGTAGAGATCAGAATCCAAGCCATGTGGCTGGTGTAGAAAGCAGACCCCAGCCATGGTGACCAGTAGGATCATAGCTAGAAATGTCTGGGACCCTCTAGAACCTATAATAAAGTTATACCCACCACAATGCCTTCTCCATGACCAGACATTATCCAATTGGGAAGAGTACTAATTGCATATATTGAAATATGACATATTAGAATGAATTATATATACAGTAATTTTATCCTCATTATTTTCAAACTCCTATAACAGGATAAACTCATTATAAACCATATTACATTTGGTCTATAAGGCAACTATTTTGCTCTTGGACAGGGCCCCTTGTGCTGACAGGCCAATAGTCATATCAGCAGCTCTGTCCAGAGTTATGTTTTGATGACCAATAAAAGGGATAGTTCCAAGTACTGGTAACTAGTGTCAAGGCCAATTATGTTGACTACTAAAACAAGATCCACTCAACAGGGACAAAGTATTGCACCCTCTCTACTGCTGCCAAAGGTCAGGGCCTCTGGCCTGTCCACAAACCGAGGATCGCTACTGGCCATTACGAGTTCCGAGTTCTGCAGTGATGCAATCAAGTAGTTATTAATTGATCCCATGTGTTCAATTGATCGGTGCAATTCTGGTAGATTGCAATATAGATTAATTATGCGAAATTGGGAAATAATCGGTTGGCAGTCAATTATGGCTGTAGAAATATTTTGATGTAAAGCCGTTAATTTCTTTACTTTGTACATGGATTAACACAGCAATGTCCTGTTGGGTCGAGGAGAAAATCTTTTGTTGCATGGTACGGTGAGGATAGAGGGCCTGATTCAAACCCGGACGCTATTTGTGGACACTCATTCTTAAAAAGGGGCCGGATATTTAAATTGAGCGCTCGCTCTTTGCGGTGTGTTGACGCCTCTATGTCTGAGCGACCGTCCGAAAAATGCGCTCGCTATTTTGTATGGACACCCCTTTGCCGTTCGCATCACACGTCTTCTCCGTTATTTATTAGATTAATCGGGAACATCGAAAGGCATCTGAACTGCTCGCAGTGCTTGTGGTAGGATTTACTTCCCGCTATCACTGCGAGCAGTTCAGGATAAAAGACAACCAAGTCAAGTGATGTGGTCGATGACGCTCCTTTACTAATTATGCACTCCCATTAAACGCCGTTTTGACCGTTAGGCACGCCTGCGTTCGGATCTCCACTCCCCCGTTTTCAAGCACCTTCCCCTGTTACCACCCACAAACAGTACATTCTGTCAATCAAATTAGCAGCCCCTCGTTATTTTACGAGCGCACTATTTCCGACCGCAATGACTGGTTTGCGCATGCGCATTGCGAACCGTACGCATGCGCAGTTGTGCGAACATCGCTCAGAGCGAACGATCAGCCGCTTACGAGAGGCTCTGAATCAGGCCCAGTGTTCCCATTTTATCAGGAGCCTTTTGTTTAAATAAAGGCAGACCTGCCAGCAAGAGTTATTATGTAATACATAACTTAAGGTAAAGAATAGCTACATTTAATAAAAAGTAGGCTGTTCAATTCACTTGCACAGTAATCTGCAAATATGTGCAGCATCTTCACCAATGGACCAGAAAACCAATATATCTGCGGCACGGTAAGAGTCAGACAAATGTGCTGCAGTGCATGTTGTTCTAGTATCACACTTCTCCATTGGGCTCATGTTTGTTCTCCTGCTGTCTGCCTCCCTGGAAGTATGTTTGAATTCACACATATTTAAAGTGTTTTACATTGTAACAGTGTCAGCTTTCTATCCATTCTAGAATACGTTCTAACATTCTGGGCCACAGGTTGATATATATTTTTGAAATTGCGGAGTAAGTAAAAAAAATTATAAACAATTTGGTTACCAAATGTTGTCAATGGGAGAAACAATCTTGTATTACATAATTATATGCAGAATGTAGTTTATCCTACCTCATGGATCCATTAATGAATATCCTGTGGTTGTGCTACTACTATTTATGTTCGGTCTACATCGCCTCAGTCGTTGCTTGTTTCAAGGCACAAGTCCTTGGCGACATCACTTGTCTCCACTACCCTTTGAGGCTGAGAAGTGGCCTCTCTTGCCAGCTGGAATTGCTAACGGTATAGGATATCAGTTCAGAAATACTACAGCTGGAACGGACATATATGGAATACTCTGTGTCTTTCATTGTGACTTTGGGGTCTAGTTACTAAGCAGTGTTAGGAGACAAGAGTGAAAAGTGATAAGGTGCCAGCCAATCAGCTCCCACCTGCCATCTCACAGGCTGTGTTTGAAAAATGACACTTGGGAGCTGATTGGCTGGCACCTTATCACTTCCTTTTCACTTTTCACTCTGTCTCTTAATACTGCTTAGTAAATAGACCCCTTTGTTTTTAGTTTTATGTCCTTTAAATCTGGATGTATTGACCAATGTAAGTGTTCTCTATGGAAACAACTTGATTTCTATGGAAACAGCTCCTGTAGGTACAGATTTTTATTGAACAATCTTAACTAATGTGTCAGGTCTATGGTGGGACTTCCTCTTATGTGTCCTTTATGAGATAAGAATAGAGAGCAGCACTTTCTGTGTAGATTGGTGGCAGCTTATAACCAAAACAAACCAACACTTTGCTCCAAGATGATGTTCTCTCACAAGGCTGTTACTCTATGAAATGCTTGTATACAATTCTCTCTTTTTAATTGTTGTCATCGATTGTTTGCCCCCATTATGAGTATATATACTCAAACAACACTAATAATTGCAGTATTACATAAGGAGGCAAGAAGCAGCTCAGTGTTCAGATTGGCTGCATACTTTAGTGGGTAAATTGGGCCAGATCCAGCCTGCTCTGCTCTCAGGCCTTAGCGGGCATCTCAGATAACTTCTGGCTTCACTTGGCCGGTAAGTCCGGTTGGAAGAAGACTTCACCTATGAGTTGATAGTAGAAAATCCTCTTCAAAGAAGATTACTATGTCTGATACCGATCCCGTATTTTGGTGAAATCGCTTGGCATCACAGTTGTCTCAGAGAACATGGGGCCTGATTCACTAAGGAACGCAACTGCGAATGCAATAACGATTACACACACAGTTCAACTGCGATAGTATACTAATTCATTGCGAGTGCAGTGCCGCCGCTGCACTAGATAAGGACTCCCACTTTACCTTACACATTTCCGTAATGTTTAGCAAGACTGCGAAAACATCGGTACAAACAAGTACCATCGCAGCCTCACACACATTTGCACAAGCGCTGACCTTACTCAGTTAGAAATTGCTAACTTCCACGCACGCTATCAGGCCTCAGGCTGCGTAGGGCATCACAATGGCTAATTTATACACGCCCCTGCAATGGCGTTCAAACACACTGGCATGCCTGCGTTCGGTTGCCCACTCCCCCGTCACCACCCACAAACAGCACTTCCTGTCAATCACTCTGCGATGGGTCTGCATAGTCTCTACCATCACAGACCCGATTGCAATGGCTAGTTTGCGCACTGCAATGCATACTCATGCGCAGTATGCAACAATCGGCCGATTGCATACGTATTAGCAACTGAGTTCCTTGCTGAATCAGGCCCCTGGTGCAATACTTGGTCTATAGCACGCTATTTACTGCATTATTACAGCACGTATGGCCACCTTATATGTCTTAATGAAATGTGGGAAGTACAGAAGACTTTATGTTGTTGAAACTGTAACAAGTGTATGTAAATGAGATTGTGATTAAAGTGATGACCTATGGTGGCATATAATAGGTCTAGAATATTACCTCAAATTATTAACTACCTAACACCTCAGTGAGACTTTTCATTTGGTGTTTTTTATAAGGAATTTATCCATGTTAGGGGAAAAAACTCTAGCCCAATATCCCTGTAAACCCATGAATGTTATTCTGGAGGCAAGTAGAAGATTAGATAAGGACTGCAAACTCCTTTCTGAATAAGCCTCAGAAGGCCGGGGACCATATGTTAACACCCTAGATCCTATAAAAAGGTTAAATATTATATAACTAACTGGTTTTTGGTTTGTTTGCTTTTGGCTTAGAATCAGAAGTGTGCCATTTGGACATGTTTCCCTAGTAATAATAAAACAAAAAAAAAATCAAATCCAATGTCAGCCAATCAAACCAGTCAGATCTAAATACCTTAAATAAGACAAACGATTTGTATTCAAACAGGCAGAATGTTCTTGGAAAAGTCATCCTCAATTAAATAGATTGCATTACAGAAGCACATCGACATGGTAATATCAGTTCCCTTTGTAAACTCAGATCCCATTTTGGAATTTCTAGGTGCGCTAATAATATTCCTTAGGGAGATTCTCTTAAATAAAGTTATTCATGAATAAATGTGTAAATACATTCACCCTTTGAACCCACATAGCCTTATTAAACCCTGCAGGAAGACTAGTTATAGCACATATTGATTCATTGTCAACCCACGCCTCTAAATATGTCTAAGGGTTCCTTATTGTGACTCAAATTCAGGTAGCTCAATAGAACATTCAATGGGGATATCTGTCTCCAAAAAAATTTGTAAGGCAAAGGCATACAACAGAACCAGTTATAGCACATATTGATTCATTGTCAAGCCACGCCTCTAAATATGTCTAAGGGTTCCTTATTGTGACCCAAATTCAGGTAGCTCAATAGAACATTCAATGGGGATTTCTGTCTCCAAAAAAATTTGTAAGGCAAAGGCATACAACAGGACACACATGAACATTTCCATATTTATCTGTTTTAATTTCACACACAGCTTTTTTTCCAAATGTCTTGACTGCTTTTATTAAAGATATGTGGGACAGTAATGGGGGTAGTTTTTGCCCCAAGCTATGCCAATTTACCCAATTTTATCTGAAAGAACTGCTACATTTTGGTCAAGAATTGTTTTCCCTCCCACATTTGGTTTCATAAAAGATACAGTGATGTTTTTCTGATGAGCTGACAAGTCAGCCCTCAAGAATTTGAATAATTTATTACCAACATTGAGCCAGGCAATTTTATTCTGAAAATGAAAATTCATAAGGATCATAGTTCTTTGACCAAATATTAGCAAGACAAAATATAATATCTACATCACCCTTTCACCTAGAAACAAAATTATATTTAATTTTCCAAATGTATCATCCTTAAAAGAAACTGCAATCAGAAAGAAGACTTTTAACAATTTTGTATCAATTTGATCATGCAATTCTAAGGGGGGAAATCAATTGGCTACGGTAATTTACTGTGGCTAATTGATCCCCTGGGGGCTATTCAATTAACCTCGAAGCCAGCAGTAATCGGGGATTTTTTTCACCTGCCTAAGGCAGACGATAAAAAAAATCCCCATTAGTCAGACCCATTTTCATGATCACGGCCATGAAAACACATAGGTCCTTAGACATATTTTCGGGTGCAAAAAATGGGGGTTAATTGAATAGCACATAAAAAAATTTGAAAAGCTCCCCCATTTTTCACGCCCAAAAAAATATCGGGGCTAATTGAATTTCCCCATAAATGTTTATTGATTTATGCAATTCTCAAAAACTGTCAGATTTGCAGCCTTGTGAATTGCATAAGCACATCTGTCAGCTATCTTTTATAAAGTCCACTCCAGCTCAGATATATAGGCTAGACACAAAGACACTTCAAACTTCTCATTATATTACAAATATCAGGAACTATCTATATAATCATGTAGAGACATTTTATAAAAGTGTAATCAATCTGATCCTAAATATCTGTCCTGTAAAGCAATTGAACGTGTTCACCTGACAAGGGGATGATCTTCAAAGAAAACTAGCTGAAAGAGAAATGTACTGGATCTATAAACTTTAACCTCTTCACCCAAAAGGTCTTAGGAATTTTTACAAAATACTTCAAATTGTAATCATTATAAATTATGTTGTTACTCGGGTTTTACAAGTATTTTAATGTAGCCTGTTTTAATCTACGTACTTTAACATAACGTAATATTTTCTCTATTTTAACCCTCTCTGATTTTATCCTAGTTTATTGAATTGTTCTTTAATACCAAACTTTATTGAGTGCAACATTTTTGTTTTAATCTTGTGTGTAATGTAATCAGACACTGTTTGCATCATGCTACTATAATAAGTTCATGTTCCTTTTTGATACCTTTTTCTAATTGGAAATCATTTCTGCTTTATTTATATAGTATTGACACTTTTCATCATACAACTTACTTACTTTTTCCTCTCTTACTAATCTCACTCCACACTCTTTGCTATTAAGTAATGACATATTAATTTATGTTTAAAACTACTTCTCATACCCACCAAGTGATTCAATTCTGGCATTCCTCCCCCTGCATGTTGGATTGCACACTGACCGAATGTCTAATGTCACATAAAGATGCACCATTATTACTATTCATTGTAGATTTCTAAGTCTGATTTTCACAGTAGTGCTCATGTGTATATACTGAACACTAAGGTTATAATTGTCTCAGTTCAGTCACGCTCTTGGAGGTCTGATCATCTATGGCACTAGGGTGGTTCTCCACATGTTAGTGGTTTTTCACTACACATCGGTGAATTAAAATTACTTAATGTGGCAGAGGTGCTCTTGTATAAAACTACAACACAGAACAAAGCAGACCATCTTCGTGATGAAGTCTTTACTGATGAAACGAGTAAGAGACAACTTCTGAATTGTCCATGTTTCCAATGGAAATTCCTATTAGCTGTGAAATTTAGGGATAGATTTACTAAGCCTTGGTGAGAGAGAGAGCCTGATTCAGATTTGGGAACAGAGTAAGATAGAGCAAGTAACTATATACCTGGAGAAACCATGTTGGGGTGCAAATCATTTTTTTTTTTTTTTGCACATGAGGTAAAATTCGGGCTGTTTTTGAATGTAGCCCACAAATGTATGACATATAATGGGTTACTGTGATCGCTGGTCCTGTATATGCTGGTATTATGACACACAATACACTATGTATGACATATAATGGGTTACTGTGATCGCTGGTCCTGTATATGCTGGTATTATGACACACAATACACTATGACATATAATGGGTTACTGTGATCGCTGGTCCTGTATATGCTGGTATTATGACACACAATACACTATGTATGACATATAATGGGTTACTGTGATCACTGGTCCTGTATATGCTGTAATTATGACACTTAATACACTACGTATGACATAATGGGTTACTGTGATCTCTGGTCCTGTATATGCTGGTATTATGACACATAATGCACGTTGTATGACTCATAATGGCTTACTGTCATCGCTGGTCCTGTATATGCTGGTATTATTACACACAATACACTATGTATGAGATATTTAATGGGTTACTGTGAACGCTGGTCCTGTATCTGCTGGAATTATGACACATGATACACTATGTATGACATAATGGGTTACTGTGATCGCTGGTCCTGTATATGCTGGAATTATGACACACATTACACTATGTATGAGATATTTAATGGGTTACTGTGATCGCTGGTCCTGTATCTGCTGGAATTATGACACATGATACACTATGTATGACATAATGGCTTACTGTGATCGCTGGTCCTGTATATGCTGGTATTATTACACACAATACACTATGTATGACACATATAATGGGTTACTGTGATCGCTGGTCCTGTATATGCTGGTATTATGACACACAATACACTATGTATGACATATAATGGGTTACTGTGATTGCTGGTCCTGTATATGCTGGTATTATTACACACAATACACTATGTATGACATATAATGGGTTACTGTGATCGCTGGTCCTGTATATGCTGGTATTATTACACACAATACACTATGTATGACATAATGGGTTACTGTGATCGCTGGTCCTGTATATGCTGGTATTATTACACACAATACACTATGTATGACATATAATGGGTTACTGTGATCGCTGGTCCTGTATATGCTGGTATTATTACACACAATACACTATGTATGACACATATAATGGGTTACTGTGATCGCTGGTCCTGTATATGCTGGTATTATGACACACAATACACTGTGTATGAAATATAATGGGTTACTGTGATCGCTGGCTCTGTATATGCTGATATAATTACACACAATACACTATGTATGACATATAATGGGTTACTGTGATCGCTGGTCCTGTATATGCTGGTATTATGACACACAATACACTATGTATGACATAATGGGTTACTGTGATCGCTGGTCCTGTATATGCTGGTATTATGACACACAATACACTATGACATATAATGGGTTACTGTGATTGCTGGTCCTGTATATGCTGGTATTATGACACACAATACACTACGTATGACACATATAATGGGTTACTGTGATCGCTGGTCCTGTATATGCTGGTATTATGACACACAATAAACTATGTATGAAATATAATGGGTTACTGTGATCGCTGGCTCTGTATATGCTGGTATAATTACACACAATAAACTATGTATGACATATAATGGGTTACTGTGATCACTGGTCCTGTATATGCTGTAATTATGACACTTAATACACTACGTATGACATAATGGGTTACTGTGATCTCTGGTCCTGTATATGCTGGTATTATGACACATAATGCACGTTGTATGACTCATTATAATGGCTTACTGTCATCGCTGGTCCTGTATATGCTGGTATTATTACACACAATACACTATGTATGAGATATTTAATGGGTTACTGTGATCGCTGGTCCTATATCTGCTGGTATTATTACACACAATACACTATGTATGACATAATGGGTTACTGTGATCGCTGGTCCTGTATATGCTGGTATTATGACACACAATACACTATGTATGACATATAATGGGTTACTGTGATCGCTGGTCCTGTATATGCTGGTATTATTACACACAATACACTATGTATGACATAATGGGTTACTGTGATCGCTGGTCCTGTATATGTTGGTATTATTACACACAATACACTATGTATGACATATAATGGGTTACTGTGATCGCTGGTCCTGTATATGCTGGTATTATTACACACAATACACTATGTATGACACATATAATGGGTTACTGTGATCGCTGGTCCTGTATATGCTGGTATTATGACACACAATACACTATGTATGAAATATAATGGGTTACTGTGATCGCTGGCTCTGTATATGCTGATATAATTACACACAATACACTATGTATGACATATAATGGGTTACTGTGATCGCTGGTCCTGTATATGCTGGTATTATGACACACAATACACTATGTATGACATAATGGTTACTGTGATCGCTGGTCCTGTATATGCTGGTATTATGACACACAATACACTATGACATATAATGGGTTACTGTGATCGCTGGTCCTGTATATGCTGGTATTATGACACACAATACACTACGTATGACACATATAATGGGTTACTGTGATCGCTGGTCCTGTATATGCTGGTATTATGACACACAATAAACTATGTATGAAATATAATGGGTTACTGTGATCGCTGGCTCTGTATATGCTGGTATAATTACACACAATACACTTTGTATGACATATAATGGGTTACTGTGATCACTGGTCCTGTATATGCTGTAATTATGACACTTAATACACTACGTATGACATAATGGGTTACTGTGATCTCTGGTCCTGTATATGCTGGTATTATGACACATAATGCACGTTGTATGACTCATTATAATGGCTTACTGTCATCGCTGGTCCTGTATATGCTGGTATTATTACACACAATACACTATGTATGAGATATTTAATGGGTTACTGTGATCGCTGGTCCTATATCTGCTGGTATTATTACACACAATACACTATGTATGACATAATGGGTTACTGTGATCGCTGGTCCTGTATATGCTGGTATTATGACACACAATACACTATGTATGACATATAATGGGTTACTGTGATCGCTGGTCCTGTATATGCTGGTATTATTACACACAATACACTATGTATGACATAATGGGTTACTGTGATCGCTGGTCCTGTATATGCTGGTATTATTACACACAATACACTATGTATGACATATAATGGGTTACTGTGATCGCTGGTCCTGTATATGCTGGTATTATTACACACAATACACTATGTATGACACATATAATGGGTTACTGTGATCGCTGGTCCTGTATATGCTGGTATTATGACACACAATACACTATGTATGAAATATAATGGGTTACTGTGATCGCTGGCTCTGTATATGCTGGTATAATTACACACAATACACTATGTATGACATATAATGGGTTACTGTGATCGCTGGTCCTGTATATGCTGGTATTATGACACACAATACACTATGTATGACATATAATGGGTTACTGTGATCGCTGGTCCTGTATATGCTGGTATTATGACACACAATACACTATGTATGACATATAAGGGGTACTGTGATCACTGGTCCTGTATATGCTGTAATTATGACACTTAATACACTACGTATGACATAATGGGTTACTGTGATCTCTGGTCCTGTATATGCTGGTATTATGACACATAATGCACGTTGTATGACTCATTATAATGGCTTACTGTCATCGCTGGTCCTGTATATGCTGGTATTATTACACACAATACACTATGTATGAGATATTTAATGGGTTACTGTGATCGCTGGTCCTGTATCTGCTGGTATTATTACACACAATACACTATGTATGACATAATGGGTTACTGTGATCGCTGGTCCTGTATATGCTGGTATTATTACACACAATACACTATGTATGACATATAATGGGTTACTGTGATCGCTGGCTCTGTATATACTGGTATAATTACACACAATACACTATGTATGACATATAATGGGTTACTGTGATCGCTGGTCCTGTATATGCTGGTATTATGACACACAATACACTATGTATGACATAATGGGTTACTGTGATCGCTGGTCCTGTATATGCTGGTATTATGACACAATACACTATGTATGACATATAATGGCTTACTGTGATCGCTGGTCCTGTATATGCTGGTATTATGACACACAATACACTATGTATGACATATAATGGGTTACTGTGATCGCTGGTCCTGTATATGCTGGTATTATGACACATAATACACTTTGTATGACACACATTATAGCTGGATAAGTGCTAATTATGTCCTCTTCATGGACTGGCCACACTATAAAATCAAGCATTCGGAAACCCCCCCCCCCTCTAGAAATCCTGCGTTTGCCACTGCGCCCCTACCAAATCTAAATCTCTGCACACTTTACATCTGCCCCACCTGCAGTGCATCATGGTTTCACCAAGATGCGCAGATACTTGCTCTGAATCAGGCCCAAAGTACCATCCAATCAGCTCCTGTCATTTGTCAAACACAGCCAGTGTAAAGTGACAGGAGCTGGTTGGTTGGTACTTTATTTCCATCCACTTTATCTCTCTCCAAGGTTTAGTACATCTACACCATAAACTTTTGTTTTCACACAAACTACTTTTTTGCTCTTGTTAAACACAGCTTGATACATATATATAACTAGCTAGAGAGTAGCCCATATTTACAACTTTATGGCTCAGATTGTATCCAATATTTAATATGTATTATGTCCACGATCCTCCTTTTCACAATGATGTGCACAATTTTCCCTGGGAAACATTGTTTCCTCTATACACAGCTATAGCCTTGTTCAGCAACAATTCCTATAGCTGATTCCCTACTTGCCCACCTCCCTTACATGATTATGCTCATCCATGTTCTTGTCATGTTCGCAGTGTTACTGTACAGTTTGCACTACTGTCCTGTGTTATAAGGACATTTTCATTGTGACCTATTTTACATTAATAATAACACCAAATTGGTCTTAGCTAATGCCCTCTGCTGCAGAAGGTTCCATAACTTTGTATTGTATTATGATAAGAGGGCTGATACTTTATTCATTTACTTAAACCTTCGTTGGAATTAACTAATATATTAAACAAATTCTGAAGATAAAGTTCTGAATACCATACTTTTGTTTTTTTATTTCTGCGTAAATATAAATGACTGAACGTCCTCATATCACATCTTTACCTGTTTACAGATCCTTGTGACACATCCAAGCCTGTTCTCTGACACACTGAAAATCACTGCAATTTTGAATATTATCTGTTTTTGCCTAATTCACATTTATTTGGGTAATATAAATATTAATCCACATTTTGAACATCACCCATAACCTACAGATTCAGATGTCTGATACCAGCCTGAGGGAGATAAACATTTTAATTTGTTTTGCATTCATTAATGTTCCCAAAAGTTTAATAACTTCAACTTGATCAACTGTTAGCTGCTTGTGACAATGGCTTCATATGTATTTACAGTATCTATGGAATCGTTCTGTAGTGTCATTAACAACGGATGTGTGATTCATAATTCACAGTGACAAGACACAAAATATTGGTGCCTGCTTTAGCTGTGAGCCAGCTACAATGAATGAAATATAATATTGTGAGAGCTAATAACACTTACCTGAGAGACTTCATTTCATAGACACATCTTGAAACAGAACTGTGTTCCCTAAGGGCGTTTATAATGAATGCAAATAACTTATTATTTTTTCCCCCCTAGCAAATGTTAATGATATGGAAATGGAAGAAGGGATGGCATTTACTATAGGTCAGTACAATTCTTTTACACTTTTTGCAAACTTTTCAAACTGTCAGTAATCACATTATAATGTCAGCACATCGTAGTCACTACAGACAGGCAGATTGCCTATGGAATTTGTGCTATAGACGTTAATATTGCTGCAAAGAACACACTACATTGTGGTATATGCATAGACAGTGAAGAGTAGATTAACAGCAGACCCGTGGTGGAACTACAAGTTTCAGCATGCCTCGACAAGTTACACAACAACTGAAGTGTCAGAGGTTCCCAAACTGTGAGTTTAGTACAGAGTAGTCCACCTGCAGACTAGCATCATCACCTATACCCCCAAACCAACCCATGTTTATTTGGCTGATCTAAAACAATATTGTTCCCTGTGCAATCGTGTGTCTCCATGAATCGCTGCCCTGTGCGGGGTATCTCATCAGGCAGCCAGCATGTAAAGGTGGTACAGCTGTAAGCATTTAGGAAGGGGGCAATCACCAGCCTGTAAACTGAACCTTGATCCCTCTGACCTCTTCCATTGGACTCACTGCGCTGGGGTAACAGCTGGCTCAAGCTTTACTCCACATCTGTGCTACCAAATTAACCCATACTCTAAATATAGGCACGGCAGCTGGTGTGGAACTACAAGTCCCAGCAGCACCACTGCACCATTCCGGGAGATGTTGCAAGAAATGGATACATTGTCTGATCTGTAACATTCTAACCAAAATCTAGTTACTATTGTATCATAATAGGTTACACAGATGCCATTGATTCTACTATGCTGGTTACACAGAATTGCTGTCCTCATCAATTCACTTTTATGGACTAGATTTGATGCTCAATGTCTAAAATCGCCTCCATAATATGAGGTCACCCAGGTCATTTATTTATTTTATTTACTTTAAATGGAAACATGGGTGAATAAATCCCCTCCGTGTTGATTAATATAGCGTTAATCTCTGATGCCTGGTTATAATTCCCATCCCTTTGACGCACATCTGTAGAAAGGAATGTGTTTACATTATATATTTGCTGAATTAGTTAACCAAGCAAATTAGTTTAACCCCCCTTGTGGCATCCCCCACCACCTATAGATGAATGCACAGGAGTAGCATTTGCCTTTTTTGTATATATTTTTTTTTTATTTACCATATAAACTCAGATTATTTTTATTCTGTGCTTCCAGAACCCATTATAATGGAGGGCTCTCCTGATTTTAGGATCCTCCAGGACAAATGGACAGCGGTATCAATGGATAATAAAAGGTGATTTAAAAAAAAAAAATACGTATAAAAATGATTGTGTTAACCATTTAGCTCCTGCGGAGGAACTGACAAGGCTACAAGTGTAAGCGTTTAATTAAGTGCACAGAGCCTTCCTTCAGTCCTGCTGCTTACTGACCTGTGCCTTACTATCTGTTTATTACAGATCAGCCCAGTTTGAGCACACTATTGTGCTTACATCAGGAGGAGCTGACATCTTGACTAAGCTGCAAGAAGAGGAATAGTCCAGACCTCAGTGCATGTTATATATTATTAGTGGGGGTCTAGCAATCTTATTTAAAGGAACACCAGCACAAGCAGAACGAGCTGGACTGTATCCTTAGAATGTCCACCTAGTAAATTGCGATGCACATACGTGTTGTTTATAAACCTGCCATTTCACCTATAAGCGATCTGTGGATATGTACCTTATGGGTCGGGTATAAAGCCCCATTAAGTACAAGAATGACCCTCAGTATACAACAAATATACAGTTTTGTCTATATTTCCAAGGGCTTGAATTTTGTAACGTGATGTATAGTTTGTGTTCACCTCATTGGACAATAAAAAATGTTGCACAAAACAAAACGATTGCGTATTTTATTTTATTTTACAAAATAATATTTATTAGATCTATATAGTGACGTGTGTGACCTGTGTTGGTGCACTGCCTTTGTGTGTGTGAGTGTAGACAGGTGAATGGCAACAACAATGTAAATCGTATAAAAAAATTGCAATAAATTATGTATTTTGACCCGCTTAAGGGGAAAAAAAATAGCCGAGAATTGGGATAACAGACTGGGAAAAGATGATTTGCAGAGCGAGGTTGGGAGAGGGGAAAAGACCAGTGGTGCTGTGGAGGTAATGCTTGTAGTAGTGTGTAATTAGGCAACTGCTAATCAGCCTGCCGGAATGTACATTGTGCTGACACAGACCACTAACCGTGCTCTGGGATCTAGTCCAACACTATGCTATGTACTAAGAGCAGCCTAGTGCTGCTCCTCACATAAATATCAGCGTAAATCCGCTCATCATTCTCATTTCATATACCAGATTTTATTAGCTCGATCTAATCAGGATGGAAAATTTTTATTTCAATTTTATTATTTTTGTAATTCAACCAAGTAGATTTTTTTTTCTCATTTTAGTTTTATATAGGAGTTGACACTTTTTATAATCTCCGATGAAGCCTAGGTTAGGGAAACACACATTATATGTAACATCATTCGTTATTTTTTTTAGTGCAAAGCACACAACCGAATTGCAAACCGATTATGTTCTACTGGGGAACAGTCAACATTGTCCTTCAATTAGCTTTGTGTATATTCGTTTTGTACCTAGTAGAATTATTATATTCCTTCCATTTTATTTCACCAACTGCTGCACTCTCTGCTTTTCTGTCCTATATTTTAAAGCTTATCCCTCACAACAACAAAAAAGTATGCCAAACAGGATATAATGGCAATTATACACTAATTATAATATTATTCCAACCTTTAAACAAGGCCATAATAATAATAATAATTTAATTATATGAAATATATGTATGATCAGTGTGTTTGGATGTTGAAATAATGTAACACTACACACACAGTAAATAAATGTGTATATATATATATATATATAGTGCGTGCATATGCATACATATATGTATAGTTGTGTGTGTATATATATATATATAATTCCAGAAGGTCAGTCTTGATCGTGTTTGTTAGCCCAGGACGTCTGATATTGTTTGGCTATGTAATGTAACAGTCCACCATCCCTATGTTTATAGGCTGGTTACCCAGCGATCGTTATTAAGACTTCGGGTTTTTACCAACTGCTGTGGTAACAAGCTGTTTGTGTAGCAATTATACGGAGGTGGTACATATTATTATACACATTTATAATCTTAATTAAAAAAAATGTAGCTAATAGAAGCAAATCGGTGCTCACAAGTAGCTGGGATGTATTGCTATTACTAATAACGTGCTTTTTATTATTACATATATTTTGTGTGTGTGTGCATTAAGTAGGAATCTTGCACATTCCATTTTGTAGTGTAGTGACAGGAGGGATTTAGGGGCATTTTGGGTAGTGGCATTAGCTGGCTGAGGCGACCTGTATGTAGCCAGCTGCTGTGAAACTACAAGTCTCCCCTAGAGATTGTCTGGCCATGCTGGAACTTGTGGTCCCTCATCAGCTGGCGGCTTGTCGTTTTCTCCATGGGTTTGCATGGACATCAGATAAGATGTTACCCCCCTTCCTCGCTCAAAGGCAAACGTAGGCTCCACATATTATTATTCATCTTTTCCGGAATTATTAGTACATTTTGCTGCTCTGAGCTATAGATGCAGCGTTAAATTAGATATAAATGAAAATGGTTTTAGCTCGTTTTTACCTTGTCATTGATACAGGTCCTGTTTTGGCAGTGGTTGTAATCATTTAATCATAGTAGTCATTAACACAGGGATGATTTAATACAAAAAGTAATAATGACGGTATCACATGTCACTCCATGTGGTACCTTAAAATAGACCTTGAGGGGGAGATGCCATATTCAGCAGTGTCAGACACAGCAGTGACCACTGATAGTTATCTAATAATCAGTTATATAGTATCTGCCCCAGCTCATTAACCCTATCATGTAGGGGGCTTATTGAAGGTGCCTGATGGTTTCAACTGATTTTCCCCCTGTACCAGAGTATGTAGAGTTACAGATAACTCGCACTACCTGTTCACAGTGATTTATCACTAGTTCTAAGACTGTGTGTACATTAATGTGTCTTTTATTGTGACACCCAGTCTTTACAATGCCATGTCCCACTGCTCGCTTTTCCCAGCTCTATCTGTTATCAGCCAGACACAGAGATAAAGATTGGATCATTAGGATATCAGTATCCCAGAAATGTTGTCTGATCACATTGCTTGACCACAAGCCGGCACCAGCCTTATTATTACAGAGGGAGGCTCTGGTGGGGCTCAGCTCAGGCCGCATCACAATCCCAGGCTGTTTAATGGTGAAAGGCAGCGTGTTGCTATTATTGTTAAATATATGGCTAATTATGCGTATGAAAATTAAACATCAGTGTTATGCTAATGAGGCCGCTTCAGCTGGGATCAGAGCACTTGAGACATTTATTAATCACATGAATGAGACAGGAATACAGCTGCACGTGTGAGCTTCCTCAGGATCACTTTCCTGCTACACTTATTACACCACGGAATACTGGAATAAATAATTATCTACACTTTCTAATTATCCAAGAGTCGTGTGGGATTCTTCCTCTGGGCCTCCCTCCAGCAATGCGCTTGCATAGGGATACAGCCATTGTGTATGGAGGAATCCTCAGTCCCTCATATTACTCTATGGTAAAGGGAATAATCCTGTACCTCTGATATATCTCTACAGGGCTGCATAATGCTTTCATCCATAGACACTTGTCAGGGGAGAACTGAAAGTATTACACTCATCACACACACACTTCCCACATTAATCTAAAGCCTCTGGCTACATTACTACAGACTTCTACACAGATAGAAATAATACTTGGATTACTACACTATTCAGATTCATATAACCCGTTATATTCAATTAGAATAGATAGATAGATAGATAGATAGATAGATAGATAGGTAGATATAAATTAGATAGATATAAGAGAGAGATAGATATTAGATAGATATATAGATATAAAATAGATAGATATGAGAGATAGATATTATATATATATGAGATAGACAGGTAGATATAAATTAGATAGATATGAGAGAGAGATATGAGATAGATAGATATTAGATGGATATATAGATATAAAATAGATAGATAGATATACAATAGATAAATATGAGAGATGTAAGATAGATAGATATGAGAGATAGATAGATATGAGATAGATAGATGCAAGCTACACCTATAGATGCCTGAAAATACTTATCTATACAAATATACACGAGGGTCACAATTTGCTTTATCGAAAGCTATATCAGATTAGGAAATAAATATACAAATCTAACTTCTGGATTTTGTAATTGCATTATTGGAAAAGCAATTTATATCTGTGTTATATTTAGCTAGCTGTAGGGTCTGTGGCAATTATTCTTATCATTAAATTTGGCAAACAGCTTTAATTGTCTACCGGGGTCTGTGCTACCTTATATGTTTTTCATCTGCAAACTTATTAGTGAAATTATTTATACACATCCTAAGACTGGAATCTAAAGTATGTAGTGATAACGTAATTGCACAAGGTGTATCCCATGTATAATGCGTGCATAATTACCAGAAGTCTATCATCAAGGTTTTACAGGTATTATCCATAATTGCATTCAATGTTTTCATTTTATTATGTATTAAAATAAGTGTGAATAATTAAATATAAGTTTCTATGTCAACTGTATGTGGGAGCACGCGTCATTAAGCCTTGGTACACATGCCAGGTAATATGTTTATTATAGTATACCCCTGCTGTAATTAACACATCTGGTGCTGAGAGTCAGTGGTGTGTGCAGCACAGGTATCAGTCCCGACTGGGCCCAGCCAGTGTGTGTGTGTGTGTGTGTGTGTGTGTGTGTGTGTGTATTTGTGTGTGTCATGTTTACAGGATGTGACAGGTTTTCTCACTGTGGTGTCCCGAATTGTTACTGCTGGATCAAATCACAAATGGAGTGGAAAAGTGTTTGGTGTGGCAGCTTCATTTGGCCTATTGAACACAAAAACCCTGGCCAATTGTAAAAAATATGGGAGGACAAAAATAAATACATTATAAAATAAGCCATCAGAGCTGCATAAAACAATCCCTGGTCTTCTGCACCTGAACTGTATGCTGATCTCACTGTGTGTGCCCCTAGACTTTATTATTAGTAGTAGTATGTTTGCTGTATATCCCACAGCACAGGCCACTGGGGAAGTCTCCTCTATGCCTCCTTCCACGCTTACTCCCCTAGGCCAGCCACAGCCCGAGGCGCGCTTTGACCAATCCCAGCCCTTCGATTCAGCCAGTCAGCCAATCCCCGGCGCCGCCTCATGAATATGCAAAGCGGGCTGAGTCAAAGCTCCTGGGCGAGTTTGTGTAGCTCTCTGCACAGCTCCGGCGCTTGGGACTTTTTTTTTTTATCCTATTTTTCCTCCCAAAGAGACAAAACTCCATTTTTTTTTTCTTATGAATGGAAAGTGACAAAATCCGATCTGCTTAAATTGGGATCTCTTCCTCTGGCAGGAGGACCCCCTTTGGAAACTTAAAAAAAAAAAAAAAGGGGGATCCACCAAAAAAAAAAAAAAAAAAAAAAATCTACCCAAAAAAAAAAAAATTAAAGGCAGGAAAAAGGAAGAGAGAAGCAATGACCATGACTACTATGCCAGAGAGTCTTAGCAGCCCGGTGTCAGGGAAGGCGGTGTTCATGGAGTTTGGGCCGCCGAACCAGCAGATGCCACCTTCCCCCATGTCCCATGGGCACTACTCCATGCACTGCCTGCACTCGCAGCATGACAGCTCCTACAGCGGCACCTCGTCCTTCTCCAGACCCCTGGGCTACCCCTATGTGAACTCGGTGAGCAGCCATTCCTCTAACCCCTACATCAGTACCGTGCAGCCCTACCCCAACAGCTCCAGCCTCAGCCAGAGCCGCCTGGAGGAGACAGGTACAGTACCAGCAACAATGTATCATCTCTCTTGTCCTCCTGATGGTGGCCCCCCGATAGTCCCATGCAGCCTGTGCCCCCCTCCCCCTCATCCTCTCTTGCAGCCAGTTGCCCTGAGATCCCCCGATCGTCCCCTGCAGACAGTAGCCTGTGGACCCCACGATTCTCCCCTGCAGCCAGCAGCCCTGGGACCCCAGATCCTCCCCTGCAGCCAGTAGCCCTGAGACCCCCCAGATCCTCCCCTGCAGCCAGTAGCCCAGGGACCCCCCGATCCCCCCCTGCAGCCAGTAGCCGTGAGACCCCCCGATCCTCCGCTGCAGCCAGCAGCCAGCTCTGTGGCACATACAGCAGCTCAGATGTGCGCGCATTAGCCTGCGTAATTATTTATTGCGTGGCGCTATAAACAATGTATGCAATTAAGGGTAATTAAACCTAAACTGCAGCATGCTGGAAAAAAAAACTTGCACTGGCTGCTGGAGCTTTTTGTGCTTTCTCACATCTGATCTGTGTTACTTGTTGTTGTTGTTGTTGGATGGTTTTGTCTGCCTGTCACTGTGCACTGTGGCTGATGTGTAGTTGTGTGTCTGTGCAGGGGCAGAGACTGAGAAGAGCACGGTGGTGGAAGGTGGGGAGGTCCGCTTCAACGGGAAAGGGAAGAAGATCCGCAAGCCCAGGACTATATATTCCAGCCTGCAGCTGCAGGCACTCAACAGGCGCTTCCAGCAGACGCAGTACCTGGCCCTACCCGAGAGAGCGGAGCTGGCAGCTTCCCTGGGACTCACCCAGACACAGGTACTGTATCCTGGGCAGAGGAGTAGCCCTGGCACCCAAATACCCCTCTGACACCAGAAAGCTTTAGCACATACTGTAGGCCTGGTACCCAAATGGCAACCACGTGGAACACTGCCCAAATGCCCCTCCGTCATAAGCAAACCCTAGCAAATAGCCTTGGCAACCAAGTGGAACACTGCCCAATGCCCCTCTGTAAATAGCAAGCCCTGGCAAATGGCCTTGGCAACCAAGTGGCACATTGCCCAAATGCCCCTCTGTAATTAGCAAGCCCTGGCAAATAGCCTTGGCAACCAAGTGGCACATTGCCCAAATGCCCCTCAATCATAAACAAGCCCTAACACATAGCCTTGGCAACCAAGTGGCACACTGCCCATATGCCCCTCTGTCATAAACAAACCCTAGCACATAACCTTGGCACATTGGGCACCCCTCTCTAACAAACAATCCTTAACACCCTGCATAGCCTGCTTTGCCATGCAGAAAGAAATCCGAGTACCCACCTCTCTCAACCGACAACCTCGCCCTCACTACGGGCACCCCAGTGCTTACCACACTGGCCATAGACCAGCCTGGCACTAGTAACATGGCAAAGATCAAATATTTGTGCTCTAAGATATCACATGATGCAAATATCAGTGACCCAATCACAAACTTTGTATTTGTTTATTTTTAATACCATTGCTGAGTGTATTATAATTAATATTACAATCAAAATGCATGTACTTTTTGTAATGGAAAATATGGCATAGTTTTGTTTTTGCTAGAAACATGCTGTTATATGTATCACATAACGTCTTTGTTATGTTCTTAATAATAATAATAATATTGCAATTTGTATTAAGACACTACTTTACATTTTAATAGGACACACACGTCTTAATTTTGGCTTCTAAATGGTTAACTTGAATTAAGGTGGAGTTTTAAAAGTGCAAGTGATGGTATTTTATGACAATCAATTATATGAACAATCTATCTTGACAGGATACACTAAAGGGATTTTGTTAATTGTATGTTACACGTGCTTGCCAAATGGAATAAAAATCACACGCACCGTAGATATTTCTGTGCATTATTAATAACTGTGGACACGCTTTTAGCACCAAAGTCATTCCTGGTGTACTAAGCAAAGCTTTGCTATCTCTGGGCACGATTCAATTCAGCATTATTTTAATTTTCAGTAGTAAAATAAAGACTGTTTGTTTTACATAAGTTGTAAGTGCTGAGAGTTTTTTTTTTTATTACATAAAGAATATCGCATTAAAATATAATACATAAATTCCAAATAGCACGAATTAGTATGATTATAAAATAATACAGTGAGTTTTAAATGAATAGGGAGAATTATAAACAAGTATAAAAATAATGAAACAGAATTTGCTGTAATAAGCTAAGTATGCGTAGTGCACCAAAATTCATTTGCAATGCACAGTGTAAATAATTAATTGATAAATTTTATAGATTATCTATCTATAAAATAAATATATATATATATATATATATATATGCTTATCTATCGACACACACGTTCTTGTATCTATTTAAAACGTATATACATATATATCTGTGTATATATATATGTATATATTTATATGTATATATATATATATATATATACACACATATACACACATATAAACAAACACACTTAAGTCAGCATAACTAATATTTGTTTCCCCCAACTAGGTAAAAATCTGGTTTCAAAACAAAAGATCCAAATTCAAGAAGCTGATGAAGCAGGGGGGCTCAGCTTTGGCAGAGGCATCTTTAGCTAATGGCAGAGCACTTTCAGCCGGATCCCCTCCTGTACCCCCTGTATGGAACACCCCCACTTCTTCTGGCAAGACCACCTCTGGGACCCCAACAGCTTACATCCCAAGCTACACCTCTTGGTATCCATCAGCCCACCAAGAAACCATGCAGCAACCCCAGCTAATGTGATGGCTTCAGCCAAATCTCCCAATGCGGACCCACCATAAAACTGTACAAAATAAAAAACATTCTACGCGAAATGACAAAATACACTTAGAAGAGAAGCTCTGTGCCTTCAGGAGCGTGGTGACTCCATGTTACAGGCATGGAGCACAGATAAAGCGCCAATGTGATGCGGGCTGGTACCCAACAGTTGACACCTGGCATAGCAGTCTCTACCCATTGTATCACCAGGCACGGGGCAGCCTGGCTGCAGGGAGTGAGGAACACACTATATTCTGAGGACAATTGGAACAAAGATGTTTGTAATGGGGGCACAATAACAATTCCCTCTCATGTCTGTCTTTGTCTCGGTATTATTATGTACTCATTTATCCAACCTCACAAACAACCACCCACCATCAGCAAATTCCCATGTAGGAGCCAATCATTGTTATTTCCTTATCTCAATTAAGGACAATTCAATTTGTTTGAGGATCAAGGGAAATTCTATGTATCTATTTGAGGACAATGATATTTTAAATTAATTATATCTACCACTGATGTGCAAAATGGCAGAGATTACACGAGTTTCGCAAAATGCACTGTTTCCTATAAACTCCATTTTACGGTCTATTGTATAACATTTTGTACTTTTAAGAAAAAAAAAAAGTTTAGGTCTGTGTGATTCTGCATTTTGTACCCTTATTACCCCCCACCACCAGTGTTTATAAAGAATATTATCTGTCATACTGATCATGCAGATTAGGGCATGTTCTATACAGTATTGAAATCCCCGTGGGGATTGTGTTACCCAGTAAATTCTAGATACTATGACAATTGGCTGTAGACTAAACTTTGTTGACCCCATAACTTGAATGCCAATTAGAGATTTTTTTTTTTAATTATTATTATTATTTTTTTTATTCATCCCCCCCCCAACTTGCAAATACTAACCCTTCAATGCTGGCTAGAGAGACCACATATTGCGGCGCAGTACGTTGCCAGATAAAGTGGGTTGATATCTGTAAGCGCTACCCCCTTGTACATAATGTTACTAGTGTTCTGTAAAGTTGTTTGCACAAATTTCCCTGCCCTCTCCTGTTTTCGTTCTGCGTGCCTGTAACCACGATGCTTTGTGATATGAGATCTTGACATCTTTGTGAAATTTGAAATATGTGATTACTGAAATCAGTTGTGTTTAGTGTTCTTATATGTCAAAAGTTTAGTTTTATATTGAAAATGTTAACTTATTTCTTTGTATCTTAAAAAACAACAACAACAACTTTGTATATAAGTTATAAAGTTTCTTTAAGACAGTAAAATGGTTTTGAAAAAGAGATGGTTTATATATGTCTTTTGTTTGCATGTAGTATGACTAGCTACATTTAGGTATCCTGTGCCGGTGGATCTTCCTACAATATGATGTTGTATGTATATATATATATATATATATATATATATAGTGACAATTTATCAATAACAAGTGATTAATAATTGAATCAGTTGTTAATCTATTCTATAAAATGTGAAATTTGTATATTATTGTCACTAATAATCCTGCGCGCCGTCCAACGAGATTTGCCTTAAGATAAAGTGCCAACACCCGTTTTATTTCAGGGACTTTTTTTATCTCAATGATTTATGTCAGTGAAAGCTTTTGGGACCAAACAAGATATTGTTTTATTTTTCACACCCCCTCTAGGCTGTACTTCCACAATTACTGATGGCCATATCAATATGTTCAAGCCTGGGCTGGAAATAAGCCTGACAACTGCTACAAACCTCACAAAAGCTCTGGCTGTGACACTCCATCCAGAACTGAATATTATTTATTTGCCCCTATGTACTAAAAGTACGTGTGGTTAGTGCAATAGACAGTGGTGAGTGTTCTGTGGGGCTTTTTCTTTATAATTGACCTCCATAGTTATTTTCTGGGCAGTTACTTATTAAACATGTATTTATTACCATTAATTTTTGTAAGTCACTGTAAATCAATCTATTTGTTTATGTACTTTGTAAGGCGCTGCGGAACACTTGTGGCGCCATATAAATAAACGATAATAATAATAATAATAATAATAATAATAATAGTAATAATAATAATATTATAGCGACAGCACAGGCCGTCGCGCTTTCCAATTGGGAACAGAGTTAAACGAGACTGTCATAAACAGAGCGGTAAGAGGTAAGAGGGCCTGATATACTGATTTGCCATTTTGAATCATCAGTTAATTTATAATCACATCAGCCTTAGGTGTAGCTGTTACTGTTTTGTTATATAGATATATGCATTGATATTTTATGTACTTGAGGTTAACTAAGACATCAAATGTGTAAAATTAAATATCTAATCGCTGATCATTGTGTTTGATGTTAGAAGTAGGTGTGTTCAGACAACTGGATGACAGTTACTTGTATCCCTATTAGTGATATATGAGATGTATCATGCTTAGGGGAATGGTACAGTGTTTTCAGTGCATTGGATAAATTCCATACAACAATAGTAATGCATAGGCAAAAATCAGTTACACAAATTAATACATATTATTTTCTTTAATAAAAATGCAACCAAGTCGCATTTTCTTCTGCAGTA